>JBAWJQ010000205.1:0-600000 GCA_037783105.1 Bactrocera zonata | reverse complement strand
GCCATTTTATTTTTTTTTTTTTTGCTTTTCCTGTTTCCTTTACTTGAGCTTGGGAGTTTGTCTTTTAAATTTCACATTTATTTCTATTAAATTTTGATAAATTCTCAGCTCATGAACACATCAGCGTTTTATAATTTGATTAATATACATTCTCTCTTACAGCACAACAACAATTCATTAAACTTTCTGGTCATATTTCTTATCACATTACATCATTATACTTTGTAATGTCATCTTGCAAGCGCTCACGCTTATACCGTTATGTGATATAAGAGTACAATGTGGGTTTGTAACACACACTCGCTCATTTATTTATGCACTGTATGTTTATATAATTGAATGTTGGTATTAATAATGAGCCAAGGAGCCATTTGCGCCAGCGCGTGCACATAATTGAAGAATTTAATGACAAAGTTTAGCTAATGTGCTTCTGGTTGGCACAACTGTGCTGATTTTCATTACATTTCATTTTGGTGGGTAATTATTAAGAGATTGTGGGAGTTTATAGTATACCTACTTAAATGGTTTATGTGACAGAAAGTTTTGTAACTTTACAAAATGAGAGCAAGTGACTTCTAAAAGTTAATCAATGCATTTTGTGTGAGTTTAATTGGAACTTTCAGTTTTTGAGTACCTATGATGAGCTTTAATGCTTAATATTTTGTTAAAATATGTACTTCTCTTCTTAAGTTTTTCTGGTTATAGTAGAATGGTGGTTTTCTATAGGATTCTGCTGATGAGCTAGGGGACCAAGCCGATATCTATTTGCTGATCTCAACTTAAATTTCAAATACATTCCCTAAAACTATTTTCTAAAGTCCATAAAACTGTTATCTCAAGTGAGCAATTTCTACAATTTTAGTTTAAACCGTTACTATTATCATTTTGATTTTTTATCTTTTGTGTAACATTTCTTATCACAAAGGCAAATAGACCTAAAACTTTGAAAAAGTTCACATTCTCATACAAAATATTACTAATGAAAATATTCGAATACAAAATTTTGTTTAAAAATTTATTGTAAAAAATCTTGTGAATTTTTTTCATAAAAATATTCCTTTAAAAATTATACGCAGTTAAAACTATATATCAAATGTACTGAGCACACTTCTGCCTTATACAATATATGCAGTGTTGCTCATACGTCATGGTGTACGCAAGCAATATTCAAATCTTAAAATGTTCCAAGCATAATTGAAAATCAATGTTTATTTATTGTTTACAGGTAGATTAAAAGATCAGATATGAAATAAAAATATATGGCTTTAGATCATTTTATTCAAAAACAATTAGAATGAATCGTTTACTACAAGATAAAACGAAATTCGTGGAGACACATAGATTTAACAATAAATCGGCTGTTAGAGTAAGTATCTCAAAATCATAGATATTGTATAATTTAGATTCTCCACTGGCAGAATTTCAAAGCGATATTTTAAAGAATGAGGAACTAGACGGTCATTACTCGATCAATCGACTTAACTGATTACGCTGATCTCCGACCTTTCCTTACTTCCTAATATTCTTTGTTTAGAGTATAAAGAACTCATTTAAAGTATTAGAAGACTCATAACATCTAGATCTCGAATAGTGATCTATAAATTTTTGAAGAGCTCGAGTGAAAATACTGTTACAGTTAGAACAGGGTAGTGTGTTGCCATGCTAAAGAAATTTTTGCTTAATCACATAATATCTACTATGTTAAGCAAAGGTAAAGGTAATTTTAACCAAAGGTAGAAGAGAATTCCAGAATAGGTTTTATGAAGTATTTGAGCAAAAAGTTATATAATAAAAGTGTGAAATTAGCAAACCACGCATATGCGTTATTTTTAAATAAAATTTAAAAATAAATTTAGTTTTTTTCTTTAATTTTTAATTAAAAAAATATAAAAATAGTAGCATTTTTGATATTTAAATTATTTATTTATATTCTTTAATTTTGTGCTAAAAATATACAAAATTTTATCAAAATAGTTTATTTTTTTATCATCGTTTGAAAAGTAAAACATTTTTCTAACCTTTGTACATCAAGCTTCAATTATCAACATGAAAACATGTCAAGTTTTGACAGACTTGAGTGACATAAATTATGCAGTAGGGAAAACAATTGGTAATGTGATGAAGGATATTTTTATTTAAAACGGGAACAATGAAGAGATTTTGATAGCGTTTATCAAATTTATTATACTACATTATATTATACATATTTACTTGTATATATGTATATACTGTGCTCAAAAAATAAGGTGACATTGTATTTATTTTGAAAATTCTTTATTTCCAAATTCCAAATCAATTTCATCCCCTTCAAAATAATCCCCTCCCGATGCAAGGCATTTATGCCAACGGATTTTTCAATCTTCGAAACACTGGTTGTAGTCACTTTCCGGGATAGCCTTCAGTTCCGTCTTCGCTGCGGCTTGAATCTCCTCTATCGTATAAAAACGGTGTCCCTGGAGCGGTCTTTTGAGCTTGGTGAACAGCCAGAAGTCGTACGGCGCCAGATCAGGTGAATACAGTGGTTGCGGAACAATATGGGTTGAGTTTTTGACGAAATGATCACGAATTACGAGGGCAGTATGGGATGGTGCATTATCGTGGTGTAAAAACCAAGAATTGTCTTTCCACATTAGGCGGATAGCGTTACGCAAACGACGCATAACGTTCAAATAATATTTCTTGTTGATTGTTTGACCGGTTGGAAGAAATTCATAATGCACAATTAGTCGGATTGTAGTCGGAAAGCATCGTTTCACACACTTCAACGCGACGCCTTTTTTCCAAAAAATTCAATGTTTTCGGTACCAGTCGAGATTTGACGCGCTTGAGGCCCAAAATATCCTTCAAAATGGTATTGGCTGAGCTTTTTGAGATGCCAACTTCATCAGCAAGGTCTCTAATTGTAATTCGACGATTTTCCAACTCCAAATCTTTGATTTGTTGAACGTGAGCTTCGTCGGTTGAGGTTGATGGTCGCCCTGGACGCTCTTCGCCTTCGACACGTTCACGGCCGGCTTGGAACTCACTATACCACTGTAAACATTTTTTTTAGACATAGCCTCATCACCAAAGGCTTTCTGCACCATCCTCAACGTATCCGCAGCAGAAAATTGATTCCGTAAACAAAATTTAATGCAAATTCTTTGTTCAACAAATTTCGACATCGCAGAAAACGAAAAACTCACTTTTAGTAGCTCACAAAACGACACATATCTCAAACACTAAAGAAATTTTGACATGAAATTTGACATAAATGTGACTGACAGTACTACCAACCTAAAAAAAATAATTCTCCAAATCCTCCGACGCGCGCAGTTTAAATTCAAATGTCACCTTTTATTGGGCACAGTAGTATATATCAATTTATAATATAACAGATATTCATTTAATTTTGCGTATCTTAAATTTATTTAATATATGCATATGTATACATACATATAATTTTTTCCGTTAATTTAAAAATGTTTGAAATATATATTTTTTAATAAAATAAATAGCTTTCAAAATATAATAAACTCACCAAAAGCTTTTATTCGACTTAATATAAGTAGAAACACACACACATAAATGAATTCAGAAGAATTGAATTTAGCTCAATTCACACTTCCAACTAAAAACGCATGAAATCCCTCACAAATTCGTTTTAGTAAACCGCAGCTTAATTCCATATAAACCAAATTACGATTAAATGGAATTAAACTAAACTTAATTCAAACGTGTTTAATTAAAATTTGCATAGCAATCACTGCGCATTCAAATATACAACCTAATTATGCAATCATAGCGCTAAACATAGACTAAATAGTATTTTTACATTACGCATTTACGAATTTCAAACGCTTCATGCAAGCCAAATTTAAAAATAAAATCACATGCAACACACTAAGCCATACCCGAAACCGCAACACTGCGTATACGCAACTTTTGCGCAGTGACCATTAGTTCAGCAGCTGTGCGTTTATTCGACATTTTTTTCACTTCACCGTTACAAAATACGCATTCACGCATTAATATATACACTTCGATGTTTGTTTTACATTTATCGCTAACATTCCGCCACTCATTCCCCCCTTATGCGCACTCCACAAACCATTTAACCGCGCTTGCGAGTGTTTTTCCAATGCGTATCCTTCTTTTGTTTCGACAAATTGCATTGTCTGTATATACGATTTTACTGCCACACCGTTAGCGCTTGTTACAATTTGCGAAAAGAGATTTGTTGTGACTTTGGTTTTCACTCTCAGCTTTCATCAGTTGGCAATGTCAATTGGAAATCCAATGTAATTTTCTTTACATCGTATTTTATGCGCTATTTGTGGTTGTTGCTCCACATTTACTTAGTTTGCATTGTCATGCTTTGTGTTGTTCGTGATTTGTTATATTGATTTTCGCATAGAGTTTTTTGATTCTGGGCCGAGTCGAGTAATGGAGTTAGTTTTTGTTTGCTCAAGCATGTGCATGTAATAGCTTGTAATGAAAAAGTTTTCATTAAAGTGAGGCAAAAGTGGCAAGAAAAGTTTCTGTTAAGTTGCTTAAATTAACAATGAGTTTGTTTCTTCATTGCTAAAATAGAAGTTTCTAATGGCAAATGCTTGTTAGGCATAGTAACTTTGAAAATTGTTCCAAAACTAATATAAGAAAAAGCATTAACATTTACTAATTTGATTGATTAGTATTTCTTAGAAAGTCAAAAACTTTTGAAAGTGGCAAAATGATTGCAAACTTTATGTTAATTAGATGATCCCTGTGTATGCCTGTGTTAACGTTTCACGAGTTCATATTTTTATACTCTTGCAAGCAGTTGCTACAGAGTATTATAGAGTTCACCTAATGGTTGTATGTATCACCTAAAACTAATCGAGATAGATATAGGGATATGCATATATAAATGATCAGGATGACGAGAAAAGTTGAAATCCTCTTAACTGTCTGTCTGTCCGTCCGCCCGTCCATGCAAGCTGTAACTTGAGTAAAAATTGAGATATCTTGTCGAAACTTGATGTGTAGGTTTCTTGGTACAAAAGAAAGTTCCAGTTTAAAGATGGGCGTAATCGGACTACTGCCACGCCCACAAATCACAATTAAGCGAAAACATATAAAGTGCCATAACTGAACGACAAATTAAGATAAAGCTGTAATTTGATACAGAGGATTGCCAAGAGAAGAGAGAATTTTTTGAAAAAGTGAGCATGGCCCCACTTCCTAACAAGTTTAATGTACATATCTTCTAAGTTACTTAATCTACAATAACCAAATTTGCTGAGTACAAATCTTACAAAGACTTTTACCAACAGTGTGAAAATGGATAAACACCCCATATAACGGTACTGTTAAAAACTACGCGACAAATCAAAAAGTAAATACGCCAGAGACATTAAAATTTACCACCGGGATGATATGAAAAAGCTCCATGTGTAAAAAGGGTTAAATCGGACCAATACTTCCATTAGCCCCCATATACCCAACATAAAAATTTTCGAACTTCGAAGTGACTTTTTACTGCATATATCGGCCAATATGTGAGTAATCGCAATCAAAATAAGAGAGCTTATTCTCTTTATAACAGTATATCTTTGGAGAAAAAATAGATAAATTTGAGCTAAAACTTGGCCTAGCCCCATGTAAGTAATATCATGTTTTTCGAACAGCCGACTGACTTTACTCTATTTGAATGGTTTCACACCTTAAAGTATTTCCCTGGCTTTGATTCTTGCAAGTTGCAAGAGTATAAAATGTTCGGTTGCACCCGAACTTAGCCCTTCCTTACTTGGTTTTCCTTCATTTTTTCCTTTATTTTTCTTCTTTTATTCTTTGATTTTTTTTCAATTATAACTTATGTCTGCAAGTATTTCACAAGTTCAGATTTTTTCTTTACCCTTCATTTGTTATTCTTTTAATCTTTTTCTTCTTGTTTGCTTATGTCCGCGTTAATGTTTCACAACTTCATATTTTTTTTTATTTATTCCTTTATTATTTTACATTATTCTTGATTGGTTACTTGTATATTCTTCAAAAGCAGAAAGAGTTACTTTTAACTTTTCAATAGACACGTGTCCACAAACTTCTTGCGAGATGCATAAATTTGATTGCAAACTGTGTATTAATTAGCTGATCATGGCTTCATGATATTTTTCTTCACTTCTTCTTTTACTTTTTGATTTGTTTTTAATTATAACTTATGTCCGCGCAAGTGTTTCACAAGTTCATATTATTTTTCTTTATTTCTTCTCTTGTTATTTCATTTATTGCGAAGGTGTTGCACAAGTTTATATTTTTTATTTCTCCATTGATATTTTACTTACCATATTCTTGTTTGATTACATATCTGTGCTTTAATGTTTCACAAGTTCATAATATTTATAAAAAAAAAAAACAGTTTCTTTCACTTCAGTTTTGAAAGCTCCTAAGTAATTTGAAAATATTTATTTAAAGAATTGATATCAAGGTCAACTGCCAAAATATCAAGCGCTTCTAAAAATCACATTTTTCCACAAAAATTAATAAAATTTTCCTTTCCAAAAAATGTGCATACATTTTTATTTTCATGCTTTTTTCAATCAAATTTATCAAAATAGCATCCATATGCATCCATATATATTGTTATTTACGGTCTGCTTACTAACAATCAATCATTTTTAGTCTGATACACTCACCGAGCGCTTGGCATTTTCCAATTTCTGTCAATCAAAACCAAGCACATATGTATTTGTAGGTCCTCGTCTTCTACCCTTACATAAATATGTCAAAAACTCTGGGAGACTAGTGAGCGTATATATATGCAGACGAACTGACGACTTATAGGGTCTCCGAAATTTTCTTCGCAGTGTTGGAAACTTCTTGTCAAACTTAGAAAAACATTTTGTGAAGTTTACATATTTAAGTATTAGTCTTTTTTGAAACTATATCCTTGTATTTGCAGCATTCAGACTATAGAAAAAACTTGTAAATTCGTGCTAACTAAAAACAAAACTAAAAAAAAACTGCACTAAGGAAAAACCTAAAAAAATTATCTTAAAAGAAATTCTTTTTCAGTTCCTTCCACTTTAAAAACTACAAAAATTAGAATCCAATATTTGCAACAAATAAATTGCATTAAATTTTCCATTTACCTCTTCGGCTAATTAATCAGACTGTGCATGGCAATCAAGCATGTGTCAGCTTAGTATGCCTATCCACAAGCGATTAAATTAACACTTGTGTGGCAGCTTGACTGGGTGCGGTCGAATGCAGAAAAATAATTAAATGTTACTCATACGCGGTGTATGATCAACTAACACCAGCTGTCATTATGGCTTAAGAATAATACACAGATACATATATTAACACATATTCAAATATTTACACACACTTCAATACCTACACACTTGTGCAAAATATTCGCGACTAAATGCATACATTTACAAGGCAATAACTTGGTGCCAGTGTACTCTAAGCATATGCACTCTATACCAGCTCCTGCCAATATGATTATCTTACTCCCACGGTGCATAAATCATGCACGTGCACACATACATATATTAATAGAGAAATTTGCATATATTACTCGAGTGATGAATATTGCCTTTAAGCATCGATGCGTTAACTGGCAATTAAGCTGATAAGCAATTATTTGCGTAGCACTTGATTGCCAGTTAAATAGCGCAATTTGAGAGTATGATGGGGAGCACAACTTTTTTATTGCGTTAATAACTGTCATAATTATTTGCTTGTGCTCATAAGAGGATGAGCACACATGAATGTGATGCGCATTTTAAATGATGATTAATGAGTGGGATTATTTATTTTGTGGTTATATAAATTACACATAAATACGAGTATGTTAACATATAGTATAAGTAACATGGTAGTGGATGATTATGGGTAAATTTAAATGAAAAGAAGAAAAAATGATTTAAACTTTATATTGGGTAGTCTAAAAAGTCTTTTCGCATTTTTTCAATAGATGTTGTTGCAGTCGTATAACTCCCGCCTACCAATCACATTGTGTCATAGCATATAGTGTTGGAAAGGTGAGATTTGAAGCTTCATTTTAACAAAAAATTAAATTTGAGAAATTGACAAAAGTTAAGGAGACGAGACTGCATAAATTGTGTAGCACAACAATGGTTCGCTCGCTTCCTCTCTGGAAATTCCGATGTGAAAGATGCACTTCGCTCTGGTCGTCCTATCGTTGAAAAAGTCGATGAAATTATGAAAAAGATTTACAAGGACCGTCTCATAAGCTGCTCTGACATCGATAATGAACTTAACATTCACCATCAAACGGTTTTGAAACATTGAAAAAAGGCTGGCTACAAAAAGAGGTTCGATGTTTGGGTACCACATGAATTGTCTGTGAAAAATTTAATGGATCGAATTAATAACTCCGATTCTTTGCTAGAACGAATTCAAATCGTACCAATTCTGAAGCGAATGGTAACTGGAGACAAAAAGTGAATAAAATACTAAATTAATGTGCGAAAAAGATCCTGATACAAGTGTGATGAAGCTCAACAAATAGTTTCAAAGCCAGGATTGACGCCTCAGAGGGTTACGCTGAGTGTTTGGTGGGATTGGAAAGGAATCATCCACTACGAGCTGCTCCAGCCTGTTCAAAACGATTAATTCTACATTTTACTGTCAACAACTGATGAACTTGAATCAAGGAATCGAAAAAATGGACAAAACTGATCAAAAGAAAGGGCTTCGTCTTCCATCAGGACAACGCTAGACCACATACATCTTTGATGACTCGGCAAAATCTGGGAGAGCTTGGCTGGGAAGTTTTGATGCATCCACCATATAGCCTTGACCTTGCATCATCGGACTACCATTTGTTTTGGTTAATACAGAAGTCGCTTAATAGAGTAAAGTTGACTTCAAGAGAAGCCCGTGGAAATTACTTGTCGCAGTTTTTTACCGAGAAACCGGAAAAGTTTTACACTGATAAAATAATGTCTCTAGCGAAAAAATGGCAGAAAGTGGTTGGCCAAAATGGTACATATTTGGTTCATTAAAGTTGATTATAAGTATAACAAAAAATAAGTTGAAATTTGATTAGAAATACGAAAATACTTTTTCGACTACTCTGTATAATAGTCTCCCAATGTCTCATAAACTCGGAAAGCTATAAGTCATTACATTTGATACATAAAAATTATTAGATAATTTTATATGAAATCTATATATTCATAATTTTAATTAGGATTATGAAGATAAAACCGATTTCATAAACATTTGGAAGATAATAATAGAATAACGATGTGCCTGTCCTTTAATCTCTGATGTATTATGGCAACCAATATTTCATTTCTGGTTACGAAACGATGCCAAACTTTCATAAACTTGCAATGAGATAAATAGTTAGTCATATCGATGTTAAATCGATGCTTCAACAGAGGATGAATCGCTCGTCAACAAACGGAAATATTACTCATTTTCCAAAATACCCAAAAAATCAAATCGCTAAAACCACAATTTATGCAACTAAGCTATTATAAATACCACATAATTCACGTGATAGCCTCAGGAGAAAAGTTCAAGGGCATTGCTGTTACCACGCACTCATTTTCCCAACATCATATCAAACTAAATACCTATGTTTATGTAAATGTCTCATCTACATTGATGGGCAAATATTATGTTATGAGGATAAATGAATATTTTCCCACATTTTTGCTGTTTGCTAAGCGCAAATGTATGTATATATGTATGTGCTAATAATATCCCGATGCCACGTGTGTGTATGTAGACTTTTGCTTGCTCGACATTTATTGCGAAACGTAAACATTTGCTGCCAGCCAACAGGCAAAAGTAATTTTCCAGCCATCAGCGAAAAATGCTGAAACAACTTCACTTCTTCACACGTGCTAAACATTTCCACAGCGATTTGCTTTTATTTTTTGGTTTTTGCTTGGCTTTCCATTTTAACAGCCTCCGTTGGCGATCAAAATGCGAGCTTGGCAAAGGGTGAGCATAGATTTAAATAAATTCATACACATTTATAGAAGTATATACAAGTGTATATATAAGTATGTACAAGTGTATATATAAGTATGTACAAGTGTAAATATAATAGCACACAGAAGTGATTTGCTTAACACAAAGCATTTATGACTTTTGTGGCTGTGTATGTGTATGTGTGTGGCGCTATGATTGCGGTCTGCCACAACATGCAATCTCCAGAAGGCGAACGACTTCGCTTTCTATTGAAGCTGGTTGGAATAAATGAATATTTCAATTTGTTTTGCAAGTGTGGACAAATGGTTGAATGATGGAAGGACTGCATGTGACCGGTTAAATTGTTTACAGGGTGAGCGAAATAACTGATAGGCGCTTGCTTATTGCTGGAGATGGTTTTTGTATAAAAGTTTGAGAATCCCTTAGAGAATCGAATTTGTATCGACGAAAAGCTTTCTTCTTCTTGGCTCAATTGCAGTTTTACCAATTCTTTGCTACCGTCGGCAGGTAAGCAGTTAAATACTTTCGATTCAATAGACTGGGAGATCGATTCTTAGACTCACCGCCTGATGACATCACTATCGCCAGAGAAACTTAATATTGTAGCCTCTGTCAAAATTGCAGCCTTATCGAACTCACTTCTTGGTTCTGACTTCATTTGTATCAGGACACGTCCGCGGATTTTATAAAAATAAAAAAACAACAATATCGGTCGGTGCTGGATTCCTAATTTTGGAGGCACCTCGCTCATTAAAGCCGAAAATTTCTACCGAAGAGGATAATATAACAAAAGACCGTCGATGGAAGACACCTGAGCCCAAAATATTAGGTGGATCAAATAAGGCATGAAATATTGGGACATGGAAAAGTGTCTAGGCAAAGGCTGGCCATCCAGACCATAAGCATAGTCAAGAGACTGTCGCCAAAATCCGTTTCTATATAAACCAAAGGAGCAGAGACTGTCGTACCATTGAACTTCAGCAATGCACTCCCTCTGAAGAGGGCGAAGACGGTCCAATCCAAACATGTTTGGCGAAGAAACACTTTTCTTGCATGACAATGCAGCAGCACCGAGTGCAGTCGATGAAGTCAAGATACCGACTGTCAATAACCCTAAGATCTTAGGTGTAACTTCTGATAGTCTGTGTATGCTCATTCACTCCTCATACAATCGCGATTATCGCCAAGTTACAGATCCGCAAGAAAATCCTCAAGTCGCTAGCCGGCAGCACTTGGGGAAAGACATAGAAACGTTGTTGGCAACTTATAAGACAATCGGCCGGTTGGTCCTCAATCACGTCGACGACATCGAACAATACGCCGACCGAACTTCGGACGCAACTAACTTTCCACAAGCACTGACCGTCATTCACAGCGGAGCCATCGATACCTTCACCGTCTGCCTTCCAGTGAAAGGCATTCTTGGAGTAAAATCACCACCCATTACGGACGAAGACCTCGAGTTGTCGCGTGAAACGAGGGTGACCCTTGTGCAACTTCCTTCTGAATACTGTAGCAGGTTAAACTTCTACTTATCCACAATAGACCCTGACATATCTAATATATGTATATCCTGCGTGCAATGAGTCTCCTCATGACACTGGCCAACCCCACTCATCTGACATCCTTTTCCCTTTGGTCCGACCCCTTCGAAATAGCAAATTTCTTAGGCCTCCCGTTAGTTGACGTCGACGACAACTTAGATAATCCTTACCATACTAAAGGGGATTAGATAACCGTTAAAACAACAACAATTGGTTCCGAGCTCCTCCGACGCCACGAAAAAATGCTCGAACAAGGTTGCGAATTGTTGCCCCATCCACTCCATTCTTCAAGCAGGGGCTACTCGTTTTTGTTTCCAAACCTGAAAATCACATGACGAAAAGAAATTTTAATCGAACGTTGTTTTACAGACCTACAGGTAAAATATTTTTCAGACGGGTTAAAGAAGTCGGAGTACGGTTGGATCAAGTGCGTCAAGAAGGACCAATAAATTGCCATTTTTCAAAAATTATCGTTCGTAAATACTTATTGGGTCTCGTATATCTCGCCTTAATCGAAATAGATCACCCGCATTACCTAGAACATTATAAAATAACATTCCCATTTCCCATCAGCTCTTTTCAACAACAGGAATTACAATGCATCTCATAACAATTTATTTCTTTCCTATACTGCAAAAACAACAACTGCATTCGATTTTGCCATAAAAGCACTCGAAGTGCCTTGATGATTTGGCTTCACTTTCAACGTAATAAAATTTAATCCTTAAAGTTCACCGTACAACATTAACAATTTCCCCCATACACAGTTCAAATACACTTTATTTCCCTAAGCTAACCTCAACTACACTCTTATGGCCTCTTTAACCTTAACTTCTGTCATAGCTACTCCTTCCGCCTAAACTATTCAAAGCGGTGTATCGATTTTCTACAGAAATTCCTGCCATTTCTGCTTTGGGAAAACAAAAACCAACTGTCGTTTTATGAACGTTGTTTTCTTGTTTCGCAAGTTGTTGAACGGAAAGTTCGAAACTTTCAATGAAATTCAAGAGCAAATCACATACATAAAACTCATGAATAATTCAAGCAGCAATCCGCATTCCGCAAGACAACGACTGTCAAAGAATTGTGTAAATCACAACAAACACAACAAATACGTGCAGTGATAAGTAGGCGGTAGGCTTACTTCGATTCACATATCTAGCTGTACAAATTGTGCTTGTGTGTGTGTGCCTTTACACTTGGGCGCTCAGGCGAGCCCACGTATTTTTGACATTGAACCGAGTATTGACTATGCCAGTAAAAGAAATTGCGATACGTACGTACTTAGATATATACATATATACTATATATTATCAGTTAAGTATTCAACAAATATATTTAATTTTTATTAGACTTAAACTATTTTTAAGACACTATTTTGAAGTCTGTTGGTCCAGGGATCAGCTAACTTCAACGAACTCTTTAATCGCTTTTCAATAAGCAATGATTATTTTATATATATAATACAGAGGTTTTATATAATAGAGAGGATTGGTGAGGAAATCAGAGTCTCAGTGGAAGCATCAACCCAGAATGAACATTCCGCTTAAATTGCCATGACTTTTTCCGGATATTTAAAGGGACATCTCTTCTTATTTCTGGAAGAATATAACTTTTATGTTTTTTCAATCAATTGTTGTTGTTGTTCTAACGGGTACCTAGTCCCTGTTGTGATGGCAAGGGTTAGCCAAGTTGTCATCGACGTTCAAGAAGCGTGCTTTTTCGACGAGGTCGCACCAAAGGGAGAGGGGTGTTAGATGAGTCGGACTGGTGGGCATGCAAAGAGGTGGCCAATGTCATGAAGAGAGGCATTGCATGCAGGAAATATATTGGATATGTCGGGGTCTATACTGAAAGACCGAATCTGCGAAAGAATCACTCTCATTTCTAGCGGCAACTCGAGCTCTTCGTCTGTGATGTGTGGTGGTTTGACTCCGATTATTCACTAGAAGGGAGTTGATGAAGGTGTTGATAGCTCGACTGTGAATGGTCAAGGCTTGTCGGAAATTTGTTGCTTCCGAAATCTGGTCGGCGTACTGTCTAATATGGTCGACGTAATTGAGAAATGACTTCTTGATGTTCTTGAAAGGAGGTGGTTCCGCTCCAAGCAGTTGACTACAGAGACGAAAGAAGAGCTCATTATTCTCCTTAACTGGAAGGGCCGCACTATGTAGGTGTTCAAAAGGAAACACTATGTAGTTGTTCAATAGGAGACATCAGGATACATCCTGTCGTAGTCCGGAGTGCAGTGTTCTGACAAGTCCAAAGCATCTTCATCTGCGTTCCACTGCATCCAGGCGACCATATTGATGTGGCGTAGTTGAGGACCAGCGAGCCGATTGCCTTGTAAGTTGCCAATAATGTTTCTTTGTATTTTCCCCATGTGTTGCCGACTAGCGACTTGAGGATTTTGTTGCAGCTCTGTACCTTGGCGATAATCGCGGTCGTATGAGGGGTGAAGTAGAATGGACTATCAAAAGTTACACCTAAAATCTTTCAATCAATGATAACTAGCCGCCTTCCTAACAGAAAAACTTTCTACAAATTATATACTCTAAGCACTTGAGGAGCCCAAAGTTGTGAAGGAAAATAATTTTGCTCTAGAGAGTATGATTAGAGGGACTTTTGAAATATATTTAAACAACATTCAGACATAAAACTATTCAACTTTCCAACTTTGAGCCAAACGCCTACTAATTATTGTGTCTATTTTAGAAGTTCGTAACTCTGAAAACGAATATAGAGGTAAGTTCGGGTCCTCAGTATAAGAAATAGCTATAAAATTATAGCTCAATCGATTAATAGTAAAAAGTAGAAATTATCAACAACGATGGAAAGGGTTATAGCTTCGGCAACAATGGTTAATGAATAAGAGAATAAAATTGTATTTACTTTCCCTTGCAAATAAATCAAATAATTAAATCCAGCGCTCAAACTAAGCTTTGCTGCATAAATTTTTATTTATTAACCTATCAGAAAAATGCTTGAAATATAAACCCTAACACACTAAAAATATATAAATAGCTAGCGACATTCTATTTTAATCATTGGCTCTAGTACAATCGGCTGCCAACAGGTGTCATGTTACTCATACGCCCTGTCGTAAATGCAGACAGGCTTTAATTACAAAACAATGCACGTACAAATAACGGCAATAATCTATGTTATTAAGCATAGTGACACTAATCTTATCTGACTGCGTTTTGGCTTTTATTATTTTGCCTTTGTTTTTATTTTAGTGTTTGTTTTTCTCCTCTTCCTTGTCATTAGCGCACGAAAGGGACACATATTTTACAATTGTCTGAGGAAAAGACATTAAGTGCCAGCCATGCAAGCCCTTGTGACTGGCATTTAAATATCAACTTTCATTAGTAGACGCGTAGCTAGCTAACGGTATGCATATACATAGACATACATATGTCTTGTATGGCAAGGAAATGCTATAAATTGAAGCTGGACCACAATTAAATTACGAGCAACAAACAAAGCCATTAAAGAAAACAATTCTGCTTGAGAATAGTAAAAAGGAAGGCATAAAAGGGGAGGGTATTAAAAAGGGGGAGTGTAAAAAGTGTAGTGTGTTTATCAGTGGCACATTTAAAAGCATTTAGATACTTACGGAATTACAGCTGAAGCAACACACGCAACTTCACAGACGCTGGCTAATAACGCGTCTGTTTATGACGTTTTTTTATTGTTTTTATTTTACTTTATTCGATAGTGGTTTTTAAGATTTTTTAGTTCACATTCTACTTAGTTTTTATATCATTTTTTTCACTTTCTGCTTTGTTCTTCGCTCTTTTAATAACCATCACGTGATAAAAAAAAACTTATTAGATATATAAAAAAAATCTTAAAAAAGTAAAAACGACCTCGAAAAATAAATTAGAAGTAAGTATAACAAAATCACGAATATAAAAATCTTAAAGACTAAAAACGAACCTATCGGCATACAGAGCCAGATCCAGAGGCAATTAAAATCAGCGAAAAATCAAAAAGGGATTAAAAACTCTAACCATAACTGAAAGGTTCCAGTAACGTTATCAAAAATAGGCCAAAATATACATTAAATAATACTCTTCATCTTTATCATTAGTAGACTTCAGTAGACCGCAGCAAACAACCTAAGTCTAAGCTATCAATACCCTACTGGAAATGCTTTGAGGTACTTAACAGAGTTGATAGTGATTAATTACCAGATACTTTCGATAGATATTTGTCTGGTTCAACTATAAAGTAACTTTTTAACACAGAAAAACCTCTCTCTTCATCCCTTTTTACCGTTAGATGACCGCAGGCACAACAACGAAACATAAAACTTCGAAACAGGCCGTTACAACAACAAAAATTTAATCAAAAATGTAAGAGTCCACACTCAAAAGTCTGCAAGAACATATGACAACTAAGCCGCTCTCTTCAAACAACTTGAGTTTGGCCTTCTGTATTATACATTTTTTCATGGCCAGAAATACTTATTAAAACCAGTCACTCCCAATTAGAAATAACTGCAGACTATATACACAGAAACATGAGTTGTATTGCCAGAAAATAAAAGAAAAATTTATAATCCTCCAATACTGAACTCTATCTTTACCACTCCACTCTTTAATGACTGCACAACTTTCCAATTGAGTTAAGAGCCAATGCAGATTCCATTACTTTTCATAGACATAAAGCTGTCGGCGAGCATAAAAGAAGTTACTTTCACAGCAACATGAAAAAGGCGCCGCCAAAACAAATTTCTTTTGCTCAGACTTTGCACTCACACACATACATACATACAAATGTTGAAGAGAATACAAGCGCCGAAGATTTGGCTTTCATTGCTTTTGTCACAGTGTTGTTATTGAATTTCACTGAAAGAGCAGCACATGCTGTTGAACGCCATATGCCGGCGAGGCAGAAGCTACAGAGTCTGTGACTGAAGCTGCAGTTGATGCTCGGTAATTCAAACGATGAAATTATGCCATTAGCGCATCCGGAACGAAGTCATAATTGCTACAAAAGAGAGCTTGGTCGATTATATTGAAGATAGAGATTGTGAAGGAAAAAGCAGTGGGTTACAGAGGGAAAATAAATAAAGAACAATGGGGAAATAAAACTTTTTTAAAAATAAAAAAAAATTCTATTTATTTTTTTTTTTTAATTAGAATTTTTTCCAAAATCGCAGAAATTCTTCTATCAACTTCTTTTTCACATTTATTTCAAAAATTCATACTATTGCCAAACTTTTTATATATTTTTCTCCGTTCAAATAGTTTTAATAATTTATGTAAATTTTTTAATTCATTTATTTCCTAAAACTTAAACTTGTTAACATAAATTATCACTTTCGTCAAATTAATAACGTTTTTATTCAGAAAACTTTAGATAAGCACTTTTTATGATTATTTCAACGATAAATTTTTTTTTTGAGCAAACTGTCAACCAATCGCCAACAAGTCTCAAATGAAACTAAAGTTTTATTATCCTGTCTTTTGCGGCTATCAACTCCAAAATGATAAAAAAAAGCTTAAAAAGAAAAGCTCAAGTAATCGCATGCTGAAGGCCGGCATGCCGCTGAGCTTTCTTTACTTTGGTCAGCAAGCACTGAGTGGTGAAAATTTTTGATGCATACATTTGGGCGCACAACGGCAGAATCAAATAAAGGTATTTTAGGTTGGCGGTAATTTATAACCAAATTATTGTCACACAAAAATATTAAAAATAATAATAATTTTATTAAAAATCCATAGAAAATAATCTTAAAAGGAAAATACTATACATATACTAATATGTAAATATATATTTTAAATAATTATAAAAATTAAGTATGCATAACTTACATTATATAAATGCTGTTTTATTTTTCTAAATGTATACATAATTTATTCAATTTTTTTTTTTTTTTATTATTGTTATTTTAGTTTATTCTCAAATTAAATGTTTGAATACATTTATTTATTATAACGTCTTATTGTCACCAATTACAAACATTCTCCATCACCTGGCACACCCTGTTCGATCAGCTGTAACCGGTTAATCGGAAATAAGCGGCAGCACAACTTGTAAATTTTGTGTAGAGAAAGAGAAGAGCATAGAAAAGAAAAGTAGTCAAAAGAAAAATATCGAAGAAACAAGTTGATTTGTTGAATTGTTTGTCTGTTTATATTTATTTATTGAAGAAAATATTGTACTTTTCTAAGTTCAAATAGTTGTGTGAAAAAAGCTACCGCTTTGCGGCCCACAATCTGTGGAATTAGGTACGAGTGTTTGGTGCATGATATCGTTGAGTGCACTGCTGACCAAATACACGCTGGGCATCATGAACAACTTAGGACACAATCAGCCAACGGGTGGAGCAGGTTCTGGTGCAGGTGGTGCTGGGGGAGTCGGTGTCGGCGGCGGTGGTATTGGCAACAACAATGGCAATGTTATACAAAATCCAGCAGCAGAAGGTAGCATGGAGCGCGGCAGGTATGAGCTTGTTTATCAACTTTCAATTATTGGCCAATTGTATTTATTTTTTTCGTATTTACATATAATTGGATACATATTAATAAGTGTTGGTATTTTACATTGCTGTCTAATATGCATATTTTAATTGAAATTTTAAACAGTTGCTTGCTACGCTATGCAAGTCAAAATTCTTTGGATGAAAGCTCACAGAAACATATTCAACGCCCAAATGGCAAAGATCGCACCGTTGGACAGTATCATAATGAGCAACACACAACCCGCTCATTCGAGGCCATGAACGAAATGCGCAAGTAAGTGTAGAAAAAAGAATTTTTAATTTGCACATCGTGCATATTTTTCCTATCCATCGCAAGCAAACTTGCCAAATTATTTGCATATACCTAAATATAAATATTTATGTGGTTAATTAGAATTTAAAAAAAATTTGACAAATTTCGAGCGCCGGTTGGCATGGGCATAACATAACGCCGCCTTTCATTGTCAATACTGAAAATAAATAACAGCTGTAGTCTAGTACTCTTACATGCTTACGAAGAACAAATATTTAATTGTGCGCACGATTACACATCAGCTTTGTTTAATTACGTCGAGCTTTTCATTTCACTCTTAACTTGTTTGGATCGACGTATGCACATATGTATGTGTGTTGTTATGTGTACGCTACAAACAAAGCGATAACTTGTTTGGCACGTAACGATACTATGCGCCTTTTGAAATGCTAGAAGTAATTAATAAACTAAACACATCTTTGTATAGGAAATAGTATTTTCCATAATCAATGTATTCACACCGAGATTTCTTGTTTTGTGGACAGTCGGTGTGCGCAATAGGTAGCGTATTTGAACTTCATCAAGGCTACACATAAAATATTTGACTTAGTACAAAATAAATATTGATATTTTTTTAAGCACATGCCTTGAACTTGAATTGCCCCTTAATGAGTAGGTTTTGTTTTGACACCGGCTGTTTATTTTTATAAAATGATTTTTTTTTTGGCAATACCTTCAGACAATGCACACTCAAAAATGTGCAATGCAATGTGGATAATGCACAGAAACAAATAACAGTATTAATTTACTTAGCATTGTTTTGTATACTTTACATAATGCTGTTACGCGAGGTGACAAAAAAAATATTTTGTAGCCACATAATGCATTTTCCAAAAATAATTTTCACTAGTCCCTTTAGTGGAAAGATATTTGATTAAAATTCTTATCTGAGGCTACTAGAAATTTTAAGTCTTCCCGAAAACATTGTTCTCTCAACTTTAGCGTGCGACACTAACGAAATGAATGCAACTGCCATAATGTCTAATAAATAAAAAATTTACCGTTTAGGCAAAATTTACTCTGTGATGTAACGTTAGTTGCCGATGATATAGAGATACCGGCACATAAAATGGTACTTGCCTCCTGTAGTCCATACTTTTACGCCATGTTCACCGGGTTTGAGGAATCACGCCAGGGCCGTATAACACTACAAGGTGTTGATCATCGTGCGCTGGAATTGCTCATCGAATATGTCTACACATCGACTGTAGAAGTGAACGAAGACAATGTACAAGTGTTATTAACCGCTGCAAACTTACTGCAGCTAACAGACGTGCGTGAAGCCTGTTGCGATTACTTGCAGACACAACTGGATGCCAGCAACTGTTTGGGAATACGTGAATTTGCAGACATACACGGTTGCGTGGATTTGCTGAACTATGCAGACACTTATATAGAACAACATTTCAAGTAAGTGATAGCCTACAAATTTTAACTGTAGACGCTAATCATAATTTATATTTTTAGTGAAGTAATTCAATTCGATGAATTTCTCAATTTGAATCACGAACAAGTGATAACTTTAATATGCAACGATCGCATTTGTGTGCCAAGTGAGGAGAAAGTTTATGAGTGTGTAATATCATGGATACGCTATGATCCGACTATGCGCGAGCAGTTCACTGCTATCCTCATGGAACATGTACGCCTGCCCTTTCTCTCCAAAGAATACATAACTCAACGCGTCGACAAGGAGCCATTACTGGAAGGCAATATAATATGCAAGAATTTAATAATAGAAGCATTAACATATCATCTGCTGCCAAATGACACCAAATCTGCACGTACCATACCACGTAAACCAGTTGGCCTGCCGAAGATACTCTTAGTCATTGGTGGCCAAGCACCCAAGGCAATACGTTCAGTGGAGTGTTATGATCTGCGTGAAGAAAAGTGGTATCAGGCGGCTGAAATGCCGAATAGGCGTTGTCGGTGAGTACACCTTCACAGTAAGTAAATGTATTTGTTTAAGTTTTTAATAATTTACAGCGCTGGTTTGGCGGTGCTTGGCGATAAGGTGTTTGCTGTTGGCGGCTTCAACGGCTCTTTGCGTGTGCGTACCGTGGATGTGTACGATCCGGCCACAGATCAGTGGCTCACATGTAATAGCATGGAGGCGCGTCGCTCCACTCTCGGTGTTGCCGTTCTAAATGGCTGCATTTATGCTGTGGGTGGTTTTGATGGCACAACGGGTCTCAGTAGCGCCGAGGTATTCGATCCTAAGACCGAATTGTGGCGTCTTATAGCGTCGATGTCCACACGACGCAGTTCTGTTGGTGTTGGTGTTGTTAATGGTTTACTCTATGCCGTTGGCGGTTACGACGGTTTCTCGCGTCAATGCTTATCGTCGGTTGAACGCTATAATCCAGAGACTGACATGTGGACACCCGTAGCTGATATGTCGGCACGCCGCTCGGGTGCTGGTGTGGGTGTATTGAATAATATACTCTACGCCGTTGGCGGTCATGATGGCCCTATGGTGCGCAAATCTGTAGAAGCATATGATCCCGATTCCAATACATGGCATGTTGTAGCTGATATGGCCTATTGTCGACGCAATGCAGGAGTTGTGGCACATGATGGTGTACTGTTTGTTGTGGGCGGCGATGATGGAACCTCGAATTTAGGCTCAGTTGAGGTACGATACTTTTGTAACAGCATTTTCAAGAAATTTATTGACTAATTGATTATTTTTAGGTCTACTGCCCAGAAACTGACACTTGGCGCATACTGCCTGCTTCCATGACTATCGGACGCAGTTACGCCGGTGTATGTATGATAGATAAGCCCATGTGAATGGAAGAGCAGGGTGCAATGGCACGGTATGCATACATTTAATAAAAAATAAAAATGTTGCTTGATTATAAATAAATTCATCAACAATTTTCTACTTTTAGCCAAGCTAATGCAGCAGCCGGTGGTATCATAGATGATGAAAATAGTCAAGCTGAGGGCAGCAATGTCGAGGGTGCAGTCGGTTACTCACGCAGTGACGCGCACATCAACGTAAACAACAATGGCAATAGCAATGCTTCCCAACAGCAACAACAACAACAACAGCAAAATCATCCACACTACGAAAACATCTATGAATCCCTTGAGCAATATAATACTGCAGCTGTTGCTGCTGCTGCTGCTGGTGCTGGCGTCAACGCTGTTGCCCCTGCTGATGCATTGCCCCAACCTCAAGCCGATGCCAATGTAAATCCACCTAACATTAATAATCTCAACAATACCAACAACAACGCTAACAGCAACAATCAATCACGCATTCTACCCAATATAAGCTATAGGAATGATCTCTACGATCGCACAAATACCACATCTCCAGCTTATGACGTGCCACGTGCCGTGCGCTCTGGTTTGGGATTTCGACGCAATTTCCACATTGATCTACAAGGAGGTAAATGTGTGTTTCCCAAAAGCATTTTTTTTTTTATAAATAAAATCACTTACTTCTCTCTGAAGCCAATCGCTTTAACGCTTCACGTACCGGTGCATCCAACACAGCGTCCACTTCGGTTTATGGCAGTAACAACAACTGTCAACGCCAACGCAGTTTCGATGACACCGAATCTCAGAATTATTACAATTTCAATTACCAGCCGAGTTTGCGTTACGAAAATATTTACGAACAAATTCGTGATGAACCCATATACCGAAATACCGGCAGCGGCGCTAGAGTTTACGGGCGTTTAGATGTCATAGGTCATGGCATCGGTCGTATTGAACGTCATTTGAGCTCGTCATGCGGCAATATTGATCACTACAACCTGGGCGGCCATTATGCAGTACTCGGCCACTCACATTTCGGCACTGTCGGCCACATACGTTTAAATACCAGTGCTAGCGTTACCAATGCACCAATTATTAATAGTGCTTGTAGCATGAATCCGGCAGTGACAAATACCACTGCGTCCACAGCAACCAATGTGACCACAACGGGCAGCAGTCAAAGAGATGCTAATAATGTTAAAAACAGCGCTTCATCCTTCTTCAGCTGTTTGCAGGGCGAAAATGCGCAGAGTATGAGCAATATTTATCGCGCTTCTGTCGGTATAGGTAGCGGCATGGCGACCACATATGCTACCGCTGGTGGACAACAAATACCAACGCAATTCAATTGCGGTAAGTCTCCAAAACCAATAATTGTTTAATTTGTTAAAAAAGAGTATGTTATTATTGCAGTGGTTCCGAATAATACCAAAGAGCGAGAACCACGTTCTGCCTCCGCTGGCCCGATATCAATAAGTACTAATAATGGCAACGCCAATGAGGGACCCACCACTTCGTCAGGCACACGCCAAACAGGCGCTATACCAAAAATTAAAGCACTCGCTTTAAACTCAAATAAGCCCAGTACAAGTTCTTCAAATAATGCCAACAACATTGCAACAGAGAAGACAGTCTCAATTAAAAATGCAATCACCAAAAAGGCAACAAATAATACGAACAGCTCAACACCTGCGTCAACAGCTAAAACAAGCACAAACAGCCCCGAGCACTCATCGAATTCGAGCACCTTGAATCGCATCTCCAAATCCAGTTTACAATGGTTGCTGGTAAACAAATGGTTGCCATTATGGATTGGGCAGGGGCCAGAGTGCAAGGTGAGTCAGAGTATGAGAAAAATACTAAAATTCAAATTAAAAAATATTTTCTCGCCACATTTTCAGGTGATCGACTTCAATTTTATGTTTTCGCGCGATTGTAGTGGTTGTGATGCTGCTTCCGCCGCTACACATATGTCCAATCCTTATTATACGCCACGTTTGGGTGGCATGATGCCACATGATTTAATGCGTTTTAGCGCCGCGAATGCTGAGATGCACGCACCATGTGCAGCCGCTTCGACAGCCTTGAGGCGCGATCTCAATATGCGACCGCGCGCCTTGAATCGCTTGCGTGAATACGAGCAGAATCGACGTGATACGGCCACACATCGCTATGAGGATCCCTCGTATGAAAATGTGCATGTTCATTGGCAAAATGGTTTTGAATTTGGACGTTCGCGTGATTATGATCATAATCATCAAAATGCAACAGGCACAGCTCGCCCACAACTACAACGCGCGCGCTCCGAAAGTCCAAATTTCAGCACACAACAACGACGCATGCGCCAAAATTCCACAACACAAAGTGGCAATAACGTTGCACCCGCCGCTGGCTATAGTACAACAAAATACGTAGACACATTCAAGAGTTATGTGCTCAATGCGGAAAACAACACGTTCAAACCGAAGCCAGTGAAATCTGAGAATAGCGAAGTTTTAAATTGTGCGGCGAGTGGAGGTGCAAATGTAAGTGGCGCTGAAGTAATATTAAATCCGTTACCAGATAATACAGACGAAAATGAAACTCCACCACCTGTTGCCGAGCTCGAAAATGAAATGGATGAGTCCATCGCTAATATTAACAATGAAACGGCGGCTTGCAGTGCCAATGCAAATATAGGTGATAATGAAGGTGAACAGCCCACGAGTTCAAATCGAGTAGCAAATGTTACTGGAAGAGAAAATGTATTCATAAATGACAACGAGACTGATGCAACAAAGACAAAAGCCACTAACGACAGCAACAATATTAATGTAAAATCTACTAACAAGGAACAAAACGACGATTGAAAGCAACAACAAGAAATGCTAAGATGAACAAATTATGTGTTATCTGATACATAAAGAGATAACAACATTTTAGCTGCTGGAGAAATGATTGAAATAATAAGAAACCCAGTAGTTTTGAATATTAAGTTTTTAGTTGAGCAAAACAGCAGAAGTTATATACATACATATTTATATCACGATTAAATACTAAATATTCAATTTTGTAGTGAACAGTAGCCATGTGTATGAAATTAGCAAACAGTAAAATAATGTTCTAACTACTTATATACGCACACATAGAACCAGCAATTTGCAGTTTCCTTAGGCAAAATACACAATTTTGCATTGTACGAACTAAACAGGATTTATTCATTTGTATTTTCGACAGTTTTTTTCAGTTACATGTTTATACTCATGTTAACTTTTAATTATGTATAAGTAAAACATATGTATAAGTTTTTTTTCTATTTACTCTTTATTGCATTATTCATTGCATGAGTTTTAGAACATACTCATTGCTCTGTTGTTTATTATATATATATATAGTATGTACTAATTTATTTGATAAAGACAATACATGTAAAAATACCTACTTACATATTTAAAAACAAATTTTTTCATTTTACCTGTAAAATTACAGGCACACAATAACTGCCACCACTGTATGAAGGCCGTTTCGTTTACAGGCCCGTAACAACGTGTCTACACTATCAACTTTATAATGCTTTATGTGTATACGAACTCGAACTCACAAATTCGAACACTTTCTTGCACTGGAGTGAGTAAACACCACCAACTTCATGTGTGACTAACCACAGAGAAACTATTAAGTTGTTTACCTTTTCTTTTTGTTTTCATTAGTTCACAGATCAGTGGCAAAGTAAGTATTTCGTTCGTTATAAAATCTACCTAAAACAAGATGTGTATGTGTGTTGGGTAATGACGCCCCGCGTGTCGTGTAGTTTCAGCTTAAAAGACAGGCCTTCAGTTGCCCTCTCCTGACATTCCTCTACCTGTATAATATTTAGTTTTGTGTGTGAATTATCACAGATAATACTTTTTCACAAAGTCCTTAAAAAATTTCTAAAAAAACAAACAATTATTTTAATCTGATATAAAAAATTGTGACGTTTTCTCTTATTTATGTGTCTTAAATTAATCTGGTTATTATACAGCGCTCTTCAGAGTTTAGCAATTTTATTGAACACACTCTGTGATTGCGACCCTGTGCTCGATTCAACGATTCGTTGAAAACGAAAGACATTTGTTCAGATAAAATCGTGTTTGCGGGTGAGTTGGACGTGAAAATTTGCAGCGCTGGGCGTTTATTTTATAATTTTCTTTGTTTTCTCTGCTGCATTATACCTACTTGCATTTGAACAGACTGTACTTTTGTAAAGAAAAAAAAAAAAGGAAAAAGTAAACAAAAGCAAATCTTTTATTGTTAGGTTATAAGTAGCTATTTTATGCAGAGAAGAATCGTGTTTCTTTGTACTTTTATAAGGAGATATGTATGTGGATATGAATCCACGCTACAAATTTGTTAAATATCGAGTGTTACTTCAAGAGGCATATTAGTGCCGAGTACAAAGAAAATTCGCAATTTCGGTTAATACTGTCGTTGACGATGTTAAAATTTGAAAGCATATATTGAAGAAAATAGTGGCATTTATGCATAAGTTAAATTAGTGATTAAATAGTTTGCTATAGAAGGAAATGTGTTTTCCATGCGCTTAGAATATGCTGGAAACGTGGCTAAATCCCTTGTAATAGATTGTATCCTGGACATGAACCATTCAACGCATTTGCGAGTTGCCACTCGATGGATTGTATTCGGCAAGTATTCTAATAAAACGAACTATTTTCACGTTTTTGCTGCAGTTGCGAACTCGTACGCTTGGAAATATGAAGAACTGACAGAAAAAATAATTTTTGAAGCCAATTTTGGTTGCAAACTGGCAACGCCGAAAGATATAACTTAAATTTAGCTGTGATTTAAAATAAAGCAATCTATTACGGCCACACGTCGCCATGTTGGAAAATTTCTCTATACTATTTTCGCAGTAGTCTTATAAAATACTTTGGGATTAGCATTACATTTAACAAGATCGTCAACGAGGGATTGAATTATTAAAATTATTCATTAAAAATTATTCATTAAAAATATTGTCTTTCATAACAATAATAGCTATGTTTGTTTATTATTGCAAATAAAAGCGTTTAGGTAATTTTTCCATAAATTTTTAAGTAGGTTATGATGAAATAAAGAAACTTATTAAGGGTTAGGTTTTCTTTGTACTTTTTTCCGTCATACATACATATATATCGTAAATCACGCACGTACTGTATTGAACATTTTTATTAAAGTTTGATTCATTTTGTTTCGTAGTTGAAAACACATGGAAAGTAATGAATGCGTACTAAAGTTATGTAATTAGAGTCAAATAATACGAAAAGTATCAAGAGTGGAAACAAGAGAACTAGTGTGACGTCAACCGTCTAATTATTGGCTATCGTTAAGATTATTTGAAGTAATCTTGAAACAAATATGGTGAGTTGGTTAATTAGTTTCAATGTAATAAAATTTAGTAAATAAAGAATTTCTAAACAAATAGATATCGTGTTTTCCTAAATTTTATCAATGTACTAATTTTGATTTTCGTTAAAATTTCAGCCGCGCATAGTACCTTTACAACTTCTTAAGTGCCTAAAGGTGCTTTTGGACGACAATGGAGGTATCCTTAGCATTGGAGAAGTCAAGCGGATCGCGGGGTAAGTTTCATTAATTATATTAATAAATTGCGATGTGCAAATCATTACTTGTCATGCAACTGTGCGTAATGCGTTCGTGAAGAATGTAATTTTAATTTTAGGGTTGCATTTAGTACGCATTTGTTTTATGTAAACTAATAATGTGTTTTTTTTTTTTTATTCCAGGTTGATGAATAGATATTCAAAAAAACTTGTTTCAAAATGCATTTATGTACAAATATTAAAAGTTACTAAAACAGAGCTGCTTGGTGAATTTATGGGTGTTGGTGGCTGGTCATTGGTATATAACTGGTTAAACGATGCAATACGTGCAATGAATTGGCCACTTGTGCAAGAAATTTTAGAGCTACTTTTACTTTGTCCAGTTGATGTGGATCGATTGAAAATAAATTCTGCACCAAAGCTGGTGAAGGGACTTTGCCGGGATGGCGGCAATGAAGGTAAGTTTCTTTTAACAAGGTGATATAGTCACCACTTAGGTTTATTTAAGTGTATACCTTGAAGAAAAATAGGGATTAGTGCTTCTTTAAAGATATGTATACAATTTAATCTTAATTAGAAGTATATACATTTAAATACATTTGTGGCAAACCTGGCTATATACAGTTTAACAAATTCTGGTTGACATCCAAAAAGTTTAGAAGGTTATTCTTTGTTATTGATTTTTTTTTGCTGCCAAAATTTATTTACAATGTATATTTGTTGTCTACATTTGACAGCATCGGTTTAATTAAAATTCATTGAAAAAAGCAGTTATTAAACAATCGCCTAAATGACGATTATATTTTTATAAATTTTTGTTATTTATTTTAGGAGTACGTATACTTGCAAAACGATTGGTGGAGCAATGGTTGAAAGTAGTGACAGAAAATACTACAACTGCTCAAGTAGAAAGTTCTCCACAGCAATCGGTTATCGGTGGAGCAACTCCTAATGTTTCTACAATACCTGCCATACAAACGACACCTGTTATACGGCAAGACAGCAAAATACCACAAACTTCTAATATACCATTAAAAGTAAAAGGGCCCTCAGTTGTACAGCGGCCGCTTTCAAATTCCGCTGAACAAGACCCACTTGCAGATGTCACAGATGTACCTCCTGAGCCTTCTACTTATGCACCAACACCTGCACAGAAGAAAGCTAGTGAAGCAGGATTGGTGTTCAAACTGGTTTATAAAGATGGTCAACAAGTTTTGACAAAAGTACCAAAAACTAACCAACTAGCTGCTTCTGTTGTTGATGTTGAGCAAAATGCTCAAGGAAATGAGAATGAGGGTGGTGAATGTGAGAAAATGGACCATGATAGCGAAAATGATGCCAACATGAAAGGCGATACAGAAGCTGATGGTAGCATGGGTGCTCAAGAAGAGGAAGAAGAGACTGATAGAACTGTGGATTCAACAATTATAGAAGAGGAAGAAGATACGCGAACATCAACTGATAAACAAGACAAAGATAGTGAAAGTAGCGCTGACGAAGAATCTCAAATAACACCGGATAGTAACATGATTTCCGTAGAGCAAAGAAAAAAGTCTATAGATACAGAAAGTGAAAAATCTATAAGTAGAGAACAAAGGAGCTCTAAAGACTCCAGAGACAGCAAAAGTAGGGATAAAGAAAATAAGGGTGATAAAGATAGGAAATCATCGTCATCTTCTAGCCACAAATCATCGAGTCACAAATCAAAAAGTTCGTCTTCGAGCAAGTCAAAATCTTCCTCATCGTCCTCTTCACACCGCAGTTCAAGTGATAAACATCGAAGCGATAAGGATCGTTCAAGTTCCAGTAAAGACAAAGACAAAGATCGAAAAGAGGGTAGTAGCAGTAGCAGCAGCTCAAGTAAACATAGATCCTCATCATCATCGTCAAAATCTTCGTCATCAACAAGTTCGAAAGACAAACATCGCGATAAAGATAAGGAAAAATCAGCTAATACTTCTTCTTCGTCGCATAAAAAGGAAAAAGAGCGCGAAAAAGAAACACCAAATGAAAAGGATAAAGAATCCAGTTCCAAGTTATCCACTTCCGATAAACTTAGTCGTATTCCTAAAAAACAAAAAGATGAATCGGAAGCGGATTTAACAAAGCCTACTTCAATAACCATTCCTTCAAAGAAGGCTTCAATGTCAATAGAAATTCGTCGTGACTCGGAAAAGGCTAAAACTGTGAAAACATACAAATCACAATTTCGCTCACATGGCCTTACTGAGGAAGCTCCCCCACCACCATCGCGGAAAGGACTAAAGAAACCAGTTTCAAGCGTTTCTGCTCCCGGTACCGTCATTCCAACCAGTTTGCCATCTTCACTAAAACGCCCTTCCCCGCCACCAAGTAGCAGTGATTCACCAACACAAAAGAAATCTAAAATTGATATCAACAATCTGACAGTAGCTAATGAGAAGCCTGGAGCTATCAAACTTATTGCTCCAAAGAAGAGTAAGTATTTTGTGTTACGACATTTACTAATAGCATTCTGCGTTATTTCTTTGCAGGAGTTTGGATGATACTAGTTTTTGCTTGTGGTTTATATTGTATACTTTTTTAAGGTGGTATTTTGTGTTTTATAAAAAATTTAGACTGTCGTCTCTTTAGTGTTGGCAACACCACGCTTCCTCATTGGACTGTGTGGAACGATGGAACTGAATTTATTGAATCGTTGTTTTCTGTTACCAAAATTCCTACATAGACTAGAAGCAACATTGGCGTATTGTCAAACACTACTTGCGATGGTCTCGTCATGGTTGAGCGGAGTAATTTTAAGGTGTTTTAACGCGGATAATTTTTTTTTCTCCTGATGTGTTAAGTATTTGAAAAAAAACGATAAGGAATTTAACTATAAAAAATTGGATTGGCTCCTTAATAACCTAAAAATGATGATGGTGCTTAAATCATCTAATGTTAACGTGATGTTTCGAAGTGATAAATAACAATTAATTTCTTGTCACGGGAGAGGATCAGCAATACGTATACGTGATATATGATCGATCTTCACCTCCAACTAGTAGATGGATGATATTTATAATTTTAAAATCAAATTTTGTTCGTTAATTAATATTTGTGTAACAAATTATCTTTGATATCAGAGCTTTTTGCATTGATTGTTGCTGTAATTGATAAAACAGGCACACCGAGATAAATGCAACCAAAATTTGCGAAGAAATTGGTCGATAGTACAGTGTAAATGCATCAAAATCGTCATCGAGATTTGAGATTCAAAATGTCACAGCGAATTTAAAAATACTTCAACGACTTCATTGGTATAAACAATCAAACGTCGTGCCGACAACACAATTTCTTTTAAAAGGCACTATTTTTTTTTTGTTTTTTGTTTTGTTGATTCTTCCAACAAAATTAAGCGACGCACAAACCGGAATTAGACTATCACTGTTGGTAGTATCACCCACCTAGTCAAGTGGAAACAGGCTGTTAAGTATGAATTTTATCTTACATCCTAATTTTAATATTCACATTAACTGTTTATTCGTGTACATTGCAATGTTGTGATGCCACGAAAATGTTTATTATTTTTAGTTGATAAGAAAACAAACATTAAAACATAAGACAACAAAGAGTTGGTGATTAATAAACAATTCTTTTCAACAAAATAAATTATTTGAGCTAATGGTCGTCGAAGTTTGGAAGCAGTCTTAATAATTGAAACGGAAAGAAATTTTAGACAGAAATGGAAAAATTGGTTTAGGTTTTTCTGCCATTTTATACATTGAAGTTATTTACAATCAAGTAGAAAGAGATTCACAAGGCAAGAGCCGCTTTTACCGACATTTCTGCATACATTTTCAAAACCAATGATGGTATATTTTTGAAACATTTTGATCCAATTCGTTTAGAAAAGGCGCACTCTATATGACATTTTCATGCACAATTTAAATCACGATTTCTAAAAAAATCACAAACTTTTGCATTTTCTTCAAGTATATCGCAAAGCTGGAATATGTAATTATGATTTACAGCCTTTCTTGTAGTTTTAAATTATAACGCATATTGTGTATCGCCACCGTCTTCATATATATTCTCAAGATTATAAATTCATTCATGAAAAGTCTTCTTATGTATACCGTTAGATCTATTAACCTATAGAAGAAATTTGCGTGATGCGTTTTTATTGGCTGTACAAAACCCATTGAATCTAACCGCAATATAACGACACTAGCATTCCTATTTGAATTAATACCTCTTTTAAGATTTACAAGGCTTTTGATAGTTAAATTTTTAAAATACTCATTCTCTTACAACTTTTACTTGACTGGTGAAATAATTGCTATAACATAACCTCAAAATACAACAGAATTGGTATTCTTCAATGACTAAGCACCTCACTCCGATCGGTCAGCACTGTAGGAATATGTATGCCAAGAACATAGTGATCACTACACAATTTCGAAAATAGTTCAAGAACATTTCCGGCATTACCCTAGATAAATATATATCTGCCAGCAAACATTTCAAACGCATGTATATTTAGAAATTGTCTCACAAACTCTGTTATTGTCTATTCAGGAATAATAGTTTTTGCCATTTTAAGCTAATGTAACCCTGTTCCCATGAAACCACTCGTAATTTATATGTGGCCAATATCCGATACTTCAGCAGCAGTAACCGCAACTATGTCAGCAATATGTTGACGGTATCACAAAAAAGTTAGACGTAGAAAGAAACATCGATGTTTTGCTCTAGAGTCGGAAGATACTGATATGTTAAAAGAGGAACTCAAGTATATATGATAGACAACATTTACTATGCCATATACCTACATTATCTTGGAATTGCATCATGGATGTAGCTATTCGTTTTTTCCTGAACTCTCTGGCTGAAAAAAACGAGTTTTTAAATATGGACCGAATGTTTTCTGTTCAAGAAAACCAAAGTAATTCTTCTCTGCCTCCAAGCTTCGACTGCCCAGTGCGTGTTTTAATTTATTCTATATCCAAGTATTTAAACATATTTTGAGCTTATTTAACTCAGTCGTATATGTGTCGCTTCCGCCACGAAGATGTCTCTGATTTCATTCGGGGTTTATTGAAAGTGATCTAACAAAATTCACCCCACCCCTTTGTATATCCGCATTTGTAATCTATTTGATATAATGGATAACTTTCCGTTTTGAGGTGTATGAAAATCACTTACGAACAGCTTTTTTTTTTTTTTTTAAATACCACCTTTAGTTATATTTTTTCTAAACTAATTTTTTATCTTGACCCCTTTAATGCTCTGATCTTGCGCCACCTTAAAGCTATGATTGCAAACAAACATTTGAAACTTCAGATAATAGTCTAACTTCCAAGTTCAAAATATTCTTTGTGACAACTTTGAGCATGGTTGTTTTTAAGTATTATTTCCCTTGTAGGCTTTACCACTCATTCAATGTTTCGCCTTAGTAATGAATCTACTGATCATTTCTGTTAGTTGATAGTTTTTTATTCGAAATAGTTTTAGATTCCCTTTCGATTAGCTGCTTTAGAAATCTGTCTTTGAATTTAAGTTCTGAAATCTGTCTTTGAACTTATGGTCTACAATAAAGCTCCCGGCAATACTATTTTATAAAATCTGAATCTAACCTATATTAGTTGATACTGACTTTCCAAGAGTATCGCGATTCCAAAACACAAAACCTTGGGGAAAAAAGTGAAGTCATCACAAGAAGGGTGTTTAATAATGTATCTCAATTTCTAACCTTCAGGCTTTCTGTACTGAGGTCAGAATCTGTGTGCATCACGATAGAGGTTGATCCTAACGATCGCCGCGTTCTAAATTTTAATGTAGTTATGTATTAAATTATAAAATTATTTTTTAGTTAAGTTTATGTATATATTTTAAGTAATCTACATATTTAATTTGAAAATACTGAATTTTTCTCCCCTTACGCGCAATGAAAAACAAAGTCTAGCTGTATACAATGGACCAAAAGCAAAAACTATCATCTGAACTCCTACTTCCATACAACTTGCCGTCGAAATGATCTTAAATCTGCCTTTACACCACATTAATAATTATTTCTTTAATTTCAGTTCAAACTCTTGTCGAGACAAATCTCTTCTCGGACGCACTCTCAGCAGCAACGGGACCCAAAAAAGTTACTAAACGTAAGCGGCCCACTACTCCTGGTCCCGGTCAAAATAAGGAAGGTCCTTCACCACCTACCAGCCCAGATGCACCAAAGGTGGCACCTTTAAAATTCTACCAGGACACCTTGGACGAGACCAAGAGCGAAGACAAATCCGATAAGGAGAATGATAGCAAAGATAATAACAACAAATCGGAAGATTTGGATTCGGGCGATAAGGGCAATAGCACAGAAGATGATGATGATATACCCTTGAAGAAGGTTAAGGAAGATATAGAACAAAAAGTTCTGCGAGAGCAAAAGACTAGTGAGGACGGTAGTGATGTCGCGTTGACTAAGACCGGCGGCTCAGTCGATATCACTGGTAGTGATGGGGAAGAAGATGTCGCCAAAAAGAGTTCAGAGGAAGACGCACCCAAACCGCCTGGTCCTGGTTGTGGTCCGAATGGACCACCTGGTGTGCTTATGCTACACCGACGCAAAGGTCCAAAAAAGAAATTGACTTGGCGACCTCAAGAACAACTCGAGCAAATACGTTACTTTGAACTGGATGAAACAGAGCGCGTAAATGTGACAAAAGCACAGTCCTTTATGGATATGAAAAATATGGAACGCTTTAGTGAACGCGATGCGATTAATATCGCCAGACGTGGTTTCACACATGAGGATAATATGCGACCACTAACCGATTGGCGGCCGCTGATCGAAGTTGATGGTGTACCACCACATCCGAATGGCAATCAATCTAAACAGCGTAAGGTGCAAGCCGAACGCGAGATGACTACCTTGCGCGCACTATACTTCTCACACAGCATGATACCCGACTCGCCGGCAGAAGCAGAATTAGAACCGCATTTCGCAGTCGACATACCTGTCATACCGTTAGAAGATATTACCGGCAATCCAGATGCTGTAAGCGACTACACCAATATGCCTTGGCCTGAGCCAAAGACTTCACCCAAGTCAACAGAAAATAACCTTCCTAATGTTGGTAATTTACCAACCGCCCAACTAAACACATTACCGCCAAATAACCTGAATACATATCCAGGTTTTATGCCACAATATGCTGGTGTGGCAGCAAACAATCTGCTGGCAACGCAAATGCAAATGCCAAGGCCAGTTCCCACACCGGCGGCGGGCCCAGGTCCACATTCAGCTTGGCAAACAGGCAATTTCAACGGTAATTTGGCAATGGGTCCAATGGGTGGTGGACCACCAGTACAACAACAGAATATGATGAGCGGCCCATTCGGTCCTGGAGCTGGCAACCCTCAATGGCAAATGCATGGCGGTAATCAGTATGGCCCAACACAAGGTCCCTTCAATAATGCGCCCAATTTCGGACCAATGGGTTTGATGCCGCCGCGTGTTATGCCAAATATGGCACCAGCGAATCTATTTGAACGGAATAACATGAATAATAATCATCACAATAATAACAACCAAAATCGGAACAACGGTGGCAATTGGCGCACCGGTTCAAACTTCCAAGATAACAATGGGGGTGGCAATTGGCGTTCAGGCGGTGGTGGCGGTGGACAGAACCGCGGTGGTGGCGGCGGCGGCGGCAATTCTAACAACGGTGTGTGTAAGGCTTTCATGCGCGGTCACTGTCGTTTAGGCAAATCGTGCAAATTTATACACCCTAATAAAAGCAAACGCATATAGGACTCGCCAGAATCTTCTGATGAAGATTCAACAACGATCTCGAAAAACAACTGTGATAGTGGCGGCAAGACGATGCACTAAAAAACTGTCTAAGCGATCAAAATGATCTATTTGCTGCGCGCCTGGAGCCACACCTAAAGTTATTAAGTGTCCACCGTACCTCGTTGGGCATTCGAAATGACCTCCTGAACCGGCGTTGTTTCAATCAATGTCAGGTAATTCAGCCTGCCAATGTCGTAAACCACAAAGAGAATATACATTTAATTTCTATGAAATAATTAAGTTTTTTGTACAAAGCGTTAGTTTATAATTTTGCACTGAAAATTTTGTTGTTAGTAAATGAAAGATAAATCGTGAAAAAACAAGTCGTAGATTTTCTACTAGCATTTTATAGAATTATGCATCCTATAATAGGTCTATGAATACATATATGAATATAAAAAAATATTAAGGTGTTAAAAAGGCATTTGCTTTAAACATAATCGTTAATTACATATATAATGTAGATTATTATTTATACACTTATCTGCGCAGAACAATACATTTAAACACTGTACTTATTAATTTGTAATTAATATTCAGCTTCTTACGCAGAGCGTCAAGGACGTATTCAACGAAGTTTTTATACTTGTATGTATATAATATAATCTATATTTCATTCATTTAAATGTAAAATATTATTGAATTATTGGATTAGATAACCAAATGTAGAATTTATTGATGTTAGCGAAGCAAACAAGATTCAAACGTTACACATGCATCACGGTAGCTAACTAAAGATAGCTTATTTAATCTTAGGACACGCAAAAATATGTATATATATAACAAATTCATTATACCACTGTAAAATATAAACTCAAATGAAAAGCATTTCAATACTTGCATAAATAAGAACATTTGTAAAACATGCAATAAAAAAATTAAATAAAAGAATTATTTAATAAAACCTAATTGCGTATAATTAAAGCAGATAAAAAGATTTTGGTAGGAATCGAAGTCCTAAAGTTAACAAATTTTTGCATAAAAATGGGAGTGGAGTTTTTAAATTTCAAGCAGAATTTCAAATGATATAGGAGTTACACAATTTTATCGATAACTGAGTATGTACATATAGTATATATTTTTTCTTTTTTACTTTTTCCATATTCTTTTTTTAAGTAGTACAAATGGTCACTTGCTTTTTCTTTTATCGCTTTCTTTCATTAAAAAGCGACGTCCAAAAATTCATACCAATTTTTTTGTCAATTGTTTCATTAGAACTTTGTAAAAATCGATTTTTTTTAAGCCTTCAACTAGAATATCCCGTTGATGAGATATGAAATAAAATTTCACATTTTTCGGCAATGGCAAACTTCAGCGTGCTATTTCGACACAAAAATATGCTGCAAAAATCAATCATCACACACCATTTATAAAATAATATTATTTCCATTTTATTAACTACTAATATAATATTGAACAAATTTACATAATTATTTTATTTGTACAACTACCATTTGGTATTAATTGTACTATTTAATCATTTCGCTCAACAACCCTTTTTGCTCTATGCGAATGCAAGCCTACTTCCTTTTCTAACAGTTCTTTTCAGTTCCCGTTCCGTTATTCGTTGCGAAAAAGTCAGCCACAAGCGTTCGGTCGTTGAAAAATTTTAAATTCGTGTGTAATTCTGCTCTAAATTAAGTATTTGTGTGAAAAACTAAAACAAGTGCTTATTGTTTCTCGCTTGGTGCTAGAATGTTATACATAGTAGTGTCTTTATTGTTTTTATCTGCAAGTGAAAACAGTGTGCGCCAGTAACGAACAAGCTCAAACGACAGGCGCATTAGTTGAAAGTCATTACATGTAAATATGTGTGTGTATACTAGCTTTGCGAAAGTGAAAAAGCGAATAAGCAAAGTAACGAGTAAGAAATCGAAACGATGTAGCCAATAAGTAAACGAGTGATAAGGAAGTGTTTACATGGTATCTAACACGGGATTTGATTGTGTGAAATTTGTATTACACGCACCAGTGAAGATGGAAGTTTACAATTATACATACACATGTGTATGAGTATATGAGCGTATTTTGTGCGTAACAAGTTATACAGGTACATAAGTGCTTTGATATATGCATTAAAAACTTCTTTTTAGTTTAATTATTTATATGTATGTTTAATTGAATTTGTATTTTAATAAACATTTTATAATTTTTCTGCTTAAAATTAAACAAAATTAAAAACCTAAATATATTATAATAATGCTTTATGAATGCAGATAATGTTCGAAGGACTGATAAAAATTTTAATTTTTGACAAAATGGTTTCTTCGAAAAAAAGTCCTATTTCGTGAAAAAATTTACATTCAATTTTGAAATCGAAATTATTATGAAAAATTCGATCATTACCTGATAAATATGTTTATCTAAAAAAGTTCTGCAAAAATTTCAAGTCGCTCGATGCAGACCTTTTGGAGCAATTTTTCTCAACGAGTATGATAAGAGCGTTTAAAAAAACGTGTAAAGTTTCTGAACTGAACACTAAGTTAAAAAATTATTATAAATACTATACTCTAATATCTTCGAAGCTATTTATATGCCGGATCTACTGTAAAATTTCGGATAATATTTTCAAATATACATACATACATATGTATGGGTAACATATATTCGTTTTTTATCTTAATATCGAAAAATCAGTGTAATAAACTTATAAACTAAAGATTTTAACAAAAAATCCAATGTCCCCTCAGGGGGTAATTGTGGAGAACATAAGCATATGCACAAAAAAGTCGCAAGAGCTATTTGAAATATTTTATAAATATCATATCTCTTTAAATATTGCCAATACTATAGACAACAACAAAAAAAATAGCGTAGGCTTTATATTTTACACACACAAAACTCAAACTAGTACATTCCTTGCTAAATTAATACAAAAATAGAAATACAAAAAAAAAAGGAAATTGGAAAACGAAGAAAAGGAAGAAGAATGAAAATCAATTTCGTCATCTATTAAAATATTTAGGAACAGCTATGCTTTTCAGTAAATATGTAAATAGATGTGTGTAAGCATCGCTAATAGACACATATGCATATATTTAGGTGCCTTCCATTGCACCACGTATCTATTGTAAATGTGGGTGGTGAAAATGCATGCTTTTGAACTTAACTTTCAATAGTTATAAGGTTTCTTGTAAAATTTTCAGTTATTTTCGCGCGTCCTCAATCGACAATCCACATTTAACGCGGTTAGTTCGACGATTGTGTTCATAGGAAACGTATAAAATTTTATAGTAATTAAGATATACTTAGAATACCACTATGGCACTCTACAAACTTTTAATCGGAATTACTTCTATACTAGCCATAGCTGAGGGTCTGAGCTTTACAGTGACTTCTAAGGTTTATTTAGATGTGAAGCATCGAAAGAAACCGCTGGGACGCATAGAGTTAGGACTGTTTGGTAAAATCGCACCTAAGGCAGTCGCTAATTTTCGACACATATGCTTGCGTGGCATCAATGGCACTACATATGCGGGTTCTAGATTTCATCGCGTAATTAATCGTTTTCTCATACAAGGTGGCGATATTATAAATGGTGAGTCTTTGGTAGTTCGAAAAGTAATTACTACTGGATGTGTGTTGTGTTTAGTTAGTGAAAAAAATAGAGGGTGTGTCATATGGCACTGTAATCTAACTTCCTTAATCAAACTTACGGCAGTATATTAAATTTACTCAAGTGGACTCAAGTCTAATTCCAGAACGCGTAGCTTACATCATATGTAACGTGTTAAACCTGAAGCTTAAAATTACAATAAAATTGCGCTGAAGAAATTTTTTACCAGAAATGAAAATAATATCATTCTTAAGAAAATTTGATACTTTTTCGCGTTTTGTAATATGAATTTTATTTTTCTGCCAGTTTTTTTAAATTTTCGAATAAAAAGTAGAATTTAGTTTATCGATTTTTTACCACCATATTTGAAACCTCAGTAGAAAGTCCATCGCCACGTGTGTCCACGAGTTCTGAGTGTCCAATAATTGCTAGTGTGTATTTTTGGTGGTTTTCTGTTTATCAAATTGTTGCACATTTGTGATGTCATTGCGTACTGCAGTGTTTTCGTATACCACACCCATTTAATGTAATTACAGGCGATGGCACAGGTTCTACCAGCATTTACGGTGACTATTTTGAAGACGAGGCACTGACCGTTGAACACAATCGTCCGGGATATTTAGGCATGGCAAATCGTGGACCCGATACGAATGGTTGCCAATTCTATATAACTACCATATCGGCTTCGTGGCTTGATGGCAAGCATACAGTGTTTGGTAAAGTGCTCGATGGTATGGATACGGTGCATGCAATTGAAGATGTGAGTTCAATTTAAGTAAAAAAATAATTTTAAATTTCTAAAAGGCATATTTTTTAGGTTAAAACAGATACTGATGATTTTCCAATGGATCCAGTTATTATTACGAACTGTGGAGAAATTCCCACGCAACCATTCGAGTTTTATCCCGACGATTTTAAGTGAGTAAGCTTACAATAGATATATGAGAAAATATAAATAAATATTGGAGAGTTTGAAAATACATATAAACAAAAAAATTTAAAAATTAAAATTAAAAACTGTAATAAAACTAAAAAAATTATTATAAAACTGAAAAAATTAAATAAAAATCAGTAATAAATTTTAAAAATTAGTGATAAAAATATTAAGAAAAAATAATATTTAATTAAAGCGTGACAAATCTATATAAAATTATTTAAAAATATGAAAGATATTACAAACTTTTTATAAAGGATATATTATTAAAAATATAAAATTATAAATTTAATGAAATAAAAATTATTTAAATAATAAAATATTTATTTTAATTATTATACACTTTTTTATTATTATTTTTATTATTATTATTTTTTTTTTGTGCACATTAATAAAAAACATTTATTCTTTATCTTCCACAGCATAATGAGTTGGGTCAAGGCCGCTGGGTTGCCCGTAATGAGTAGTTTTATTGTGTTGCTCATCTTCCATTACTTTTTCCGTCAATTAAATATGTACTGTTGACCGTTTAAAAATTTTCTAATTAAAAAGTAATGTATATGTGCGTTTTAAACACTAATAGTGAAATATAAAAATATATATTTATAGCAATAATAAAATTTTACATGTGACAAAAATATAAAAATAAAAATATTGTAAAAAACAAATTCGTTTTATTCATTATTTCGATCGCTTTGTCTTCGATAGTGTTTCGAGATAATACCACGCAGTAGGATGGGTAAAGTTGGACCCAAGTGCAGCTAAAAAATCGAAAAAATCATTAAAAAAATTGTAATAATATATTTTCCACCATTTCCCGCTCACATCTATATAAAGATAATCCTCAAGCACTTGGCCCTCTTCATAGAACTTTGCTTCCGGCTTGAGCAGCACCACAATACGCGCTTCACCACTGTAATAGTTCGTTTTGCTGTTGCTAAATATTTTACACAAAGTAAAGTGATGCCTGTGATCTTCATACACCGATTTATTTAGACTATTATAATAGTTTTGCAGTTCTTTGCGCTGTTTAGCGCCCACTTCCAAGCGTGTATGATGCTCTGTCTTATCCAAATCGAAGGAATGCGCATGCTTCACCTTCGGATCTGTTTCCAAATCAATGACACGTTCGTACATATTGCGATAGCGTCTGCCAAACAGGCTGGGCGATTTCTTTTCAGCCGCATAAAATAAATAATCATGATCCTCACTTCAAAAGTAATACCAAATATAATTTATCCAGAAAATTTAACAACTACTAAATCGTATATACCTCTTTTTGACTTCGAAATCCACATATAAGCCTGGTATTTTCACCTCGGTACGCACAGCCGCAATCAATTTGCCTGGTCCATGGAAATGCAGATCGATCGTGAACTTGCGCAGCTGTCCCAAAACCAATACGTTCATATTTAATACGAAACCCTGCTGATGGAAGGGCAAGGGTTGCGAGGTGAAATGCTTCAAATTAATCGGCATTGATTCACCATAATTGCTGATCAATTTCAAATAATCCTGATGCACCCTACGCAACAGTGCAACCGATTTGGGATTTTCCTGCAATTGTCTGATGAACTTTTGTGTCTCGATTAGCTGTTCCAGCACGCTAGCATGTGGCAGCTCCGCATTATTATTAATAATTACATAGGTTTTCATCATGCGATAGAAACGTGCCTCCCGACTACTCGAAGTACTCTTGGAGCTGCCTGTGTGATAGCTACTGAGCGAGTATTTGGTTGTTATCAAACTGACATTGTCCTCCTCTCTTGGCGCTGGCATATCCTCATCGTATTCGGTGATGGATTTGAACACATCGAAATGATAAATTATTTGCAATAGTTCATATTCTTCCAATATTTCTTCAATTTCCTGCTCGGGTCGTGCTAATTTCGTTACAACTTCAATTATGGGCATAATACCTTGCCCACGAAAGTGTATAGTCTTTTCTTCACTTTTATTAGCGTTCACTAGTATGTCGTGCGTGAATTGCTCGGAGAAGCCCATTAAGCCCTCGACTATCAAAAGTTTTGACTTGAATTTGCAAATGTCGAAAGTCTTTTCTCCGATGATTTTTGCATAGCCTTGACTGAGGCGTTGACTTTTGTCCACCACAGTTTTGTGACTTATGCTCAGTGTGATGGGATATTGTGTGACGTTTATTATTCTTACTGATGTTTTGAAGAGCTCGTACCATGGCTGAAAAGTTGTAAAAAGTGATGAGATATTCAAAATTTAGACTATAATTCGAAATATTACCTGAATACCAAGATATACGTTTTCCGAAGAAAATTCCATAACTTTTTCCAAATTAATTAGCGTTATATCAAACTGTTGAGGACAACTACCAACTGTGTCTAGTACAAAAATTGCCGTCTTAGCATAACCTAAAAATTATTCAACAGCATATAACATATAAAAAGCCAACATATCTCTCATACGAGGTATGCAAAAAGTTTACCCGGTTTTACTGGTGGCAAAAAGAGCGCAGACTGCACTGTATCAAATTTCGATATGTGGCCGGTCTTCTCAATGAAATGTATGGTGCGTTCACTATCACACTCTTCTATACTCTCTTGTGATATATCATAGGAATCTTCCAACTTCAGACCATACAAAACTGCATCCAAAGTTTTGCGTACAAATTCACCGGAAGAGCAACGTCTCGCACTCAAACAAGGGTCATATGGATCATCGACTTTTAACATATAACGTTTATGTTCTAAGTCCAAATTGTTAATGATTTCATTGATGATTTCGTCAACTCCGATCGGATCTTCAAGTTTATGCAGTCTACAACGATATTTCTGGTAACGCAATGTCAAATTTCGTTGGTAAATTGAATCTTCATCTGAATCGTTGCCATCAATATCCAAAGTGCGCAGAATTTCGGAGAGTATGTCCAATGAGAATTTATAAGTATCATCATACTGCAAGGTATGATATGATAGGTATAATTACTATTCTTCAAGAACTAATTATAGAATTCTGTGTATGTTTTTCTAACTTACATCCGAAACATATGTCGTTCTTTCTTCGACTTTCTTCCACTTGTACTGCGCATTCAAGCATGAAATATTGCGCAGTTCCACATAGGTTAGACTTGCGTTTTCTCGTGTAAATAGTATCATATCCGGTTGCATGATTCTCAACTCTGGACTGCGGATTTTCAACTTCAATTGCAGTGATCTCTAGAGGGAGCAACGTTTCCTCATTTAGTTTAAATTCAAGCACATCTCTTAGATTTTTGGTATTACCTGATATTTGTTATTTGCTTCGCAGAGAATGCGTCCATCGACGGTGGAACAAAATTCGTCACGTATTGCAGATTTATTCAGCGAAATTATAATTTCTTTTTGTTCCAAACCAGTCATGGGGAAATGTATGATCTTGGCAAAATTATGCTCGAATAAGTGTTTTATTTTGAAAGGTCCCACAATTTTGAGCCAAACTTTGCACTTCACATCCACCATGTTTTTCAAACATGCTATGGCTTTTGGCATGAAAAATAGATATAATAGGTTGTCAAAAAAGTCTTGCGGTATTTTCGCTAGTTGGCGCTGAAAGCGCGTAGTTCTAGTTTTATTCGTCGCATCGGGTCATGCTATATCTTTTTGGAAAGCTCATTTCACGCGCTAACACGTGTTTGATTGATTGTCGTTTCTTTTAAGTCGTTCGAGAGTTATAGCGTCGCAAACATGGAGCAAAATAAAGAGAAAATACGGCATATTTTACAGTACTACTACGATAAAGGCAAAAATGCATCTCAAGCCGCCAATAAAATTTGTGCAGTTTATGGACCCGATATAGTTTCTATTTCCACCGCGCAGCGATGGTTTCAACGTTTTCGTTCTGGTGTAGAGGTGGTCGAAGATGTGCCACGCTCCGGAAGGCCTGTCGTCGAAAATTGCGATAAAACCGCTGAATTGGTCGAAAGAGACCGGCATAGTAGCAGCCGTAGCATCGGTCAAGAGCTGGGCATGAGTCATCAAACCATTATAAACCATTTGAAGAAGCTTGGAGTCACTAAGAAGCTCGATGTATGGGTGCCACACGAATTGACGCAAAAAAACATCTTTGACCGTATCGACGCATGCAAATCGTTTCTGAATCGCAACAAAATCGACCCGTTTTTGAAGCGTATGGTCACTGGCGATGAAAAGTGGGTCACTTACGATAACCTAAGGTGCAAACGGTAGTGGTCGAATAGCGGTGAAGCGGCCCAGACGGTGGCCAAGCCTGGATTGACGGCCAGGAAGGTTCTTCTGTGTGTTTGGTGGGATTGGCAGGGAATCATCCACTATAAGCTGCTCCCCTATAGCCAAACGCTCAATTCGGATCTGTACTGCCAACAACTAGGCCGCTTGAAGACAGCACTCATGCAGAAGGGGCCATCTTTGATCAACAGAGGCCGAATTGTCTTCCATCAGGACAACGCCAGGCCAAACACATCTTTAGTGACGCGCCAGAAGCTCGGATGGGAGGTTCTTTTGCATCCACCGTATAGTCCGGATCTCGCACCAAGTGATTACCACTTGTTTCTGTCCATGGCGAACGCGCTTGGTAGTCTGAAGTTGGCCACAAGAGAGTCCTGTGAAAATTGGCTCTCCGAGTTTTTTGCCAATAGGGAAGCGAGCTTCTATGAGAGGGGCATTAGGAAGTTGACACCTCGTTGGCAACGCGTCATCGAATAAAACGGCGCATATTTGACTTGAATCGCATTATTGTAACCAATTTTATGAACAATTGAAAATTCAATAAAAAATACCGCAAGACTTTTTTGACAACCTAATATAATATTAACAAGTTGTGGGATCTTAGACTTTTCAAAGATTGAAGAAGAAACTAAAATTCTCGTTTAGATTTGAGATCTGTACATTTACTAAGTGCGAGTAAGTTGTACGAGTATGCTTACCCAACACCGGATGTTCTTTATAGAAATGCGTTCTATTGTACTCCATGTTTATTAGTTTCTGGCACCAATGGATTTCCGGCTCCATGAATGTGGCCGTTGCTGTGAATCGTGTGGTGTGCACCTTTAATTTGTGCTCTTGATCAATAGTTCTCACACGAAATTCATTAAAAATTACACCCGCTTCACATGAATCAGCCGTTATATATAGTGTTCCCTGCGATTGTGGCTCAAGGCAGATCATCTTCGGTGATACCGTTAGATGACCATGACCAAGTTCAATAGCGCATTTTGTGATATTATTACGCAGCTTATCAATATACATGCAGTACCTATGCTTTCCTTTATTCGTCAATTTCACCTCCTGTGTGTACTTCGGCACATCCGATTCGTACCTATCCCGACAATTAATCATAAGTGTACCACAATCGTGACCTTTGAAAATGTCCGGTTCCACGCCAACGGGTGAGCCTTCTACAACGTAGGTGAGTGGTATTTGCTACAGAATTGTGTTCAATTTAGGAGGGGTTGTAAAATTATGTCAAGTATATGCCACCTCACTTACTATAGTATTACTGTTGGCAACACTTATGACCAAGGTATTGTAATACGTTTCGGCATCGTAGAATTTTGAAAAAATTGTTATATAAGTACCTTGTCCTTCAGGAGAGAGTATGGCGCCCCTGGGCTCAATATATTGGTATTTCGAGTTTTTCTATTAAGATAGATCACAAAAGATATGCACAAATGTATATAAAATATTCATTAAAATAAATAGTTAATGTGGGCTGTGTAATAAAAAGCTGACTGTACTTCGGAGCGTACGCGCAACGACTGAATTCGGTAGAGGGCGCTCCAAATAATGAACGAGCTGGTCAGTTATCTCCGAAGACATGGAGAGTCAGAACAAACATTTTCGCGCGACTTGTTTCTGTGAGTGGTAGCCGAAGCAGCTTTCGTTAGAACAGAGGTACGCGATTAAATTCTGTGTGAAACTCGATAAATCTGCGACAGAGGCGTTTGATATGATCAAGCAGGCTTACCCAGATGTTGCTTTAGCAAGAAGTGGTGTGTTTCGGAGACACCATGCCCTTTTGGAAGGCCGGGAAGAGGTCGCTGATGAAGACCGGAAGTATAAGCAAATCCAAAGTGAAAACGATTCTCATTGTCTTTTTTAACATCAAAGGCATCGCCCACCCTGAATTTGTTCCTCCTGAACAAACCGTCGTTTCTCAAGAGTCTCAAACAAAGGGTCATTCGAGCTCGAGAAGACATCGCAGACGATTGGAAGCAACACGACAACGCCCCGGCTCACACCGCTTTTCTTGTGAACAGCTACCTAACCAAGGCCGGCATCCCAAAGCTTCCGCGCCCGCCCTACAGCCTGTGGCCGTCCCGGACTCTTTTTTGTTTCCTTTCCTGAAAAGACTGATTAAAAGGGATCCAAGCAGCATTCACCTCGGCTCTCAAGGTTAATCCGGAGAATGCCTTCCGTGACGCCCGCAATGCTTGGAAATCGCGCTGGCAGAACTGCATCAGCGCGGAAGAAGAATATTTGGAAAGTTTTTAAAGAACTGTAACGATTGGTTCCATAAATTTTTTTAATCGACTAAATCCCATTACTTTCCCGACAAACCCTGTACTTTGTTAAATTAGTTAACTGAAAGTTTTAAAAGCCTCACTTATTTCTGTTGTTCCGTGTTTTTTAAACTCGATCTCAAACAATCTATTGATCAAAGACTAAGATCTCTCAAGAAAAAACACCTCTAATCTTTCAGCTTACCAATTTCACTGTGAATCTAGTCACCGTTGGCGTGTCATTTGTTATATAAATATGTTCTGCCGTTGTTTCCAGCACTTTTTGTCGTCTGTGAACTCGTGTCGCAGAGACTTTAATTTTCACAGGCTTGACATCTGCGACTATATGAAATGGCGAACCATTTAAATTTCCTACGATTTTAATGCTGAAAAAATTTTAAATTTTATACGATATTTAAACGACTTTTTGTTGTTGTGGCTTACAGTCCAGAGAGCTTAACTTTGCCTAACCGACGAAATATTACAGTAGAGTGTACAACAACTTTTCCAAAGGCGGGTATGAAGAATTTCAAAATATTTTCGGGAAAAATCATTTCGCCATTTTCATCCGAAGGCTGGAAACAACAAAAAAATGTAAATCTGTGAAAGAAGTATGTATATGTATTTACTATAACATCGTAGTAAAAGAATCCGGGCACGTTGAATGAATTCTTAAAGAGCATAGCACATTGCACCTCATCATCAATGTACGTCTCTTCGGACTCGTAGTTAATCACTTGTGTAAAATTAATAATGGGCAGATGACAGGCATATTCCATCCATATTTTGGTTGTAAACATTTTGGAAGATACGAAAAATTTGTCGCGCAGATCCCAAGAGAAATCTGTTTTTTTCTTATTTAGTTCCTCTTCGGTTATTGGACAAATGCGTACGTTGAGCGCACGATTGAATAAGCCGACTCTGTTCGGTATAAGCAGCACGGTCACCGTTTTGCCCGTATTCGGTTGCAGATATATAATTTCCTTGTCACAGTAAATCTCCTTCGGATTGAATGGTATAATATTCCAATCCATTTGTGCATAATTTGCGAATTGTTTGAGCGAATTGAAGTAATTGGTCTTTAATAGCACATCTAAAGTCGCACTGACAACACACTCTTCGACCTCTTTCTGCTCTAAATGACGCGATTCTCTTAATTTTCTTATAATGGTAAATGCGAAATCGGGTATTTTATCTGGAGGAGGGAAGGAAATTATATAGGACTCTGTTTAGAAAATAAAATTGCCTTGTTTTGCTCACCTAAGATCTCCTCCTCAAAATATGTGCTGCATGTGGACTCCTCCGTGCTTACGGAGCGATACGAAAGTAGTGAATCCGATCTGCTTACCAACTGCACCGTTGGTTCTTCAACTGCATCCGGCTCGAGTTCTTCTTCGGCCATCGCAATCATTGCGGATATGTAATCCTTAACCGTTATCACTGGCAAACCATCAGCATCGTTCACATTAAGTACCAAAGGTATCTCGTCACCATCTTCGCCAACGGTGAATTGCACCGCAACCGGTATCATAAAGGGATTCACTAATAATATGAAACGCTTGCAGGGTATACCAAATGGCACACAACCAATATCCAATTCATCCGGAAACATTTTAACGCGTGCATGTTGCGAGTGACCTCTGTTTTGGCGCGAGAGAGTATATTTTGGTGTTAATTCTTAAGTTCAAAATTATGAAAAGTGATATATAGGGTTTGCCCGAAAAAAAAATAGGACTGAGTCGAGTTAAAAAAATTTTCTGAAACAGCCGTTACAATTTTTTAAAAACTTTCAAAATAGTGCGATATCTAAGTATTGAAGCTTGGATTCCCTCTGTCGTCTCAAAATGCTTGCCTTTCAACGATCCTTCCCGGCCCTCCAATAAGGCATGGTGCCACCGAAACACTCCTATTACTTTCCGGACAAACCCTGTATTGATTATAACGGATATACATTTAGACTCCAAAGTTTTCAGATTAAATATTTATTATTTGTAATGTCTTACTTTCATACAAAAGTTTGACACAAAAGCCATAACTTTTGTACTCATACCTTATGTTCACTTCTTCCATGTCGCCATTTCTGACCTTAAAACGTAGTTTCGCCACAAAGGCTCCAACCACCTTTGAAAAAAATGAGATTCGAAAAATTCCGCTTTTACAAGGTTCCAAATCGAAGCCCTCTTCCGGTTGTACAACAGCGCCGGCAGTTTCAAAATTATACACGTCTTTGAATTTTACAAGAGCATTTACTTTACCTATTGGAAATTGGAATAAAGAGATTAATTGTGAAAGTGGACTTTTTTATTTTGAGTTTCCAATTAATGAATCGAAGCATACCCACCATCTATATTTAAAACCTTAATAACCGTGCAGTGTTCCTCGCCCATGTAAACAGTTCGTAAGTATATATCTTTTGGTGTGATTTCGACCTCTGGTCCAATAATAGAACCTTGAAAATTTATTAATTGGCGGACCATGGACATTTCTTCGCCTATAGTTAAAAATAATATCGTCCTCACTTTGTGCGGTGATGGTTCTTCTTCCCTAAAATCACACTCCTTAAGCGAAACCGGATGAAATGTTACAGGGATCTCCATAGAACTTTTACCTTCAATCGTAAAGCTCTGTCAACAAAGATTATTGAATTAGAAAAATTGAATTATTTAACGATTTAAGTGATTTAGTTGAGATTTCGAGGATATCTTAGGATATTGCGTGCAATCTCTGATCTTCGGCTACACCGAAGAACTTTTCAGAAGTGTATTTCCTATAAACATACTCTTATAAATTATCTTCAAGTCGAACTGAGGTTATTTAATAAGAAATAAATAACTTCTGTGAAGATCAGTATCTTAAAAGGGTATTCTACTCTAGAATTTTGAAAAATTCGATTTTTTTTCATATATTTAAAGTTTAGACCCTTAAGAACATATCCTCCAAAGGATTTTTAAAAATTAAAATTATTTTAAGAGCTATAGTTACTTTAGTGCCTCAGTACCTAGCCCGGTAGGTAGGTAGACTCACTTTTTTAAACACGTTTTTCTCGAAACTACTTTTTTCCACACGGTACCGGCATTATCTCAAGTTCTATACAACCGATTTACTTGAAATTTTGTGTGAACCTTCCTTATATAATATAATCTTTTATCGTTCCTACCAGCATTGTGTCAAAATTTTTGTTTTTAATATTAAAAAAAAAATCAGGAATTTAAAAAAAAAAGCGTAAAAAATGATTTTTATTTTCAAGCAGTCGCCATTTTTAAAAAAAAAAAATTTTTTTCGTATTCCCTGATTTAGGGACTATAACAGCATCCTTACTGATTAAGAATTTCTTTTGATTTTTTTTTCAGACCACCAGGAGAGTCAGGATCAATGTCACCAGGATGCGCCATTTTTTTTACACCTGTCTCTCCCCCCTCTAATTATTTTAATTTTTAATATTTTTTTGTAAAATTTTTTTTCTGTATTCTTAAGATGTCAATAGAAACACCATAAAAAATTGATGGTAAAAATATTTTTGGTTTTTTTTTAATAAAATTCAAAAAACTGCCCAAAATTTGATTTCTAGAGTAGAATACCCCCTTAAATTTGATTGATCAGATTTTTTCTGGAAGCTTTATGCTATTGTTGTTCGAACATTTTGTTCGGATACTCGTATAACATTGATTGAGCAATAATCTGTACAAAATTTCGTGAAAATAATTTGCCATCTTAAAAAATTTCCATACAAGTCTTGATTTTGATCGATCAGTTTGTATGGCAGCTATATCTATAGAGGTCCGATACAGACGGATCCAACAAATGAGTAGCTTTTTGCGTAGAAATGGACGTATACAAATATCGATCTATTGCTCAAAAATTGTGGGACAGAGAGACGTATTTGAGTAAATCAACTCAGCTCGTCATGCTGATTATTTATATATATACTTTATAGGCTTTCCGACGTTTTCTTTAAAGTTTTACAAACTTCGTGGCAATCTTACTATACTGAAATACACACCTCATTGTCGATACGAAAGTGTTTGTAAGCCACCAAATCGCATTGATGGGTTAAGGGCGTATGAATTATATTGAAGGAACTGGAACTACGTATGGAGTACGATTGTGATTGTCTTGCATCCATTTTATAGTCAAAATTTTCATCCAATTGTTCAGGATCGGTAAAGAATGTGGTTGTAAAAGTTTTATCCTCATTCGATTCATTACAAACGGTAAAACTTCGTGTTGTTTCGCGTTCATATTTCAACGATTCGAAGGTTAGGAGATTTGTATTTATGTAAAAGGAGTTTATTAATGGAGTATGCATGATTTGAATCTCAGAGCTAACTGTAAAAAATAGACCGTATATATATTTTTTTTTTTTTTAGATTATAAGATTTATATGTATGAATTTACCGATTTCGATTTTAGTTTTGATAATATCTTGCATTATATTATGATTATTCACTTTGAGAACTAAAAGCACTTTTATACTGTCGCGCGGTGGAATGCGAGTTTTACTTTGGGTGACCTTGATATCCTTAGGATAGCTAATTAGATAAGTTTGTAACAAAATTAATAAATATTTTTGAAATATTTTTATGTAGTTTTTACGTTCTAAAAATAAGTGTTTGGGCATCCTTGGTTGGATTGTAGGCAACAAATTCGTAGTAAGTGGAATCATCTAGCGTTGTGGAGGGGAAGTCAATTGATTTTGGTAGGTAGCATTCATTCATTGATTTTGATACTAATAATAATATTTTATAAAAAATGTTTTAGTTTACAATCACATACTTTAAAAATATAAATATTTCAATACCAAATAAGCTTGATAGAATGATTAAAAAAGTCACATTAAAAATATCGAAAGCTTACCAATGGGAATTTCAAAAGTTATATTTGGATGAGCCGATTCAATATAAATATGCCTGCATTTGTTCGGCGCACTATGTGCATTCGGTTTAATGACGACTTTTATTTCAAAAATTTCGTCCGGTTGCAAATAGGTATGTTCCCAATATCGTGGAAATGTGATATTTGTATCCAGTAGGCTGTCCGTATAATATGTTAAATTGCGAGGATACTGATAAGATAGTAAGATAAGAAGTAAAAAGGTTTTATATTATTATTATTTACGGGAATTCTCACCAGTCCCTTATTCTTTATGGTAATAGTCTGTGTAAATAGCTCATTTTTCTTCAATTTTTTACAAATAATTATGCGCGGAACTATAATCAACGTATCCACCAAATTCCGCATATACGAAAAGTCTGCATTAAAATACACTTAAATGTAAATATTACAGTTAAAGTTAATGCTAATTATTACTTACACTGTTTAGCGGAACAACAATAATTCTGTTTCGCCATCTTTGCGTATTTTTACAATATCTATTTTTTTTTTCAATTAGAATAACGACTTTTCAAATGCACAAATTCAAAAATATTTTTTCCGTCAATTTACATTGCCTATTCACAAATAATCACTGAATGAGCCATCGTGAATGGTCACAAAATGTGAACAGCTGTTTCTATTTATTAGCGGCGCGTTGCTCGTGTGAAAATATTTTCTGATTTTCTGTTATCAAAGTGAAATATTTTACAGTTTTCACAAAAATTAGTGCGCTTGCAAAATTTGCATCGTCTGACATCTTTCGTAACATAAAAGTTAAGATATAAACACTAAGTAACTATGTCGCAGCTAATCCGACAAGGTAAGTCATTTGTGGTTATACAACAAGATTGTCGATTGCTAATTGCATTACATTTAACAGTAACGCTGCTATCCTGTCGTACACCTGTCGCACAATCGCAACGTTTCCGTGGTAAAATCAATATACAACGTCCAAAGGCGCCCCACTATGAACGTGCCAAGGTGCTAGCTGCCGCCCAATATTTGCCGGCTCAAGTCGAACAGCCCAAAAAGAAAACAACATGTTTTGAACGCCGGCAACGTGAAGCAGATGTAGAGAATCCTTATATTGCAGTAATTGCACGCGAAGTACGCAATTGGTTTGAACATTCACGTATGGTTGGATTCTATCATCTGAATTCCATCAAAGCTGACGAACTATTCGCCCTACGCGTACAACTGCACAAACAAAATATGCATTTAAAAGCTTATGGTAAAAAAATTGTACAAAAAGCTGTGGAAGGCACACGTTTTGAAGCAATTCTACCATTATTCGAAAGCAATAATTGTATAGTTTTCTCAATTCAGCCGCAGGTGTCGCAACTTTTGCGCATTACACGTCGTGTGCCACAAATGTTATTGATGGCTGGTATTGTTGACGAGCGTTTACTGAATCGTAATGAATTTACGGCATACGCACAATTACCGGGTCTGCAGGCAGCGCAAGGAGAATTAGTACAAACACTAAATATGGCAGCGGGCAATGTTGTTCAGCAATTGGAAACACATCAAAAGAATTTTGTTAATGTGCTCGATGTATACGCAAAGGGTGAGGCGAATGAAAGTGCGCTTGCCAAGGAGGCAAACGAAGAGAAGGCGTGAAGTGAATTAATACACTAGTGCCTAAATATTTAATAAAAACAATTTTAATATAATTAAAAACCCAAACTTGTGCTTTAAAAACGAAATTATTAACAAAGTGTTTATGTGTGAAAGTGTTTGTATGAGTGCTATAAGTACGAGAAAACTAGATATATATGAATGGCGCAACTAAGAATATCTACTTTGATGTCCTGGTGATTATCAATATTATTAGGTAGGATTTTCATTTCATTTTATATCGTTGAATTTTATTGTTTAACATATTTTTTAATTTAATTTATATCACCTTAATTTTATCATTCACTATCATTCTTCTTAACAACCATATTTTTCCTTTATTACATTTTCTTATATGCAACATACCTACCATTACTTTTTGATTATTAATTTAATTCTACTGCAAAATATTATTTATTCACATTTTTTATTTATTCATTCGCTCATTTCACTCTTTCTTTTTTTTTTTTGTCTTTTTAACACATTATTATTGATGTCAGGAATATTCGCTTAGTCTTTTGCACCCATAATTTACACTGGAATGCTTTGAATGTTCATGTTTATTAATTTATATGCAACAATTGCTAGGAACTAATTGCATTGACAGTCTGTAGAGGTACACCGTTTTGATTACAATCCCTTCTCCGTTGTCGGCAATTAAAAGCCATATTTGCCAATGCTTCTGCGGCGTCTAATTCTAGTTGTGTAGGGCAGGTATTTAAGGATTGACGTCGCGCGACGCCACTGGCGTTGGCTGGTACAATGGTGATGCGCCGTAATTGCTTAATGCGTTGTTTCTGTTCCATTTTGCCACTATAAATATAAAAATAATAGGAACTAAATAATTAGAATCCAACTTTTTTACTAAAATTTCGTTAAACTTACGTTTTGCCATTCCACTCGATAAAGTAGTTGTTTTTGTCTGGTGTAAAGCGTGCGGCACTCTGTAACCATTTGGACAGCGCTGCATTATTGCCATTGCGAACCCCATCGCCGTCATCTCCACTATGAAGGGCGGCTTCGACATCGAACTGCTTGTTGTTAAATCCATCATTAACAGTGTTCGCATCACATTGTGGTGCCATTGAATTTGAATGTGTGCCATGCGTGTCGCGCAGATACTTTTCCATCATTTTCTGTTTGTACTTTGCTGTGTGAGTGGTTGGGTTTGGCTTTTGAATAATTTCTGGCTGTTGTTCTTCGGTTGTTATTGTCCCTCCATAAAATACAGCGTTGCCTGGCGAATTATTTGCGCTCTCAATAACCGCCGTTTTCACATTTCGATTATCGCATGTTTGAGTTTTCGTAAAGCAACTCATTTTGGGTTTTCTCTGTACGAAACTATCATAGCTACAACCGCCTGTTGAGCTGGTTGCACCTTCGGTGCCGCTGGAAATGCCACCTTCACGTGATTCATATTCGTCCTCATCACTGTGCTTACCCACGTCTTCATCGCGTTCCAGTTCATCTTCTTCCCAGATGCTATCTTCCGAAGATATGCTAAATTGCTCCACATTCCCACGTGCGTTTGTATTGTAATGCTTAATAAGGTGACCCCAAGATCTTTTATCACGCTCCAGCTCCGAGTTTTTCAATTTCCGTCGCCAGTTGGCAAACCAATTGCAGATTTGTGTATATGTAAGACCGGTCTCGACAGCTAAGCGCTTCTTTTCATCACGACTCGGATAGGGGTTTTCGCGCCGCCGCACAAGCCAATCTTTAAGCATGCGCTTAATCTCGGGCGTGAAAAGTCGCTTAACAAGACGCGGTTGATGTAGATCATCTTCTGGCGGCCATGCGCGTCTAAAAAGTACAAGAAATTTTTATAGTTTTCGAAAATTTCATATAATAAATGTAAACATTGTAAGCAAAACTTCTAAACGCCTTAAAGTATGCAACACATGCTTGAAAACTTACGCTTTTAATGCACTTATTAGCTTGCAGCCAAAAAAATAACGGTTATTCTCGCTTAAAAACAATACACACGCTTAAACGCCTTTAGGTATGCAATGAAATATACAAAAAAATGCAATAACTCTTTTTGTGTTAGTTAAGTGTACAACTATAAAAAAAAACATATGTTAGCAATTGGCCGAAAGTTCAATTCATTTAGTAAGCGTCCAAACAAATTAGCTAGCAGCCCTGTTATGCGCACTCACGCACAGACGCACCTGCTATGTCGTCGATTACGTTGCGGACGGCCCGTCATAAATTTCTCCATTTCGAAAATGAATGCAACTGACGATTTACTATTTTTAGAGCATAGAAAGAGAATAAAAGCTTTTATTTATCTATAATATAGTTTTATATATACTTGTGTATAAATAAATCTCCATGTTTTTCAATATTTATTTTGTTGTTGCGCGCATTTGCAGCGTTTTTGCGATTTTTCGTGCAGAGTTGTACAATAAAATCTTGAAATGTCACAAATATTTTCAAGATTTTTCATATACAGTATTAATAAAACACATTTTACACACATACATACTTGTATATGTACATTCATATGTACATATATGTATATGTATAATTGCTTGTATTTGGTGTGAATATGTTCAATTTAGGTAAAATGACAACATAAAAAATTCTTAACATATGATTTAGCGTTGCTTATTCGAGAGATAGAAGGTTCAATACCTGATTATATTTAAAAAAAATTATTGAAAAATATTAAAACATTTAGACTTGCAAATTTTACAAAATTTAAATACTTAGAATTCCAATATTTTTAAACATTTTTGCCATATAAAAATTATTTTTTTCGCTCTGCGAATACCTTCTTTATTCACTCTTTTCGGGTTCTGCTATTTTATTAATCATAAAATGTGTGAATAAGTGCACTAATACCCCGTATATATGTAGATATGTAACTAGTTATTTTTATTGAAAATATTCACTTTCAAAATATTGCGTGGGTGCTTAGGCATTCACACAGCTCTTATATTTAAGCTTCTTGTTGTCACACACATAATGAGTTTTCATGTTTTTCACACAATGGCGAATGTGTTAAGCAAATGTCGCAAGGAAGAAAGCAAAATTCTCAAAAAAATAATATTAAGCGCTAAAATTTTACTCTCTGCGCGGTTGCTTGCAGTATTTTGTGTGTTTTTGAAAAGCTAAAGCCACCTTTTGATTTTCAAAGTATCTCACAGTTAGTAAATTTACTCGCGGAGAAAAATCGCACAGCTCTACAGCTCTATATGCTTTTATATGCAAATATGTATGCGTGTATGGGTGTACATCTTCTCAGACCTTGGATATTAGGTTCATGTGTATATAAGATAAATTTGTACATACATACATATATCCATATGTACATATATATGTATGTATATAGTAAATGTACGTATTTGTCGTTAAGCATACTTAAGTTCAATTTATTAATTTTTTTTCAATTTCTTGAGTTATTTTGACATTTTAAAATAGGAAAAAAAAATTATATTTTTTCTGTTTTTACTTTTTATTTTTTTTTTAATTCTTAAAATTTATTATTTTAATTCTTAATTTTTAAACTTTTTTTAATACTTATTTTTTTTAGTTTTTTTTTTAGTTATTTTTTTAATTTTTTTTATAATTTTACTTAAATGTTTTTTAATTAAATTTAAATTTTTTTTAAATTAATTTATTTATTTTCAATTTATTGAAGCATTTTATTTTTATTTTTTGAGTTCTTTTGACATATTTTAATCAAAATAATTTTATATATTTTTTTATTTTTTTTTTAATTTTAATTTTACTACTTAATTATTTATTTTCTTTTAAATTTTTAATTTTTTTTTATTTTAAAACTTTTATTTTTTAATTTTTAAAATTTTTAATTAAATTTAAATTTTGTTTTAACGTTTTCTTAAATTTTTTTTAATGTCTTATTAATCTTCAAATAATTTTCCCTTACTTTGAGCTATATACAAGTTTATATTTTACTGTATGCTGTCTCTTTTAATATATTTCACGCACTTAAATAACACTTTATTGTCTTCAGTATCTATTTTACCACTATTTGTCGTGCAAAGTATATTGTATAAATATAAACAATAGCGCAAGCACTGACGAGTATATAACAAAAATATTTCCGATGATTAACTTCCTCATTGGCATCATGAATTAAATAAAACTGTTGACTTCAGGTAGTGAGGTGCAGAAAACAACCTTCATGTTTTCATGTTTTTTACTCCATATATACCTTTTCATACAAATTGTGTAAATTATATAATATACATTTGTGTTGACAGCAGCGCTCTCAATTATTTAATATATATTTACACAAATTTGCACATATAAATATTCCATACAAAGTAGTCCACGGCCTCATTCACGACTTGTAACTTCAAAAACATTACATAATTTCCAAAAATTTAATTGGATTTAAATTTATTTAATTTAATTTATTTAATTTTCCAAAAATTTAATTGGAATTGTTCAAAAACATAATTTATCAACATTGCTATGTATTTTAAAACCATTTTTATTTGCTCTTATTTTTTATTAAATTCACATAAGCATTTATTTTCAAATATTTAGCTTGAAATCAAATTCTCTTCCATTTTTTATTGACAATTTTCTATATTAAAAAACACCCACCTTATTTTAAGAAAGTTTTTACGGTATTGCTTTATTTATTTTTACCAGCGTTTCGCTTGAACAACAGGCGTAGACTGTTCGCTATTGATTTGCCTCGACACTCACTGACCATTGGGGAAAAGTTGATTTTTGTCTTCATCTTATTTTCCTGATTTTGATTTGGATTTTCGTGCCTTTTGTTGAGAGAGCTATTTCATTTGTACAATTAATAGATTTTCGAAATGAGCATTAGATATTTCTGCAGTTGTGCTTTGAACGCTGCGAGCGTAGATCTTTAGGCGCCGCAAATTTATTTTTACCTATGCACTCTACAGGCGAGCATGAATTGTTCTTCCACAATTCCGACCGTTTTTGATGAATGTTCTCGCGCAAACCAAGAAGAACTTTTTATTGATCGTTTGTCCTTCCTAACACCACGAATATCGAAAAAACAATGAGCATCATCTTGATTTTTGAACGGCTTTGGCGTTTTTTTTTTTTTTGGTTTCGTTTCGTTTTTTTCCTCCATTCCCATAATTGTTGACTTGTTTGCATGTTAAACTCATAAACCCATCTTTCATCGGCAGTTATAATGCTTTCCATGAAGGTGGGATCGGAATTCGCACCATCAAATATGCCCAAATAGACCTGTTTACGGTGCTCTTTTTGAAAAAATTCAGCTTTATCAGGACGAGTCGAGCAAGAACGGGTTTCATACTCAAAATGTCCACTAAAATCATTCGAACGGATTTGCGAGGGATATTCCTTTGGCCAACTAAAATTATACAGAACAAGTAGAAAAAAGTTGATAGTGATCGAGTCATTTGTTTCCGAGTAAAATACACATAATAAAAGTAATTTTAGTTATTTTTTTTTATTTTTTTTTAATTCTTGGCGATCTTGGCCTTATATCGTCAACCACTTCAGACTAGTAGTATGAACATGATCTTGGCTCGAATTTAGTTCTTAAATATTTCTGAATATTATCCTCGATATGTATATTAACCGATGCTTGTCGTAGCATGCTCCCAACTAATTGGTTAAGCACTTTCTCATTCTCTCTCTTTCGCGTAGTTTTGTTGTGACATTTACTGTATTTATTTACACTATAATTAAATAGATATTGAAGGCATTTATTCTGACGGAGCAATAAAAATAACCTTAGCACTGATTAAAAATAGAGCGGCATCTCATTTGAATGTTTTTTGTTGTACTTACGTTGTCGAACGTAATATACAGTACTTAACAGAACTATGTGTATATACATATGCTTTTTTCTGGATACATTAGCTAAAAAATAGATTTTCACTGGTGGATTCTGGATCTTTCTGTCCCATGCTGAAACGTAGTAGGACTGTAGTATTAGTTCTAAGGGTTCGCGTTATCTTATTGTTAAACAAACTTAAATCTATAATTTAGACACATCTCCCCAAGTGAAACAACGTACCGTGATTGGTGTCATCGTTTCAAAGGCGCCGAGTTCGATAACGACAGTCCGATTGAAGGAAGGTCAAAAACCTACGAGTACGGTGAATTGGAGACGTTGCTCGATGAGGATCCATGTCAAAAGCTAAAAGAGGTTGATCAATACCAAGAGAGGCACAGCGATTCTGCTGCTTGGCAATCATTGCCTCACTTTGCCAAACCCGTTAAAACCTGCTTAGAAACGCTTAAATGGCAAGTCCTGCCATATTTCCCACATTTCCGTCCGATTATTATGATTAGTATTCCGTTCAAAGGCACATACTCGTAGTCTGGCTCAGAAGCGGTCTAACTCCCAAAACGATATCGAAAAATGGCTTGATTCTTGGATAGCATCACGAGATACAAAGTTTTACCGTAATATATATTCGAGCTTTGCCAGAAAGGTAGAAAAAAGTTGTGATCAGCGATGGGTAATACTTGGCATAAAACATTTATAACCATTTTCTTACAATAAAATTGCATTTTCATTGAAAAAAACAGAGAGAACTTAGTTGCGCACCTAATAGCTCCACCGAATTGTCTAATTGTCATTCGTTTTAAGACTATTACCTCACCATAAGCTAACTATATCATCAAAGCTGAGTCTATGTACAACAGTCTGCCTACTTTTGTCTGGCACTGTATTCTATATAACTTATTTTTAACAATGTGCACATAGCGTACACATATTCACACTTAATTCACTTAATTTGCTTAAGATACCATTTGGTCTCTCCAATTTTCATTCATTAAATTTATTTAGTTTTTCGGTGCCCATTAATTTGATTTCTGAACCAATTAATTGTTATCTAAGTACACGAGTATTTTACATTAAAGAAAACATGATTTTGTTCACATATAGCATATCATTTACATGACTTCTAGGTATATAAAGTTTTTTTTTTAATATCAAAAACGACGTAAACGCAATGGATTCTGCGCAGTAGCGTGGAAAAGTCATGTTTTCTCTCAGTAATTTTATTTGTTGTTTTTCATGTATTTTCTTCTGCAAGCAAACATTATTGATAGTCGTGAGAAATTGTTCGTTCGTAAATCAAATGGCAGTTTAGTAAACAAATTTAATTTATTTGCATGAAATAAATAAAGGGTGTTGAAGAATCGGCGATTCGTTTTGAAAGTTTTTCGATTCTCTTGATCCAGTAGTCGATCTCCAGGAGGATCTCCGAAAAAAGGTGTCTGGAACGATCAAGATTTTTCTGCTTACATTATCTCAAACTCTATATCCAAAAAAAAAAAAAATATAAAATTATTATAACTCATAAATCCAAGTAATCATTGATGGACTTGTCAAAGTTTTTATTATTGACAAAAATAGTCGTTTTTGAGGAAAAATTTAAGCCACTCTAACAGTAAAAGTTATTATCAAAAATATTACTCCTTTGACCATTATCTGACGAATATATCTAAAAAGAGCGTGTGAAAATTTTAAGTCGATCGGTTCAGCCGTTCTCTGTTTTCCCTCATTGCGTCTATTGTGATTTGACATTATCATTGATGATAATTTACATTTACTCACAAGCAGGGCTGGTCCGACCATAGAGGAGAGTTGGCTAGGGCGCAAGTACCTTAATTTTGACTTTTGGCTAATCTTCTTTCCACGTTTTTACGCTGAATAGGCTGTTAAGGAAAAAAATGCTTAGAAGCGACGAAGAATTTGGCATTTACCTACAGTGGTAAATTGTCTCGAACCTGCCCTCACAAACATTAAAAATCTCCGTCGAATCACATTAAAATTTTCGGAGAATATTTTCAAATATATGAACTTTTGATATATGTGTATCTATGGCAATACAAAGATCGATTGGTAGACCAAAATATCGTCAAAAGCCTGTTGTGAATTAAAAGAAGGGTTGGTGAATGGCGTAATATTCTGGGTTCCTTCACCCTCCGCAGCGTAGATATCACGCAGTCTTCAAACAAATCTGGTCATACTACTGTATTTTACGAAATTCAATTTCATTCTACTTAATTCTCATCCAATTCACATCACATCGCGGCGGGAGAGTCGCCTAAGCACTGAGCAAGCTCGGTGCCTGCCTCACTTATATAGGGCCAGGTGGCAGGCAGATTCCCGCGAAGACACCTTGTCACTTTCAAATCACATCACATCGCGGCGCGACAGTCGCCTAAGCACTGAGCAAGCTCGGTGCCTGCCTCACTTATATAGAGCCAGCTGGCAGCCAGTTTCCCGCGAAGACACCTTGTCACTTTCAAATCACATCACATCGCGGCGCGACAGTCGCCTAAGCACTGAGCAAGCTCGGTGCCTGCCTCACTTATATAGAGCCAGCTGGCAGCCAGTTTCCCGCGAAGACACCTTGTCACATCCAAATCACATCACATCGCGCCGCGAAAGTCGCCTAAGCACTGAGCAAGCACGGTGCCTGCATCACTTATATAGAGCCAGCTGGCAGCCAGCTTCCGATGAAGTTACCTTCTTCTCAGCGATTCAAAGTTGCAATGGTCCACATATGGAGAACTGATTAGTAGTAGTAGTTCGAAGATCGATTAATACCGTTTCACTATCTTTTGTTGTTTCATCTTAGACAGCTTCTTTTTGTCGTCCACTACAATCACGGTATAGCAAACCTCTTGGATTGATTGCTTCGCTAGACGCAGAGGAAAGTCCCTTAAAAAAACAAGCCATTTTTTTTTCTCAAATTAAGTTAGGCCTGTATTTTTTGAAGGTCAGAGCTGACTACTCTCCTACATTGCTGGTTGGCAATTTTACTTTGTTACATATTTTTTTAAATTCAATTTGAAAAATATTCGAATATAAATCAGTTACCAAATCTTTCGACATAACAGTTTGACTTGCATTGCATTGCTTAAAAAATTGTTTCCAATAATTTATTTAAACTTTAAACTCTTTGAAATGTAAAAAAGACTATGAATAACGAATATGAAAATTCCGGTAGTTTCAAGTACCTGTACTACTTTAATTAATTTTTCTCAATAACTAGGTTGTTTTATTTAAGTTAGAGAAAATTATATAAGAAGTAGGCACTGGAGTAGTTTAAACCATTTAGTTTGTAGACAAGCTTCGGGCTGAAACAGAGAAACTCGCTTATTTAAAATCCTTGAAAAAATTAACACATTGACACGGACAGAATGCCAAACTAAGAAGAAGCACATCTTCTTCGGTATCGTCTTCGACATAAAACGTTTAACACTCACATTATTCGAAATCCTTCGAAAAATTAACAGACTGACCCAGCGGACAGCGCAATAAATTCGCAACACTACGCCAGTGCTACCAACTATCGGGAAAAAATTTTCATTATAAATTCCCGATACTTTTTACAGAATCTACTTCATCAATAACAGGTACACAGCAACTCAAGTACAGCAACAGCTAGCTGTCGTAGTATAACACCAAACTTGGCAGTTTACTGAGACACACACAGGCAGACAGGCCAATTGGTGGAAATACACGAGCGTCACACACATGCACATCCACACAGGTAAATCGTTTGCACCACTTGATGGTGCGCTGAGCATTTTGAAGATACAAGAAACTCAGCTGTTGACAAACAGCTTAAATGGAGTGACACTCGTTTCGCCGCCGACAAGACACTCAAGCGGCCACCTACTTATTTATAGCACATACCAACCAACCAAGCGACCCAGTAAACGGCCACCAGGACGGAATCGACACAATCGGCGGATCTACCAAACAACCACCAAACGCGGTGACGACATTCGTCGCTCGCTCGCTCGATGCCAACCAACTAACTCGAACGCGTTTGCAGCACTTGCAATGTTGCCGAGTTTATACGTACTAGGCGCTCAACAAAAACCGCAGGTGATTGTTGCGAGAAAATTGGCAACTTTCCGTTGCAGCTGTTAAAATATACTCGACGAGCAGCCGGCGTGTAAAACGAAATTCCAACGAGTGTGTGAGGTGGTTGCGTTGTGTGATTGTGCGCGGAAATAAGTGTTGCCGCTTGACTTGAAAATGTGATGGATGCGATGTTTTGTGTCGCTGGAGATATTTTGTACTTTTGTTGAATGTGGTGTGGTAGAGAAAGTAATGTTATTGAGGGTAAATGATATTTGTATGTGTTAGGTAGAAAAGCAGCAATCTCCTATGTCATTTGCTAATGTTTCGATAATTTTTCCTTCGATTAACTTAAAATTGATTTACAGCCTGGACAGTTTTCTCAAAATTTGAGCGATTTCTTATTATTTCGTTTAAAAACTACATAAATTTTCAAGGCATTTGACGATGTCATATGGTTTTATCTAGATCGTGTCTTCTGAAAAATGTATCTCCTTATCAACATTGTGTGTTTCTTATCAAAATTTTTGTGATCAAAGGCAAATAGTTTTTCCTTACAGGGTTCTTACGAGTATGTTCCTAATTTATAGTTCGGCGCACGAACAAAAAATATAATTTTTGTCCGTCGGTTTACAGAAACAATAAAACTTCCAAATCATGGCACCTTCAAATGAACACTCAAATTACATTTATACATATACAATGTGTGTTTGTACATACGCGCCGAGTGCGTCTCGACTTGGCAAAAGTGAAAACCTTCAGCGGCTTAAGGTGCGCTCGCTACAAACAATCCATCCGTCAGTGGTGCGACAACGTAATGAGTACGCGTCTTTAGTAGCTCGGGGGGTCACTTACCTTTCTACCTACTTTTACAAATTTCGAGAGTTCAACAACCGACGAAACTACCAAAAATCACTGGCGTACATTGAACTCCGCACCACCACAATGCCGACGCTCACACGCATAGCGTATTCAACGGCGCGCGGCGTACACACGCGCAGCGCGCAAAACAAAAGTGAAACAAATTTCTGACCGCCTTACTAGGCGTAAAGAAACACAGCGACAGCGTTTACCCGCTAAATGTGTGCTTCACATATGGCCAAACACAGCGCGCCTTCAATATTCGTAGCTGATTGAGTTCGCTAGGTGGCGCGTGCATTTAACCTGGCGATGGGTGTGAGCGAACGCGGCTGGCAAGCGCAACGATTCGACATGTGTTTCATAGGCAAGGCGTGTGAGTGAGATGGTGCTACTACTGCCTGTGGGTCTTTTTATAAAGGCAGTTTTTGTTTGTGCCCAAGCGCTCAACTTTTTGGCGGTAAACAGGTTTCGAGAGTTGTGGTCGTTTGCTTTCTGGGCATTCGTGAGGCGCTGTTAGCTGATGTTGAGCTCGCGCTGAACGCGCCAGCGCCAACAAAAAGCGCGTTCGCCGCGCCGCCATCGTTGAATTTGAATTGGAATGAACGCGGTAAGGCGGTGAGTAATGAGCGACGCTAACGAAACTCGAATAAGCTTCGAGTATCGCACATGCCAAGCCAACTTATGTTTGCATGTATGAATGTAAAAGTATACAACAGTTCTAATGATTGTGCTGATAATAAGTTCTTCTGTGCACTCGCGCTTTGTTCGCGCGCTGCCAGTCAAAATATCTTTCTATACACACATTTCAGACGACTTTGTGTAGAGCTTATCGGTTTTCCGCTGAGTTGCTAAGATTAAGAATTTGTGCTTGTTCTTGTTTGTCGCTCAATGCCATCCGTGCGACCGCCAAAGAACAAGGTCATGCCATTGACCTAACCGCGTGCGGCATTGAGCACAAGGTGAAAACCTTGAAGCGCCAAGGTTATGTCCTAGTTTCTAAGGATACTCTGGAGCACACACGTACAGTAAGCGGAAAGTGTATCAAGGCTGACCTTCAGCGCGCGTTTTCCGTCGCTGGGCGAAAACACTGCGCAGAAAATGTGTGAAAATGTCCCTTCCAGTAGTCGGGACTACTTGCACTGCATACGTCGACAAAAGCGTTTTGTAGCGCGCGCAGTATTATCGCTTACGTTCGCAGTTTTCTGCCCATCTTCACGTTGTATACAAAACGCGTAAGCCGCTTGCTGCGCCCTTCCCTGTCATTTGATACGCGCCGTGCCGCTGTTAGCGTGCACTCGCTGGATCCACAAAGCGTGGCTGCGTTTTGCGTGCTACTTTCCGTTTTCACAGCAAACGACGTAATGTCGCTATGGTTGTCGCTGACGTTTGCCGTGTCGTGCGCACATGTTGGCGGCTGCACAGCGTTACCGATATTTTCACTAGGCGCACAGAATGGGCCTAGTCGTTGCTCAGACAATCGTTACGGCACATTTTGTCCGCGCTCACCATACTTTTTCGACAATATGCCACTGTGGGTCAGTGCTGAAAACTTCGATTTTAAATATTATAAAAATATTCTGCGAACAAAAATACTTATATACGATAAAAATACTCCTTTTTAAGTAGATTAAGAATTGAGTGATAAAAAAAATCTACTTGTTTATGTTTACTCGAGATTAATTATATTTGATTAGAGCTCCCAGTGTATATATTTGTCGTGTGACATATCTTAGTTCTTTTACAAAACTAAATTTGAAATTTAAGGAAAAGTTTCTAAAGGCTTTTCTGAAGCTTTGCGTGTTAAAAAAAAATCTCCATGTCTGTATGTCTAATTGATTGGGGTAACTTTAGTCAAAAATTGAATATAATAACCTCTGAAATGATTTAATTTCTATAAACTCTTATGAAAGCGAAGGTCTGAGCACCTTGAATTCGCATAAGGGGTAAAAAAAACCAAACATGGCGAAAACATTGTTACTGAGTTTTGTTTCAAGTTCGACTGTGGTATAATAAAGTTAATATAAATTGAAATTATAGCGAATGAGCCGATATTTCTTATATAAATGGAGGACCCTTATTTTTTTCACAGCATATCGATTGTTGCTAGTATTGAATTTTTATAATTTTCCAGGAAAAGCATAATTCTTTCGAAAAAAAGTTAAAGTTGTTTCAGATATGTTTTATATATTTTTTTAAATATTTTTTTTATTTATAGTATATTGTGATTTGTTTTCAGTTTTAGAAATGTTTGTTTTTAATTTTTCTGTTTTTCTTTTATAATTTACATATATATACAATTTTTATAACGTGTTGATTTACAACCATTTTTTATTTGAATTTAGCTATATTTTTATATTTTATTATACATTTTTATTGTTTATTTTGTGTATATGTATGTATTTTTTCAAATTTCTTAATTAACTTTTATATATATATTTTTTTTTTTAATTTTTGTCTTATATTTTTTTGTATTTTTTTTTTTTTGATATACATTTTATTAAATATTTTTTTTTAATATTTTTTTCTTTTAATATTTTTTTGTATATTTTGTCATATATTTAGTCACATATTTTATATTTCTTTTTTTGTTGTATTTTTTTTTATATTGTTTTATATATTTTTTATATTTTTTTATATATTTTTTTTATATATATTTTTTATATATTTTTTATATATTTTTTTTATATATTTTTTATATATTTCTTATATATTTATTATATATTTTTTTTAAATATTTTTTTTTTATATATTTTAATGTTTTTCTTAACTAACTTGTATAACAATATTTAATACAATATTTGTAAAGCCCATCTTTCACTGTTATTGAACACTGTGTTCGGGTGTACATTCTCGCGCACAATCCATACATCTGTATACATACTCATGTATGTATGTATGTATATGAATATTGAATGTTTGCTTGGCTGTATACACAAATTCACTTTTATTTCATTCTTGCCCACATGACGTACGGCAAAAAGGTTCATTTCTTTTTGCCGAAGCAAAGCGAAGCGAGCGACCTCTTATGCGGCTGCACGCCTAACCTTGCCTAACAGCACATTTCCTACTCGACGCGCAGTTAACGCGAGCAACGCGCTCGCTCGCTCGATCGATTTTCATGCAAGTCAAATAACTACAAACAGCTGATTTACTTACTTACTACGGCGGACGAGTGTTTGGGTGGTTGGCTGTTAAGCGAAAGTGTATCAAAAGGGGTTAAACAAGTAAAAAATCGATGCGTCGCGTCAGCTTTTGGAATGGGGGGCATGGTCGTTATTTGCTTTATATTGTTTCGAAAAGTGTTTCAATGGACTGCTACGGGACGGAGGGGTGCTGGCGGCGCTGGCTGGCCTGCTGACTGGGTCGATAGTGTCGACGAGTACGAGACGAGCTGTATACGTGCGCGCCCATATTAACTGGCAGTGGCTGTGTTGTGACCGTGTTACCGTGGTTGGCTGTTGCTCGACGTCGCTTACTGCATTCGCCTTCAAATGGCAGCGGCGTGCTGTTGTTGTGTGGCCCGGTTGCTGGTTGGTGCTGTTGCTCAAATAGCAGTCGCAGCACTTTATTGGTCGTTCCGTGCGAGCATAGCAGAAATGAATTTCGAAAATTTTGTGTTGGTCGAATCGTACATCCCGAATAATAGGCGCACAGCACGCGGCGAAAGTGTTTGCATTGTTACAGTTGGATGAATGTTCTTATTGGCTGTCAGCGCCAGTGTTGCAGTTCGCTGGTGGCTGGCTGGCTGTTTACCGCTGCTGCTGCTGTAGAGCTCTGACTTTGGTTTCAGTGTTCCTGTTTTCCGCTGCTGTTTTTGCTTTTGCCGCTCTGTTGGTGTATTGTTGTGCCATCGCTGGCGTAGCTGTGTGTATGCGTGACTGCTATCGCCCAGCGCCTGCTGTTTCGCAGCCATTCTTTGCTTTATTGTTTGCCTTTTGCTGTTGCCGCACTACAGTTCATATCGAATACAATTGTTTTCGCACACATGCACACATACATTTATACATGTATAGCTATGTGCGGTGCCAGCTGCTATGCGTTTGGTTGGCTGTTCTTGCGTTTTTCTGCTATTGTTGTTTTCCCTCTTTAAAATGAAAACGACAATGGCAGCTCACTTGACACCGTCCTCACACCAACGTCGCCGGGATTATGATTTTTGCTTTCGCAGCGTCTGCGCCCGTTTTGATTGCCGGTAAGAGTCAACAATCAGCTATCGATTACACCGTACTTTTATGCAGCGCTGAGGGAATTATGTTTGCATGTACATTTGTATGTATGTATGTATTTGCAATGTGTTTGTGTGCTTTTGTGCGCTTAATATTTTGTTGGTTGGCTGCTGACGCGGTTGGCTATCAGCTGAGGGAATAATATTCATTGACCAACCAAAATTGTTCGATAGGAGACATAAGTGGCCACTTCGAAATTTGTATCAAATGAATGTGTGTACATACATATGAATGTACATACATATGTATATTTATTTATCTTTAAATATGCTAATAGTAAAGTAAATAAGCGATTTAGGGTATTTAAAACCTAAAACTAAGATTTAAGGTGTTACATGGATTTCCTCGGGTAAAAAAAATCCTTTTTTTAAATTTTTTTTCTTATAATTTTTGTTATAGTTTTTTAGTTTAACAAAAAAATTCTGAAATTTTTGGAAAAAGATTTTAAACTCGGCCATTGCGACGCCATTTTCGATGACCCCTCGGAAAAAAGCTGTGCCTGCGTTAGCAGCATAACCCCTTACAGGATCATCTAAATTGAAAAGAAATAATACGTTTTTTAGTTAAAACCATAACTTAGAACTTAGACGAAGGGAAACGAAGGAAAAAAAACTGAAATATTGATTTTTGTCAAACATTTTTACAAAAAAAAAAAAAAATTAAAATTCCTCATCATTTTTTTTCAAATAGTTGCAATCGAAAAAATCCTTCGTTCAAGTCTTTAAGAGTTGTATCTCAAAGACTTGTGTAAAATTTCATGAAGGTCGGTTAAGTAGTCCTCGAGAAATCTTGCTAACCGACTTCAAAAACACAGATTTGAGACAAACTCGTTTAAAGACGGGGTACTTAGCCTAGCTAACCTCGAGCGCACAAGTTCTAAAACCGTGTCCACGAAACTATTACTCGTATTAACTTGAAACTTTAGGACAATATTCTAGAGGTGTTGTTGAATTTAATAAGACAATAAAAAAAATAAATTTTTTGAAACCCATAAATCCATATAACCTTAAGTGTGCCAAAAAGTTTGTAACACCTCTGAAATACATATGTATATATACTTCTAATAAATGATCTTTGTGATCAGCTAAGCCCTTTAGCCATGTTTGTCTGTATGTTTATACGTTAGTTAGTCCTTCAGCTTGTTTCATCCTTTCATTGAGCGCTACTCAAAGGATACTTGGTCTAAGACCGGAAGCCGTGAGCTGCTTGAGTCATATGTAGAAGAATCGTTTATGGCCACTACCAAGTGAATGTCGCTCAGAGAACTTTTCTCCGCTGCGGAACTTCTACTCATGACTCTATCTTCCAGTTAGTTTTGCTTTCTCCAAACTGCATAAGATATCAAACAAAGACCAAACTCAACAAGTGGTGCAGGGGCATGGACGATGACAACATCTGATGAGTCGGCTTTACAAGTTTTCGAGAGGAAGGTTCTCCTTTCCACATTGACAACAGTCGATGAAGCGATGAGCTGTACGAGATATACAACGACATTGAAATAGTTCAACGAAATAAGCGACTATGCTGGCTAGGTCATGTCGTTCGAATGAATGACAACACTCCAGCTATGAGAGTTTTCGACATAGTATCCGTCGGGGGAAGCAGAGGAAAAGGACCTCCATTCCGTTGAAAAGACCACGTGGAGAAGAAACCTGACTACACTTAGAATCTCCAAATGGTTCCAAATAGCGAACCGGAAGAACGACTGACGCGCTGTTGTAAACTCGGCTATAGCCGCATCTATGCCAATAAATAAGAATAAGTCCTTCATATAAGGTCGATTTGTCAGCATATTTTGCAAAATTTCTTCATAATTTGACCCATTACTGTTACCTAGGAAAATTGGAATATTTTTTCGTTTCGTTTCGCTAAAGACCCCATAGTGTGAATCACGTGATGCGCGAAAAAAGAGCACAGAACTCTAATTATGACTATAAAAATAATTTTTTTTTTCTAATTATTTCATGAGGGGTTCATAACCCCGGTGGTGGAGCTGAATTTTTTTTTTTTGCCTTGTTTTTGTAAAACCTCGCATAATATCTGTTTTTAATTAAAATATGTAAACGTGTACTCCCTCATAAATATGTAAGAGGCAACACTGCACACCTTAATCAATCAATTGCAGTGGCAAGGGGTATTGAAACTAAAAGTTGTCTAACGGAAATTACAATAATAATACATAATAATTGTTTCTAAAGATAGTCTTAGATCCAAATACATATATGCATACATACGCATATTTTTACATACATCTTTATAAGTTTTTCATCCTACATATATTCCTTACAAACATTATGCCAAATATTATAACAACTAAATGCATTTCTTTCAGCTTTCAATTCAAATGAGCGCATTAATACAACAATGATATCCAATGGCCGCATCTGAAAGTTGGGAAAATTGCAACGTTTTGATTGGAGATTTAATCGTACTTTTGCAATAGGTTATACCACTTGATATTGCCCCCACAGCACCCGAACCAACTCCAGCCGCTGTAGGTAGCTATGGCATTCCATTAAGTATTTGACCGAGCGAGCGTCCACTTGGCAGCATGGCTGTGCGTCGCTGTGGCACGGGCGGTGGATTCGATTCGGTCGTCGTGATTGCGATATGCTTTTTTTTGCAGCAACATTAAAGCCAATGTGTATGTAACGAGTGAGTACCTACACAACTACTAGTACTTACCTTCATGCAAGCCCGTTTATCGAGGGTGGAGTCCAAGCACCGTTGATTGGCCTGCCAACTCTGTTGCAATGTTGCGCCATTGGTAGATAATTTTATAGGCATTTTGAGCCTATAAACGAAAACCGGAAATAAACGAGCGAACAAATGAATTAATATTCGTTCTCAAGTACGAATGTTGTTGGCGCGCTTACAACTACAAACGTGGCAATTAAAGCGAATATATTTCATCGACGAGGGGCGAAGTAGTGAATAGCATGGATAACGATTAAACATTTTTAAGGTGGGTGCATTATAGTAGAAATATAAACATAGATATTTTTTATTATACATACATATATTTAACATAATAATCATATTTGCTCATTTATATGCAGTTGTGTTCGAAAGAATAGCAATCATTGGAGTGAGAAAAGACAATATTTTATTTTTTATTTTAAGTTTTCCACCCAAAAGGAAACGTAGGAAACCCTATAAAATATTATATGTACATATGTATGTACAAAATATATATTAATTATCAGCATGACGAGCTGAGTTGGTTTAGCCATGTTCGTTAGTCTATCCGTCTGTATATAAGCGAACTAGGACCTCAGCTTTTGAGATATCGTTTCTCACATCCTTTTCTCCTCAAGAAGTTGTTCATTTGTGGGAATCGCCGATATCGGACCACTATAGCATATAGCAGCCATACCATCTGGGCGAGGGTATATTTATCAAACTTGGCAAGGCACTTGACAGAACAAAACCAAGTTGTAAGCATTCTTTTGCCTGTCCGGGAACTGTGAACTATTGCTCTAAATTAGAATGACTTTTAGGCTGTTTCTACAACTATAGTGTACATTAGAGAAAGAAGTATAAAAAGAGAATATCTAAAGACGGCGTAATTAGTGTCTTCAAGCCCTCAGTTCCTTAAAAATTAAAAGAGTTTACGATTATGCAGAAAATTTAGACTTTTGATTACTTTAGGTAGTGCTTCATCTAATAAAATTTACTACTTTTGCGCTCTTGATTTCATTTTAAAATATAAATAAAAATTAGTAATAAATATTTGCTTAAAAATCTTTGCATTTACATACATATTTAACATAGTTATCTCCCAAGACGTTTTTGATGTGCACCCAAATCGGACTAGAACTATAACTTCATAATTATTTGCAAAAGGCGATAAAGAGCTATTTAAAGAGTCTATAACGCAGGTGATTGTACTTTATTTTTCACTGTTAGTATGTTTAGAAATATTTCACAGTAATAACGGGCCCAAATACCAATTGTTACGTTAGTAAGAGGTCGAGTGTGTAATTTCTAGAAGTGTTTTTTGTTAAGAAATATTATTTTTTTATGTAAATTTTGTAGTTACTCAATTTTTGGCAAAAGAAAAACAAATTATTGTATTACTATTATTATTAAACAAAAAAAGTCTTAAAATAATTTATATAAATTTCTATTTAAAATTATACCCAAAAGCTGTTACAAACGTTAAATTATAAACACATCATATTCCATTTCAATTATCTGCTGGATTACACATTTACTTATACACAACTGAATCTACATTACAGCATTTACATTTCTGTGTAAGAATATTTAATGCTTACAACCACTTTAATCTGCCCTCTTTTATATCTTTACAGGTTTTAGCTTCCACCCTCCAGCAGTCGCCAGCCATCAGCTGTTTACAAGCGGCCATTCTACAAATGTTTACAAATCCATAAGATACTCATTTTGCCACATACACACACACCCAGACAAGATGTGTAGCTACAAAACAAAGCAGGTACGTTGTAATGTCATTCAATATTTATGTTTGTAAGTTGTCATACATTATAAACATACAAAAAGTATCTACAACGCTTAAACATGCCTTCTGTATCCCATTTCAGCTACTCGTTTTCCTGGTCGCCCGCTTTTCCATACACAAATCGAAATTGCTGCATTGCGACAGCGCAACATAGCGACAACAACAATAAAAATTACAGAAAATAAACATCAGCAAGCAAAGCAGCAGCCGCAAGCAACGCCACACAACACGCTTCAGATCCAGAAGCAAAAATTGGCGCAGAGCTGCCATCAACGGAATGTTCTTATCTAAATGCTCACTTGAAATACTTGCCTAAATGCACAGGAAGTTTTGCAATGCTAAACGATAATAATTTTTTAATTAACGATAATTTATTTAATTAATAATAATTTATTTAACTAACAGTAATTTATTTAATTAACAGCAATTTATTTAGTTGATAATAATTGATTTAATTAGCAATAATTTTTTTAATTAACCATTATTTATTTAATTAACAGTAATTTATTTAATTAACAATAATTTATTCAATTAACAGCAATTTATTTAATTAACCATAATTTATTTAATTAACCATAATTTATTTAATTAGCAATGATTTGTTTAATTAATAATGGTCTAATTAGAAATAATTTAGTGAACCATTGTTTATTTAATTAGCAATAATTTATTTAATTAACCATAATTTATTTAACTAACCATGATTTATTTAATTAGCTCTAATTTAGTAAATTAACAATATTCCAGTTGATTAACAAAGATTTTCTTAATTAACAATAGTTTATTTCCATCCATTAAAAAGAAGACATTATATATTTATTCCTAAATCACTCAATATATAAAAATGTCAAACATAATAATTTCAATACCTAAATTTGTAAAAAGGAAATATTTGTAAAATTATTTTTGAATAAAATTGCTTAACATGCGCTTTTTACTATAAAAATTCACTATTTAATGATAATCTTCATAGGGATCCTATTTTCATTTATTTTCAATTTTGAATCACATTGGTCACCCTGTGTCGTCGCGTGGCCGCAAACATTTGAGGTGTTGTATCTCGGCGCGCGTCATTTACCAGGTACCCAGAATCGTTAGATGGTGTCTGCCGACACAACAAATTGTTGGTGGCGCAACGTGCTGGCCGGTCACATGCTGATGTAAACAAAGCGGCGCGCAACAACAACGCGCGTTGGTTAAAACGTGCCAAACAGTGGTGGCGCTGTCACTTCCATGCTTTAAAGGCTGTGAGTTAAAACGGCATAGCAGTGTGTATACAACGGCTGCTCAGGGTGTGCCGCAACACATTGGTGCGAGCGAGCACAATGCTGGTTGCGTGTGCAGGGAAATTTATTTGCGCCTGAAAGTATGCAAGTAAGCAATTGTGAATGAGTTAACAATTATATGGGGACTATTATATGATTTAATTTATTGGAAAATATTTCATTTTGTGTGCAGATAAGCATGAAGTGTTAGTAAATATTAAATAAAATAATAATAAATAATAATATATGTTGGAATTGAAATGTTGATATATAATCTGTAGTCTGCTATTATACTTGCACAATTTCATTTAACCACAATACCTACGTTTCTTCAACCAAAATGTTTGTCCTTATAAAGGGTGTACCAACAAGAAATGAAATAAAACACGCAAATTTGACCAAAATGTTTTTTTTTTATTTTGTTATGCAGATCATTTTATGGCATTTATGATTTGAATAAATTTTCGCTCAAATGGCCTCCACGGCTTTGTTTGCATATCTCCACCCGTTTACGCCAATTTTCGATGACTCAATGCAGCATTTTGTCTGGAATTTTGGCTACAGAAAGCGGATTGTTGTTCTCGAGCTTTTCGACTATCGCTGGTTGATTGTTTTAAAACTTTGATTTAACATACCCCCCGAGGAAATAATCTAGAGGCTTTAATGTGTTACATGGGTTTTCTCAGGTAAAAAATAACCGATTTTTTAACAAATTTTTCTCATAAAAAAATTAAATATTTCATTAGAAATTTTTATTTTTACAAACATACACTATAAAAAAAGAAATTCTGAAACTTTTGGAAAAAAAAATTGTAAACTCGGTCATGGCGACGCCATTTCCGGTGGACCCTCGGAAAAAGAAGCGCCCGCGTTGGCAGGATAACTCCTTACTGAATCATCTAAAGTGAAAAAATACGTGTTTAGTTATAACCTTTACTTAGAACTTGGACGAAGCAAAAAAAAAAAAAAAAAAAATGAAAATTGGATTTTTTGCAGGCATTTTTTTTACAAAAAAAAAATTGAAATTTCAGTGAAAATTTCACGAAATTTTTTTCCAAATAGTTGTTATAGAAGAAAATTCTTCGTCTAAGGCTTTAAGAATTGTATCTCAAAGACTTGTGTAAAATTTCATGAGGATCGGTTGAGTAGTTTTTCTTGCCAACTGACTTCAAAAACACAGTTCCGAGAAAAACGCGTTTAAAGACGGCACAGTTAACCTAGCTAACCTCGAGCGCACAAATTCTCAAGGCAGTATCTACGAAACTATTTATCGGACCAACTTGAAAATTTAGAATAATATTCCGGAGGTGTTTTAGAATTTAATAAGACAAGAAAAAAATATTTTTTTTAAACCCGTGAACCCATGTAACTCTTTAAATTGATCTTGACAGCCATTTGACTCGGCCATTAAAAATCTTTGGCTCGTTTTAATGGCTCCCTATAAAACGTTCCACTCTAATGTATATATACCAGAATATAGTTATAATAAAATGATAATATTAAAAATTTGGTTTGAAGGGGTTCTAATACGAATTACAGTATCTTAAAAGCATCATTGCTCTCGAGAACGTTAAATTTTTTTTCGAAAAATTTTGCCTTAAGAATAATTAAAAGTAATTTAAAAAAAATTCAATGGAAGCGGGGTTTTTACATATTACGAGTATTTACATATATGGGAAATCTTGAATGCTCATCGAACTCTATTAAAATTGAGCAAAAAATCTTGTCTTGAGGGTATTTTTTTTTTCTCGGTACATAGTTCATTCAAAACCAAAAATTGGCCAACAGTTTTTTTTTTTTGGTGCACCCTAAATTGTATATAACATAAGAAATTTTATGAAAATGTAGCCTTTCAATGTGGAAAATCTGTTTTGGCGACATAATAGTGACAGTCTACGCAATTCAGTGTTAATAACATCATTTTTCTTACTCAAGCAATTTTCGACTGGCGATTTGGGCGTAGAAAAAAATATGCCTTCTCCTATTCCTTATTCTTTAGAACTCAGTTTGTTGAAAGCGCAATTTTTTAACTTAAAAAAGTATTTGATTTTTTTTTAATATTTTCCGCATTTTTTGTTGTATTTAATGTTTTAGTTGTTGTTGTACAACTGTCACAGCCACTTCAGCGACAATTTTATTTCGTGTCTTCGTGGTTTTTATTTTCTTATTTTTATTTTTAGCTTTTGCTTTTTTTGTTGTAGAAATATTTGAATTTTTGAGAATGTTTTATGTTTTTGAAAATTAGTAGCGGTATGCGCGGCATTTTTAATTTATGTGCGTTCGCTTAATAGTTTGGGCTTAACATTTAGCGTTGACGTGGGGAAGCAGTTGAATTAGTCGAGAAATTCATGACAATTCTTTCTGGTTTTTTTGATTTTTTTTTGCTTTTGTAGAATGAAGAAAGAAATTAGCAGACATGTAGCTATGCTAGATGCAGACATATGTATGTATATGTGTGTACATATGTATGTATGTGCATTAACACATGTTCAAAATGATTTCGTCACCGGCTAAAAGGCTCTCGTACAACTGTTTCACAAATTAAGCTTTCTTCAGCAGATGTCGCTTTCGCAGAAAAGTTTTCATTTTATATTTTTTACTCTTCTCGCCATCGCAATTTCAAAATTTTGCTTCACTGCGAAAACATACATATTTGTTTATTGTGAAAGATACACATAGAAACATTAATAGGGGCTGTAACTAACGACACCCAGTTGATAAGGCGAGTTCTTTTAAAGTACGTAGCTGTTTAGGCAGCTTATGGGATTTAAAAGAATTTTTTTTTAGTTTGTTAATTTATCTGTTTATACTATCTAGTTATTAAATACAGTTAAATGGCATATTAGTCGTGAAAAAAAATTACTTGCATTTTCCGAGGATGTTCTAAACTCTTTTACAGTCTCCATTGTCAAACAAATAGGTAGTCGATCGCATTGTCATACCGATTTCTCGGATTCAAAGCCGTGCTTTATGCGAAAACCTGAGACAAGTAGGAAGCATCTTCAATACTTTGTTTCTATAGCGCCATCTTGAGGGTTCCCAACGGGACTGGTTACTGCGATTCGACGGTACTCAGTTTTTTCTTTCCTTTTCCATTAAATTTCGACAAATTACCCTAAAAGTAAGTTTTCGCACAACAGACGATTTGATATTGCCGCTTGAAATACAACCAATCTTCGTTCGTTTAAGGGGTTATGTGGGTTTACGGGATTCAAAAATTCTCATTTTTTTGTTATCTTATTAAATTCTACAACATCTCTAGAATATTGTCCTACCTTTTGAAGTTGACTCGAGGAATAGTTTCGGTAATACAGCCTTGAGAACTTGTGCGCTCGAGGCCAGCTAGGCTAAGTGCGTCGTCTTTAAACGCGTTTTTCTCGAAACTGTGGTTTTGAATCGGTTGGCAAGATTTCTCGAGAACTACTCAACCGATCTTCATGAAATATTAAACAGATCTTTGAAATTCAATTCTTAAAGGCTTGGACACAAGATTTTTTTCGATTACGACTATTTGAAAAAGAAAAACTTTCGCGAATTTTTCACTGAAATTTTCAGGTTTTTGTAAAAATGTTTGCCAAAAATTAAATTTTCAGTTTTTTACCCTTCGTTCAAGTTCTAAGTTAAGGTTTTAACTAAAACACTTATTTTTTCACTTAAGATGATTCAGTAAGGAGTTATCCTGCCAACGCGGGCGCATCTTTTTCCGAGGGTCCACCGGAAATAGAGTTGAATATATGTTTTTCTAGAAATTTCAGAATTTCTTTGTTAATAGCGTATGTTTGTTACAATAAAAAATTATAACAAAATATTTAATTTTCTATATGAGAAAATTTTTTTGAAAAAAGGCTGCTTTTTATCCGAGGAAACCCATGTAACCCCTTAAGTTTTTGCTTTTGGCAAACTTTAGAACTACAAAAGTAGATTTCTCTTAGAAAGATGAGAATTATTAGATTCAAAAGAGACGATTAGAAGAAAAAATTGTGGGTTTAACGATATAGATATTTGCAAGCTTCCAAAGTCGATAAAGAGGGAGATTCGAATTTTCCTCTTTCTCTTTCTACTAACGTTGAAAATTCAAGTTCTAAGTGGATCGGAGAACATTTTGTATTGTTAAAAAAAAAAATTCGAACTTGAGAGCTTTAATAATACATAACTGGATAATTTTTGCAGACATGTTATACCAAAGTTCTGGCTTAAAATCCAGCAGTGTTTATCTGGACCCTGGCAGTGTTGTAAACTTGTGCTTTGCAACCCCAAAGACAAATCCACTAATAATGCTATTAAAATTATATCAGTTCTAAAGAATGGCTAACAGAATCATCACGAACTTAAGCTTTGAATAATTTCCTTTCTTTACCGCTTTGAACTACTGTTCTCTTATTCCCGTGATATTTGGGCTTTCGTAACCGGAATGTAGCCGGAGTTTTATCCTTCTCATTCTGTTAATTATTTTTCATTTGATATCATATATCACAAATAAAATTAATTGAATCTAAAACGTGAGCACTTGTTTTGCTGATTCCCCTTTGAGCTCATTCACTCTGATACCAAAACCCAGATATGAAGTTAAAAGGATAAAAAATACTACTGGAGGAGATTGGAGCCAAATATTTTCATCGATAAGGTTCTAATAAGAATTCGATTATTTCAGAAGCCGAATTTTAAAGAACTCAATGAAAGAAGAAGCAATGTAAACGGAATTAAATCAAAGGTAAAACCAGAAGAAAATTGTACAAAGTCTACACTTTCAGGGAAAAATGGGACACTGCAATGCCCAGAGCGAAGTATGCACTTGGTTGTGCTAATTAGAAAAAAAAGGAATGTGAGAGATTAACAGGGTAAAAAAATATATATTTATATATACATCTGTATCTGTGGCTACACAAGTCGAGGCATATGTAGCAGTGCTCTAATTCCTACATATGTACATATGTATACTCACACGTACTTATGCAAATATTAATCCTAGCCGGAATTTTTCACTGGCCATTCCCTGCCTCCATCTTATTAGAGATTGTCCATTGATTGTGCGTATTATGGGAAATTTTTTAGAAATTTCAAAAATTGAAATTCCCAACTTAATTTATAACTTGGCACATTTTTGATACGATTTTTTTATTTTAATTTTGGAATTTTATGTTGAATGTTTAGATTTTTATGCGCGTTTTGATGGGCAAATTAAATTGTAAGAGAAATGGCTACGTGTGATAATGGGCCATTTGTTCGACATAAATTTGTGAGGGTGGCTCACAGCTCACATGTGCGACTGCCTGCATATGGGCGGCCGCTGCACACTTGCCGCTAAGAACGGATGTTCGTTTTACACACACATACACACCATATTCATACATACATACATACATATGTGTATAGACTTGTATCACTTGTAGATTTTTTATTGCCGACATAATTCTTAGACCGCACACACACATACATACACAAGCATACATGCCCACAAATGTTGGTATTGCCTGCGCTTAATGGTTGTGTTGCGCTCGCCGCGGCGTGTGATTGCCGTGTGATGTGTTGCTTTGAGGTCAGATGGCGGAAAATTTATGCCCGCCACAGACTTGTCGCCGAACGTGTGACTATTTAACATATTCATAAAAAATATACACACACACATACAGTAGTAGGTGGGAGCAATCTAAAATTAGGGGATGTTACCGAATTAATTGTGCATAGCTTTGCATGAGTAACCCTGTGTGTCGGTGTGAGTGTTCGCTTGTCACCTGACAATGAATTGGGCGTGTTAATTTGAACAAATCAAAATGTCACAATAATAACAAAAACAATTAATTTGTGAATTATCAATTTTGAATTCCAAATTTTTATTTTTATACTGCCTGAAAATTCAATAAGAAATGTGAAATTGTTTATGGCGAAATATTTTTAAATTCTTTTTAGTGAATGGTACTTATTTATAGATTTAATTTAGAATTGATTTGAAAATTTTTCTGAAATTCAAATTTGTCGCAAATTAGGTTTCTATTAAGAGCTTATACATACATATATATTCTTTATTAATTTGGGCACTTGAGCTTCTCTATTTCAGGACTAAGGTTGCTGATAAAGTTTGTTTTTTTTTCTAAGAGATAGCGCATTTAGATTTGAAAACGTAAATTTAGAAAAAAACTAAAAAAAAGATATGCAGATGTTAAAGATTTTGATGGGAAAAAATTTCTTGAAAATATTCATTGAATAATTGAAATTGCGATAAATGAAAAAAACATAAAAAATTATAAAAAAAAAAATAAAAAAAAATAAAAAAAAATATAAAAAAAAATAAAAAATATAAAAAAAATATTTAAAAAATATGAAAAAAATTTGAAAAAATTAAATTCCTGGAAGAAATTGATGACAAATTAAAAAAAAAATATATAAATATAAAATTATAAAAATTAATTTAAAAAAATATGACTAAAATAAATTCAAGAAGAAAGTAGATGAAAATCAAAATATTGATGAAAAAAATATATAAAAACTAATTAAAAAATTATGAAAAAAATGAAATTCATGAAAAAAATTGATGAAAAAACAAAACTTTGATAAAAAAAATTATAAAAACTTATTGAAAAAAAAAATAAAAAATAATAAAAAAAATTAATAAAAATAAAATAAAAAAATATATATGCAAAAATTATGAAAAACTGTCTGAATGAAAAAATTAAATTCATGAAAAAAATTGATGAAAAAACAAAACTTTTATAAAAATAAATTATAAAAACTTATAAAAAAAATTTAAAAAATAATTAAAAAATTAATAAAAATAAAATAATAAAATATATATGCAAAAATTATGAAAAAAAAAATACTGCTGATACCAAAAAATGGTTTTATCAGTGTTATCCGTTTTCTGAACTGGACGAAGCAACTACTTGAAAGCGATTTTCTAAATTCAGTACGCCGAATAATTCGATTTACGGATGCTAAAAATTCCAGCATGGCATTATAAAAATATCCAAGAAACGTGATCGAAAGCTCTGTGAAAAGTGGCGACTGATCAGACAAACAAGAAAAAAAAGGAATTGATAATGAACGTGTTGAGCTATCCAAACATAAAAATCCAAACTTTTTCCTTGGTAAGAGAAAATGGGAGAAAGGTGGTGCTATCACGTCTCTTCGTAAAAAAATTTCAGGAGATGTCAGAGTGGATGCATTTAAATAGATCCAAAGCTTGTCAAGGCGCCACAGGCAACAGCCAAAATTGTAACGGCTTTATTTTGGAAAGAGATATCTACATTTGAAGTAGTATAAACTCGCGTTTCATGAAGAACGGTGTCACAAAATAATAAAAAGGTGGAAAAATTGCATGAGATGAACTTCTAAGAGCATTTGAATTATCATAATATATCTTTTTATTCTCCGGATCTACCTCTCAGTGGCTTTTTCATTTTCTTAGACCGCAATACAATGTACCAATGAAGGTATTCGATGAGACTGCGGCCTAATTTAAATAAAACACAAATCGTTTTACAAATATAGTATGGCAAATTTGGAAGAACGCTAATTCGATTTTTGCATAAAAAATTACTTTTTTCTTTACAAAAACTATGATTTTTTCAACTGGCCTGATAACATATTTCCTCGGAAAGAAATTTAACATTTTACGAAAGTCTCGAAAATAATGCAAACTTCTTTCTAAATTCAATTTTCTCACAGCTGCAAAACAAAAATCCAACTTTTAATCACTAAGAAGCCTGACTGGTTCCGCAGAAAGCGACAATTTGGGGTTTCTGATATTTTTCTGATTACAACTGATCTTCTCTGCATTATACTTTCCATCATACATAGTTAAAATGCTTCTCTTTTGAGTACATATGTACATACATCGATCTGGTAATTTTTTTTTTATATATTTTTTGACTTTGAGAAATGCTCTTCCGCATGCTTTTACGTAAATGACCATAAATTGCGAATCACTAATTTTTAAATAATTTCCAATATACACATATACATGTAAATATAGTTGTATGCATGTAAAATATATAAATAATTCCGCTTAAGAAATTGGAGCAAAAAAGTTCCTGCACAATAATTATAATTATTCATGGCATAAATTGAAATGTGAGTTCGTCAATGAACCGATTAAGGTTTCGCCCAAAAAATGCACCTGCCGAGGCGCAGAAGAAGAGTGACCGGAAAATGGCACTTATAAAAAAGTACAAATTAATGCATACATTAAAAATATTTAAACGGTCACTTAGATGCGCCTCGCTGCAGGAATGTGGCTGCAACCAGCACTACTTTGTGCGTGTGTGCGTGTGTATGTGCAGAAATGTGGCTCCATTGCCTAAAATTTGCATAAAAATTTATCACAGCAATAATTTGACCAAAAAAGGCAGACCAAATAAATGAAACAAAACTAAACACCCGGCAGCCGGCACCTGAAAGAACAAAAAAAAAAAAAACAAAAATATGCGTGGACCTAAGCATTTATGCGCCAGGCCAGCGAAAAGGAGTCGGCGAAGGATGTTGCAACCGCAGATTGATGCAGTTGCCGAAGTGGTTTTTAATTAAAACCATAAACAATTTTAATACGGACCGAGTGGCGACGCACGCAGCTTGCGCCAACAGCCGGCCGGCCGATTTGCCGCTTCTGGGCTGTCTGAAAATTCGGTTGCCGGCGCGCATGAATGATGCGTGAATGAGTCAATGAGCTTGACTCGGGTCACGACTGCATATTAAACGGCGCGCAGGCGCATCATTGGTTTGCCCAAATTTTGCACATTTTTCGCATCTTTTATTTTTGCTTTAATTTTTTTTGTTGCTTTTAATTTGTATTGGTAAGCCTGCCACTTGCCGTTGCATGCAGCTTGAGGCGATCGTCATAAATTGCATTTATTACGTGGCGGCTGCCAAGTGGAATTGCTCACAAATATACTTATCTACATATAAGTGTGAATATGCATGAATTTTTTGCCGAAACAGGAAGAATTAAGCAGCTAAGGAATTCGGGAAAAATTAAAAAAAGGACAAGAAGAAACGTGAAATTCGATTACAACGTAATAAAAATACCCTACACAGTTGCATTTCTTATAGCATGAAAGGATAAAAAATATTTTTAAATTGATTTTCATTAGTCAGTTTGTATGGCGGCTATATGCTATAGTAATTCGATCTGAATAATCCGTTTAGAGATTATGGTGTTGGCTTCGAAAATAAGCTGTGTCACATTTCGTGACGATATCTCGCCAAATAAGAAAGTTGCCCATACATGGACCTGATTTTCGGTCGATCAGTTGGTATGGCAGCTATATGCTATGGTGGCTCGATATCAGTGATTCCAACAAATGAGCAGCTTCTTGGGCGGAAAACGGCCTTTGCTAAATTTCAGTTCGATATCTCAAAAACTGAGGGGTCAGCTCGCTTATATACAGACGGACGGACAAATAGATATGGCTAAGTCGACTCGGCCCATCAGGCTGATCAATTATATATTATATTTTATAAGGTCTCTGACGTTTCCTTTTGGGTGTTACGTACTAGAACGAGTCGATTTTTTTTTTATATAAAATCGCGTATGTTGGAAGTTTTTCACAGATCATTCTGCACAACTTTGCCTAAGAGACTATGTGTTTAAAAACGGTTCGGAGCCAGCGATTTTGAGGATCCATTTTAAAAAATTTAAATAATCGGTTGTATGGAAGATATGTGATATAGTTGTCCGCTCTGGCCGAAGCCGACAAATGCCCAATAGAATATCAAAAAGCACATATGAATTAAATGGCATGCGGATATCTCAAAAACCGACGAAAAAAATTGTTTGATCTCTAAAGAACTTCGTTTTAAGGGGTTACATGGGTTTACGGGTTTCTAAAAACAGAATTTTTTTATTGCCTTATAATATTCTACAACACCTCTAGAATATTGTCCTAAATTTTTAGGTTGATCCGAGTAATAGTTTCGGAGGTACAGCCTTGAGAGCTTATGCGCTCGAGTCTAGCTAGGCTTAGTGCGTCGTCTTTAAACGCGATTTCTCGAAACTGTGGTTTTGAAGTCGGTTGGCAAGATTTCTCGAGAGCTGGTCAACCGATCTTCATGAAATTTTACACAGGTCTTTGAGATACAATTCTTAAAGACTTGGACACAGGATTTTTTTCGATTATAACTTTTTGAAAAAAAAAATGTCGCGAATTTTTCACTGGAATTTTAATTTTTCTTTGTAAAAATGTCTGCTAAAAATCCAATGTTCAGTTTTTTAACCTTCGTCCGAGTTCTAAGTTAAGTTTTAACTAAAACACATATTTTTCACTTTAGATACCAACGCGGATGCATTTATTTTCCGAGGGGTCACCGAAAATGGCGTCACAATGGCCGAGTTTAAAATATTTTTTCAAAAAATTTCAGAATTTCTTTTTTAATAGTGTAGGTTTGTAACAATAAAAAATTCTAATAAAATATTTAATTTTTTATATGAAAAAAAAAATTAAAAAAATACTGTTTTTTACCCGAGGAAACCCATATAGAGCCTTAAAAGAATCGCTCGAAACCAGTTTTAGACCCTAATTCACTTAGACAAAGTTGCGCATACGCAGTTCTTCTGTTACTTTTGGCTCCCTGTAAATCGACTCGCTCTGGTTTCGGACTTCATGTGCAGGGCATAAAAACAAGAAAAAAATTAAAGAAGAAAATTAAACCCACACCCTAGCAGCTAAGCATGCCCGAAAAATCGAAAAATAAATAAACGCATACAGTAGTCGCCAAATTAAGTGCAGTGGCAGCAACAAATCGCCCCAACGGCTGTCAAGTTACCCTATACCCTATAAATAAACAAAAGCGCTCTTCGGTGGCATTTGCATGCCGCCAATATTAATTTTTTTCACCACATGCACTACAATACTCGTGCAAAATTGCATTGCGCCGCCGCGCTGCTTGGCGTAGGCAACCCATATGCGCGCGCTTTTTGCACTTGCAACATGCTGAAGATGATGACAAACTCATGGCTGGCAAGCTGTTTGCGCCAAAAGCCGTTTTCATCATTTGCGCTTAATCATACAAAACATCTGTATGCCACAAGCGCGTACCGGGCACCCTCTGCAACGAGTGTGGCAGCAACGAATTTACCCTTATCTCCTGACACTTGCCGCCTTTGCGATCACCTGTTTTTTGTTTGGTTTTTGCGGGCGTGTTTAATTGAAATGTATCCCACGGTTGCGCAGGCGCTTTTCAACATTACGCTTGTTACGCCAATGCACAAAAAACCCTGCAAGCAAGCGCACTTGCAACACACACACACATTTATTTGTACATCTGTTTTCGGGTAGAATGCGAGCGCGCTGCATTTCCGTGTTCCCCTTTGGGCAGCGCATTATTAAATGCACCAAATTGATATGCGCATGCGCTTTGAGCTTGTTTCGCTGCGGGCTTCAGTGGACGCGGTGCGGTAGCGGTGGCCGTCGCAGCCTGACTTTTGGCATACTTGTGTGTTGTAGTTGTAAGTTGTAAGTGCTGCCGAGTTGCAGTTGCACTTGCTGTCACAATCGACAAATGCGCGTATTTAGCAATGTACTCGCGTATGTACATACATATATGTACACATATATATAAATTATATGCATACTTCAGCTGATATACTGTTATACTTGGTCACATAGGTGCATAAATAACTGCTGCAACTTCCACTAACTGCCAAGTGCTTGGCATTTTTGATCAATTACCGCATCGCTTACAGCTGACAAGCTGCATTTGTGTATGTTTGTGCATGTGATTGTATCGCAAGGATAATCGATTATTAAATTTTTGCTAATATTTTTTTTTCCGGTAATAAAACTGAATTATGACAGTCCAAGAGCGATAAGGCATATTTATGATGGCATTTGCTCTAATTTGTGGCTTGACTTGCCTGCAGTCAAAAAAATATATAATTTCTACTTTTTCCTTCTAGAAAATGAAAGAAGGCTTGTACCAATTACCAATTATATATTAAACTATTCATCAAATTGTCTTTGACGAAAAAAAAATATAATCTTAAATAGTTTTTAGAGGTTTAAAATTTCCTAAAGGGATAGCTGTCAACTCACTTGTCAAAGTAAACTCATGTGCCCTAGATAATATCATTAGTAAAAGAGTTAAAGAAGAAGAAGAGAAATATGTGAAGCGTTTGTTTAGTTTATTCTAAGTTTGTTGGGAAATAACAATCTACTAAACTAGCTACTAATTATTGACTTTTAATGGCTTGGAGGTAACATGAGTACCAAATTAATAATAGCGATGGTTTAGCTAGGACTATTTTCCATTTAAGAGAAGGAGAGGGCAGGCAATTACACCAAGACCTTCGTATGATGTAGCGCACGCCATCAAGGCTTACTATGTTCGGAGTATTGAGAAAAGCTGTCTTCAGCTTTAGTAAGAAAATTAAATAAAATATCGTTTTTTCCAAATTAAGAATTAAAAAAACTGCGATTATGTATTTCTAAACTAGTTTTTTTCATACTAAAAATGTGTGGATGTTCGGTCAGAGCGGAATGGATGCAAACTTTAAAATCGAGGGCCTTGCTAGGAAGGGAACCTCCACCCCAATTTCATCCGCTTAGAAGCAAGTCGGTTGTCCGATGTCCTCTTGCGCTTTAGCGTTGAACCTATGGATCTCCACTGAGCTTGGTTCTGACTGGCTCTATTGCCCGGTTTTTGCCACACTAAGATTGCAATACTTATCTCGGTAGACATACCTTTGAAGAACCTAGCGAAATGGCTGCGATTGATATTAATCGACTTACTGAATTTGTGGTAAGCTCAAAACGCTTAGTTGATTTATGAGGTGATGTCCTTCAAGGGGTTACATGGACTTCGTCGGGTAAAAAGCATGTCTTTTTCAACAATTTTTTTTTCATAAAAAATTAAATATTTTATTAGAATTGTTTTATTGTTATAAACATACACTATCAACAAAAAAATTCTGAAATTTTTTGAAAAAAAAAAAATTTTTAACTCCGACATTGCGACGCCATTTCTGGTGACAGCTCGCCGCCTTCCTTGGCAGAATATCTCCTTTCAGGTGAGGTGAGGTAAAGTGAAAAATACGTGTTTTAGTTAAAACCTTAGCTTAGAACTTGCGCGAATCTCAAAGTAAGTAGTTCTCGAGAAATCTTGCCAACCGGCTTCAACAACAGATTTTCGAAAAAAAAAAACACGTTTAAAGACTGCGCACTTAGCCTAGCTAGTCCCAAGCGCACAAGTTCTCAAGACTGTTTCTTCGAAAGTATTACTCGAACCAACTTGAAAATTTAGGACAATGTTCTATAGGTGTTGTAGAATTTAATAAGACAATAAAACAAAATCGAAACCCGTAACCCCTTAAGGAGTTTTTTGGTAACTCAAATGAAAAATTTTTGTCCAAGTGAGATCCGTTGATTTTGGATTAATTCTACGATAGCTTATAAGTTGGCTGATTAGTAATAAGAAATGAGGTAGAATTACCTGAAAACAAAAATATAAATGCTTTTTGCAGAATCCTCGTCAATATTGCTTTAGCCGAGGAAATATTTAAACTTTCGGAAAAGATGTACGCTTCAGGAATGTCAGGTTTTCGAAGTTAGCCTACGAAGTCGAAATATTTGAATTCTAATATCGAAACTGAGCATACTAAAATGGTCATAGTCGAATTTCCGAAAGAATAAAGACCCGATTTTGAAGCCTTTTAACATCTGTCACATATAGATGACCGAAAATATCCTTACCTATATATTTACTTTTTTCGTTATTTGCATAAGTAGTATATTTCTATGCTCAATTCTTAAATTCGAGTTCAAATATTTCGACTTTGGACTCCAAAAAAGGAAAAATTGTTCCACAAAAAAATCGTTTGACCAATATCCAGCCAACAGTGTTATTCAGAGCTGACGCATAGTATTTTCTAGAACTATATAAGAATGGTTAAGCTCGCACCAATTCAATAGCCACAGCTGTAGGCAAAGAAATGCGCTGCAAAGAAAAATAATTTCTTAATTTTCAATATCTACCTCCCTCATCAACCTCCATCAGCTTAACCTTGCTTCTGACACCACGCATGTAAATCAGTTTTATAGCTCACCGCACAAGTATTCATCATTGTCAACAAATCCGTAGCAAAACATTCATTAAGCCATTTAAGTCTTTCAAATCCCACCGGGAATTATACGCCAGAGAAAATATGAACTGAAATTTCATTAAAAAAAAACCAAAACAACAAAATAAAACAAAAATCCGCGAAAGAATTGCAAAAAAAACTTTCAAGCAAAATTTATGTTCACTTGACCTCGGGATCGCGCCCCGCTTGCCATGTAAATGGCCAATTACAGTGAACCCGGTTCAAAAAGCACATAAACAATTTGAGTGGAGCACACACAACCACACATTTTTATGGGTATATAACCAGCGCTCCCTCACGCAGCAATCGTTTGTTGCACAACTGACAGTGGCTCTTGCAAAATATGATTTTATTATCAACGGCACATCATAATTTGTCACGAGAACGACGCTCGCTGACGACTGATGCAGACGGACCGCTGGGTTGAACCGCTTGGTTGGTTGTTTGGCAAGCGCTGACCAACTGTTGGCGCGTCCTTCCCTGGACCGTCGTCGCTGAGACAACAGTGAGTTGTGGCTGTCGTGGGGCCAATTGGCTGTCCCCCTCGACTTTATTTATGCTGCGCTTTCTTCGCGTGTGCGCCGCAAAGGTGTTTGCCATCGATTAAGGCAAGGTGTGCGCGAGTCTCCCCTTTTGCTTTTCAATAACGCAATTTACCAGTACAAATACTGGCATTTTCTTTTCCATTTCCTCTGGTGTGCATTTTAAAATTTTTTTCTCATTGCTGTGTGACAATTTGCCAGGCAAGCAGGCAGTAAATTTATTTTGCTATGTAAAAATTTAAATCAAAATAATGACTGTTGACAAGCCCATAAATGTAAAACAACAACACACACACATACTTACTTTGGTATGTATAATAGGGTGTTTAACAATAATGCTAAATTATTAAGTTGCGGTTGGAAATTTATTTGATGGCATTGCGGCCTTTTATTGCGCTGCGTTGAGTTTCGCCGGCATTTTTGCAGCTTTTTAAATGGCAATTTAATCCTCATAAATGTTGAGATGAATTAACGTACTTATGTTTTTGTACATTTAAACAAAAGCAACAACAATAAGAAAATGACAGAAAAAAGTATTTACATATGTACATGTGTGTACGAGGGCAGTTCGACAAGTAACTTATTTTAACACAGCGCTATCCACTGTAGGAAGAGACACTTACTATTAGAAATATGCTTGAAGGTAGAAATAGGTCTCACTCACGGCTACCGGCTAAAATTCGGTCAAATTGGTTTTAGGAAAAGAGAATACATTAATTAAGGAAAAATTAAGGAAAGAGATATTGAGAAGATCTTTTTTGTAAGTTTGATCAGTCAGTTTGAATGGCCGCTATATATGCAGATATTCTGCCAAACAACAAGCTTCTAACACAAGGACTTGATTTTGATTGGTTAGTTTGTATGGCAGCTATAATCTATAGCAGTCCGAAATCGTCGGATACGATTAAAGAGCAACTTATTGGGAAGAAAACTGCGTATGAAAATTTTCAGAACGATATCTCGAAAGCTGTGGGGCTAGTTTACGTATATACAAACGGACAAAGAGCTAGACGAACGTGACTAAATCGACTTAGCAGCTCGTCATATACTATATACTACATAAAAGGTCTCAGACTTCCATCTGGGCGTGACTCTCTGCATCTTATTTTTGTTTCCCAAGTTGAAAGAGACAATTGCTGGGTAAATATTTAAGTCGAATGGGGATGTTATCGTCACCATGGGGGTTTACTTTATAGTTCTCCAAAAACATATCTTTTAAAATCACAATTTTTTTTATCATCTGTTTTTCCTTAATGCGCTAAGTACTTATCAGTACGTCTACGTATTTATATACGTACATATGTATATGTAGCTACATGCCAACAAGACGCTCGTGAGCAGGAAGATCGCTGCTGTTTGTTGTTGATGATATTTGTGCTGACAGCAATTATTAAACAGAAGCCATCGTAAATTCAAACAATTATGCCATGGATTGAATGTTTTTGAATTTTTGTTTTTCAAATATACTTATGTACATACAAAAGTACATATGTACATATTTTTAAAGAAATATAAGACGAAATTAAATTTTTTAATATATTTATAGCATAAAAGATATTAGTATCATAACATTATTTAGAGGAATCATAGTTCCGCATGCATCAAAGGGTTAAAAGAAACGATATACATACATATGTAGAGAAAGTATATAATCAAACTGTTTCTTTATCATCGACTATCAACTAAGGGAAGCATAAAATTATTATAATCTGAACAGGTTGTAATAGGTATGACACGAAGGCAACGTCGGAGGCCCTATAAAATATATTCAGTGTCGGACAAAACTCGCTGGACTAACTCGAGCCTCGCACATATTCCGTCATAACTTTTTACATAGATACATTAGAAGAATAATTTTTTGTATATAAATGACCAGCAATTTATCACGGAAAACTGAGTTGATATAAGATTCGCCCTTCTGTGTGTCTCTGTATATATGCGAACAAGTCCCTAACACGTCCTTTTCTCCCCAAGGAGCTCATTTGTCGAAACTACCGATATCGGACCACTATATGTTATAGCTATAATAGAAACAGATCGGAATGAAGTTTAAGGAATCTGTTGTATTTGTGGAATATAGCTTTGGTACAACCGAAGTTAACGTTCTTTTCACGTTTTTACTAAATTTCGTGTAAACCAGCCGTCTTCGATTCGACATTACTCCGCTCGCTACCACTGCGCGCTGCTTTAAAGTTGGTTAGATGATTTCGATACAGGAGAGTAAATGGATGTTTCATTAAAGTGGTGTAATCGAGGTTTTCAAAATTCTGTGAATGGTTGAAATAACAAATTACTGCCGCAAATGAAAGTGAAGATTTTTTTTGAATGTTAAGAACTCAAGACCTAAATAAAATAAAAAAAACAAAAGATATGGAGGTTGACGAAATCAAGAGTTAGTAAAATATAATTTAGAGAGAGATAACCAGAAATGACCTGGCAGCATCCACCAACGTGGTAGTACCCGAATATATAATGGGGTTGGTCCCCATGCCATAAAGTAGCTGGTCCGTAAGGATGAAGGAGTGGGCAGGAAGGGTTATTGGCATCAACTCCAAGGCCTTAAAATGTTTAAATATGTAATCAACCTCCCAAGTTACAAACTCAGATCACTTATCGTCTGCTACACTGCCCATTTTAAGCTCAAGAAGCGTTTATATAAGATGGGACTAGCTTCATAGGGAATTATAGGTTCTGCAACATGGAGCCTGAAACCCCAGAACATCAGATAATTGGCTGCACAGCAAGCTGTAGGCGCAGGATAAAAGCCCTTGGATTCATGTTTCCAAATAGGAATCACATCGTGTCAATAGCCCTTAACAGTGCATTGGCTTTTATCAGAGAGACCGTAGATCGCGGTGCAAACCTCATTTATTTATCTAATCTAATCTAAAAGCCGTCCGAATGGACGAAAACACTTCAGCTCTGAAAGTATTCGATGCAGTACCCGCCGGGGAAGGCAGAGAAAGAGGAAGACCTCCACTCCATTGGAAAGACCAGGTGGAGAAGGATCTGGCTTCACTTGAAATCTCCAATTGGTACCACCTTGCGAAAAGAAGAAACGACTGGCGCGCTGTTGTTAACTCGGCTATAACCACGTAAGCGGTTTCTACGCCAGTAAAGAAGAAGAATCTAACCGTTTGTTCAAACATGAAAATGGCATAAACTCAACCCTTGAAAACCGATCGCATTAGACTTAAATAGGTCTTTTATACATATTTTTGTGGTGCGACATTTGCGAATAATGCATTTTAAGTTTTTCTGTACTTTTTCTGATTGAGGTTATATTTTATTGCAATGAATATTTATTTATGAGACGTCTTCTCTCTTGCCTACGATTTGCTTGCATCTTCATTTCAACAGCTACGCGGATATTTATAGTCTACTTCCACTGTTGAACCGGAAGCAATTTGTATGAATTACAGCGTATATCCCGCGAAATAAGCGAGCGCACATGGCCACCGGCGCACTTTGCGGTAAAAATTGAAGAAGCGCACATGGCATTGGGACAAATACATATCAACGGCCGTATGTGTGTTTGTAAATTTGTGCCAGTGTATGCATGTATAGGCAAATGTACGATTTGAGTTTGTATAAGAAAGTGCATATGCTTATTTGTTGTTGCTACACATGCATATATACATGTATATGTAAATATATACAAATATAGACTATACAGATATAGACATTGTTTTTTGTTGTTTTGTTTGTAAGCCGTAACTCCTTTGAAATTATCACACGCTGAGATTTGCCGCGGCTGGCACTCGTGTCATTGACGTGCAACACTTGAAACATAAAAATTTTCAAAACAAAAACCCCAAAAAAAATGAATACAAAAATGTTTGAAATGCTAAAAATAAAAAATTTAAAAAAAAAATTAAAGAAAAAAGTATCGAAAGTTATAAATGAAAAGCAAAGACAAACACCAGCAAATTACGACTTGCACGTCATTTGTCTCTAAAATTAAAGATTTCCACTTGCAGCACATTCGTTGCACTTTGTATGGATTTTTATGATTCACAAGGCAATCACGGCACATGCAGACGCTATAATATACACACACATACAGACATAAACATATACAAACAAAGTAACGAAAATCAAGACCGCGCAGCACTAACCATCGCCGCCATTTACGCGGGCCTCAAAGGCTATAAGCGACACCAGTTTGCAATGACAAGCGTCTGTGGCAACTTCCGATTTAATACATGCAACACACACTTCCATAGACACACATATGTACATATCTGCATATTGAGCACAAAATCCGCTGACACTCGCGGTTTGTCGGGTGCTCAGGCCTTCAAGTATTCCAGTGTTCGAGTGTGATTGTCACCCGGATGGCGGATGTCGTTGATGAAATTATAAAATTTATGCTCTAAGTGTATACTATGTAGTTAATTATGTATCTGTTGCATGCCCACAAACACACACATACACATGCACGCATTGTATATACTCGTTTATGTTAGCGCTATTTTAGTGTTAGTTTTGTTGGTGTCTGGCAATTAGATTTTTATGCTTTTGTTTATAGCGCGAAAGATAAACTATGAAGTCTTTGTTGAAATGTGGCAAATGCCACCATAATACGGAAATTTTAACAGTTCAAGGGCAACACATTGCAATAAATAGCAGCGCCATGAGTGAGTGAGAGTGTGGTGTGGTGTGGAGTTGAAAGGCCGAAAGAAAGGTCAGTGAAATGCCAGCGTAGCGAAGAAATGTCTGAGGTTTCTCGAAAATGTATCAATTTTTTATTAGATATGGTAGACATTTTTGTGAGGTCATAGTAAAGATTTATTGTAATGCTGTAAGGAAGTTCAAGGGTCGCTAATATGAAGCAAGTTCTTGGATGAAAAATGGATACAGGATCAATTTGCCAAAATACAAGTTAAAGCAAAAGATCCGTCAAAATATTTCTAAAATTCAAGAGCTGATTTGTTTCTACTATACGAATAATAACACTACTCAACAAATCTGAAGGAAAATTTAAACTAACAACTACTTTAAACTGAAAATGATAACAAATTTATTCTGTGTATTCGACCCAGCAGGAGGAGGTGACCTTCTTCTATACCAATATTTATTTTGGTTCTTTGGATAGCCAGAAGTTTATGTTTTAATTCTACTGGGATTTGGGATCATTTCTCAAATTATTAAACGAGAATCAGGTAAAAAGGAAAGTTTCGGATTCTTAGGAATAACCTATGCTATCATAGCGACTGGTCTGATAAAAGATCTGTGTCTTGATGACGAATTAAAGTTAAAAAATTTTCCATTACGTACAGTAATAAACACGCAGGAAGGGGTGTACCTGCGTGTTTTTACAATCATTTTCGATTTTAGCAAACCAAATGTAGCAAGAAACAGCTTTTAATTTCACAGTCGCAAAATGACTAGAAAACTAGTGTAATCTATGGATATTAATGTATCTAATTCACTGGATATTATAAAAATACAAAGCTCGAGAAAAAATAAATTTTTTAATATTATATTCCATGGAAATATTTCACAAAGTAAACAGTTATTCGTAGAAAACTTTGCAATTTCGATTATTTTTCTGAAATAATAACGCTGCGAGTGAGAGTTTACTCTAAGGGGGTATTCTAGTCTACAAATAAAAAAAAATGTTTTTTTTTATATTTATAAAGCTTAAAAATTCAAGAATATGTCTACAAGATGATTTTTCTAAGTTTAAATTATTTTCGGATACCCACGATTTCTCAGGTTTTATTGGACTGATTAAAATGAAAAATTTGAAGAATCTGCTTTATAGACTTGCCTATGTCTGGAACTATCCATATACCCAAATTTAAAATTTGACTATGTTTTTTCAATTCAAATCATTTTTTTTATCAGATATTCACCATTTCACGAAATTTTTTTTCCTACTTTTCCGTAGTTTCAGATATTGCGATATTGTTCTAGATTAATAACTATTTGCTCGTTTCAGATTGCTCGGTGGATTGAAATCGTGCGAATGGTTACGTGTCAATTTTTGGAGCATAGCATTTTCAGCTTTTTGTTCAAAGCTTGAAAACAAGCCAAAAGCCAAATTTTTATTTTTAAGCTTCAGCAGCGAATTTGACATTACAGCCAAACAATAAAACTGCGAAACACACGAAGGAAGCCGGTCATTATGCCAATATTATTAAGTAAAATTCTAGAGATCCATTTTTTTCGGCTGGTAAACTTAGTATTTTCTATTGGATAAGGAATGTAACAAGCGACGGCTTGAAAACAATGCTAAGTGTACGTAAAAATTTTTTAAAAATATTCGCCAATGATAACAGATATATTTTTAAAGCAAAGCATTGCTAAGAAATATTAGAATCATCAGTGTTTTTGGTTGAACATTTCAAAAAAGTTCGCCAGTTTTACTTAGATAGGGTTTAGTGGAACAGTCTGAATGTTGCTTGAGAATATTAAAAGAAAAATAGTGGACAGTTCAGCATTGTTGTTATATTATAATAAATTTTGAGAAATTTTGCAAAAAACTTATAAAAGTTAAAATATTTATGTAGGAGAATATCATACGCTATTTCAGAGAATAGTCCGATTCCATTGAGAAGTAGTGATGACGATGATAATATTCTCCATTTGGTACGTTTTAGTTTTTTAGTTCTACTAGGCACAACTTTTCTTGACCGGTAGTCATTGCTTTCAAGATTTTATTCTAAAAAGTATTTTCTATGTTTGGAATTTGATACCATAAAGTTAAGTCCGTATACAGTTGGATTTTACAAGACACAGCAAATCTGCTGTATTCGCTATTGTTATTTAGACAAACAAACTTAATTTGAAGATCGTTTGTCTAAAGCTCATAATTTCTTATCATAGGATGTAAGTAAAAATATATAATATTTTTCTTAATAATAAATAACAAATTTTAATCAGAAAGGATAAATTCCTAAATCATATAATAATGAAAAACATTAATTTTAGGAAGCGAATACCGAGAGGCAAGCTTTGGCCACTGTAATAAAGTCGTTGGGAAATGTAAGGCAATGAATTAAGCTAAATTTACAATAAAAAAAAACATGGAATACTAAGGTGGTAGTGACGGACTCACTCTCCATTTAAAAAGTAATAAAAATCAAGCTTAAAGAGACATGATTACACAAATTTGGCCATTTGGCATATAAATATGTCACCAAACCTGGGCAAGAACTCATAGAAACTGAAATCAAAAGTCGAAAAAATCAGAAACAAAATATATACATACATACATATATGAATGTATCTACTTTTGAAGGCATATAAATGGTAGCAAGCAACGGAACATTTGTCGATGTTATTCGACTTTTAATTAAATCTTCTAATTCGGTGCAAACATCCGGTGATGGCATGACAACAAGAAAAACACGTGTTAAGTACACATGCCCATAAAGCAAAACACACTTACCAAAATAACCAAATATGTACATACAAGCACAGACACACGCACAAACAAACGCATTAGCATCATGTTAGCCTCAGTAGGACGAACGTCAGCGGCAACAACCAACCACAGTCATGATGCCACCGGTAGCAACATGCGCGCACAACTAAGCACCTAAATGGCTAAACACATTGCACATTAATCTAATCAACCGCCAAAACGCCAACCGGTGAATGCTAAACGCTACAAGCTAAACCGCGAAACGCCAAACGCCACCGCGATGCGACAACGCGCGCTGCGTGTTGTTGTTGCAGCATGGCGCTTTTCCATGCCGCCTGATGGCTGTGACAAATGCGGTTGGATGCTTGGTTGGCTAACAAATGTGCGCACACACATACACACCACTACACTTACAGGAACTGCAACTCGGTGTGGATATATATGGACTAATGAGGGAGTTGTAGTCATTTGTGCGGGTGTATTTGTCAATACAAAAGCATGGCAGCAAAGCGCTTGGCACATGGCTGGTCATGCCCACGGAAGTTGTGTTCGGTGCTGCGGGGTACATGTGCTGCAACATTGTAGGCAGCCGTGGCGGGTCGTTTGAACGAATGAACTCATCAAATATGCCAACAAGCCAAAGTGAGCTAAAGTGAGCCAAATGTGAAGTTTCAAAAGCGCTAAATAAATATGTACAAACATACAGTATATATGTACATGTGTGTGTGTGTGTTTGTGTAAGCGCGTCATTAGTAGTGCCTTGTGGCACGTGGTATGTGGCAGCAGGCAATTTGCATGCATTTCCGGCAAATGCTTTGACATATGTGGATCACTTTCGGCAAGCATAAACATTTGGACGCAAAATATGTTTACAAGTGTGTGTGTGTGTGTGCAGTACTCTATATTTGGCCTGCACCGCCGCTGATCAGCCACAAAAATTCAAAATATTGCAAATAACTTGCAGCTTATTGCAGCCCATTTAGGCGTAAGTCAATTTCGGTATTTGCGTGCACTCAAAAGTTATGGTGTTGGCCGAGTTATTCAAAAAATGTATACAGGAGTGATTTTTTTTGGTTTCTACTTTTTAATATTAAATTTAATTTCACGGTAGTTTTATAAGCTAAGTTCTTTTTAAATTGCCCGCCTAACAATTTTCAATGCAACCCTGCAATTATCGGTTAAATAAATCAACTATAGCTCTTTATACTTCGTTTTTATGAGCTTAGAAAAGTTTTTTTTTCCGACGAGTACAAAAATAAAAATTTCCCAAAAAAAATATAAACATCCCACGGCTAAACTGAAGCTATAATACCCTTCAAAGTTGTATTTTTATAGCATAAAAGGTTGTATGTAAAAAGATCTTTATCTTGATTTAGATCGTTGAGTTTATATGGCAGCTATATGCTATAGTGATTCGATCTAAACAATTTCTTCGGAGATCGCATAATTGCCCTAGACAGTAAACCATGCCAAATTTCATGAAGATATCTTGTCACATAAACAAGTTTGCCCTACCAGGACCTGATTTTGATAGGCCACTTTGAATGACAGCTCTATGCTATAGTGGTCCGATTTCGATGGTTAAATGACTCAGGTTGTCACGACGATCATTTACACCAACTATTTATACATTTTATGGGGTTTAGAAGCTTCTTTCTATGCGTTACAAGCTCTGCATGTATCCTGTGTAGGGTATAAAAATAGTTAATGAAACTGAAAAAAAGTAAGGAATTGGATATGAAGTTTCAACAAATATTTTGACTGGATCAAAAGTTTCTTAAACTGTTTCAAAACCGTACATGAGTTGGTAGACCATTCGAATGCATCTAAATATGAAAGGATGCAAAATTCAGAACAACGAAAATCTTTCTGTGACAGTTTATCGGACTTAAAAAGGCTTGAGCAAAAAAAGCAGTTCGTGAAAAAGAAGCAGTAGACCCACTATTGCAACCCTGGGCAACATGAACTTTGAATCACATTGGCCAAACTATAAGAGCTCGATTATGCACATAGCTTCTCTGAGCAGCTCTGAATCTAGAATTCTTGTATAATTCTGAATATCAAAAATTTCTGTTTTTTCATTCGAGAATTTGTTTTCGGACGAAGCCTTTTTTCCTTATCGTTGCCAGGAATTTAGTAAAGGAATCTAGGGAAAATGGTCAAAAAGATTCACAGATTCCCAATTGCGAATTTTGTTCGAAGATTTCGTTTAAAGAGTCGAGTCTAGCTTTTGTTGTTGATATCTTATGGATGGAATTTTTTTTAACCACCTTAATGTACTCGTTTGTAGCCTACTGTAGGCTACTGAGAACTGTCGACCGATATTTTTTCGTTGACTCCGAATGTATTCCACTTAAAGCAGAATAAACTATCGGGTTGGAATATTGTTAACTATCATTTGCAGCTCCTAGAATCGAAAAAATCAAAGTTTCGGACTTGAAATGATTGTAATTTAGTTTTAGGCAACTTTTTCTTATGGCGGGTTCGTTTGAGATTTTTTCATTTTGTAAAACTTAAAAAATGGAGAAAGTCACAAAAAATATCAAATTGCATATTGCCAGAAAATAAAATTAAGAAACGTTTAGTTGAAGCACGCCCCAATATATGCAACTATGTAAATTATTTCAACAACCTATTTTCCAATTAAATGAAACGAATTTTATTGGACGTAGATTTACCACAAACCCACAAGCTCACGTGCGGGCGTGTGCTGCAACATTCAATTTCTGATGCCGCATTTCGTGTTTGATTTTGGTTTTTGTTTTGTGCTTTGTGGCTCCTGCTCCAACAGCCGTTGCCGTTTCTGCCACATTTTTTTACGGACGCCTCTAACTAATGGCCCATAAAAATTAAGTGGTTGCCGCATGTGCGGGTGGGGTGTGCTGTGCGCACAACTGTTCCGTGCCAGTGACGGTCACCTGGTGTTCCTCATCATTGCTGGCTGACATTTGACATGCCGCTTCATTGGCGTTGATGTATTTAATGCAATTTTTAATTGAAATCTTATTTGTAGGTAATAAATTACGCTGCAGTTTTCTGGTATTTTTGGAATACATTTTTTTTATAATTTTTTTCTGAGATATATGGTCATTAGTTTTACATTAAGAGCATTCGTGGGAAATGCAAGAAGGTGTTTATGTTTTCTAATTTAATACTGGAAATGTGTGTGTAGTTTAGACTTAGGAGAGTCACTTTTTAGGACTAGTGAAGAACTAGCGAAACATTATTTTTATGTGGAGAAGGCTATGCCTATCTCAAGTTAAAACACTTTGAGAAAGTAGAGGTTAAATATTAGAGCAGAGATTACTATCCTTTTAAAATGCCTTTAAAATATTTCCAGATTCAAGAAGTTTAGTAAATTAAAAAATAAAAGCTTGTGTTTATTTGGAGGAAGAGAGATAAACGTAGGTTAGTTAAGAGAGAAAGAGAGAGATAGAGAAGGAGAGAGAGAGAGAGAAAAGGAGAGAGGACGAGGAAGAGAGAAACAGACAGAAAGACAAAGAGTTAGGGAAAAACCACAATCAATCTCATAGATTCTCATAATTTCGGTTGTAGGTTCGATAATTCATCATAAATAATTCAATGAAAATAAGTTTTTCTAATGATGATTTTTCATTCATAGCCTATGGATCTTAAAGTATTGCCTTTCCACCATGGAAAAGTTGCTCGTGAGTCTCGTCAGTCATTTGTGATTGCTTCAAGATAGGCGCTTCGCTTTTTGTGTCGAATAATAAGAAAGCTTTCATATTAAATAAAACAAGAGAATTAGAGAGGATTTGTAAAGCCCGTTAAAACCCCTAATACAGTTAATTAATCGTTATCCACCCAGAATCACATCACCTGTTGTTAATAATTTAAGAGGTCGTGGTATCCAAAAACCTTGAATGCTTGTAGACAAAAAATTTGGCGACACAAATGGATTCTTGAGGAATATTAGCATTTGTTACGAAGCTTGAGCCACTAAGGGGTTTACGGGTTTCAACAAATCGATTTTTTTTATTGTTTTATTAAGTTCTACAAAATCTTTAGAACATTGTCCTAAATTTTCAAGTGGATTTGAGTAATAGTTTCGGAGATACAGCCTTGAGAACTTGTGCGCTCGAGGCTAGCTAGGCTAAGTGCGTCGTCTTTAAACACGATTTCCTTGAAACTGTGTTTTGAAGTCGGTTGGCAAAATTTCTCGAGAACAACTTAACCGTTCTTCATGAAATTTTACACAGGTCTTTGAGACACAATTCTGAAAGACTTGGATGAAGGATTTTTGTTGATTGCAACAATTTGAAAAAAAAAAAAATCAAAATTTTCACTGAAATTTTTCTTTTTTTGTAAAAATGTCATCCAAAAATCCAATTTTTAGTTTTTTCCTTCGTCCAAGTTATAAGTTAAGGTTTTAACTAAAGCACGTGTTTTTTCACTTAAGATGATTCTGTAAGGAGTTATCTTGCCAACCACATTTTTTTTCCGAGGATTCCCCGGAAATGGCGTTGCAATGGCCGAGTTTAAAATATTGCTTTCCAAAAATTTCAGAATTTATTTGTTAATGGTGTATGTTTGTAACATTAAAAAATTCTAATAAAATATTTAATTTTTTATAAGAGAAAAAAATTTTTGAATAAAGGCTGTTTTTTACACGAGGAAGCCCATGTAACCCCTTAAAGCAAGATAAACCATCCGGCCTGAGTATTGGTAACTATAATTTACAGCTCCCAGAATAAAAAAATGCGATTACTATCAGTTCAAAGGAAGTTTCGAACTTGAGACCTAGTCTTAGTCTGAGAAGTTTCGCGAAGGGTATAAATTTAAACTCAAAAGTCACAAAATCGTTTTCGGCTTTTCGTTAAATATAGAACGCCTCAGAATCCACGCTTTGTATAATAATCAGTAGATTAAAAACGAGAAGCTTCTAAGAAAACCCCTTCGGCATTTCTAAATTGACTAATTTCATGTTATTTAGTTTAGTTCACCACTAATGTGGTAGGTTGGCCTTGAAATGCAACCCCAGCTGCGGATTAAATCAAGTGTGTTGAGGATAAAACGTGTAATAATGTGAGCATATGCTAACGGAAACTTATCATGCAACATTATCGTAAATGTCATAAAAAATTAACAACATACAAAGGTGTTAAGTCGGCATGTTGTTGTTGTTGTACTTGCGTTATTTTAGCTCTAGAGCAGGCCTGCACAGGTGGAGTTGAAATTAGTTGCATTTAAGGTGGCGCACGAGCGAGACACGAGCAGTTGCAAATAAAAAAAATATACATACTTATATATGTATGCATATATTTTGCATGCATAAGCACACACACATACATATTCATACTTGAATATAGTTAAAAAATATGCCAGCTTACAGTATTATTATTATTATGCACATAATGTGTGCATGTTTGTGTGTATGTTATATATGCCAGGCCGCATCTAAAGCGCAGCTTACAACAATTTGCGGTTAACAGATATAGGCTACATGAAAATTGGCGCCTTTGCACTCGAACAAATGCCGAGGCACAGGTGCATAGCATTTAAGTACAACAACTCCGCCTATCCATTACAATTGCACGCGGCAACACGCGCCGTTGCATACATCGTTATTAAACATCAACATATTGTTGACTTAGTGTCGCTTCGCCGGTGCTCGTGTTTGTTGTTGCTGTTGTCACGCTCTTTGCGCACCACATTTTTGCCTTTGTGGCGCAGCCGCAAACAAAGCGCTGGGGTTGTCTATCCATTAGAGCGCCTGCGTGTGCGTGCTCCACACACTTTAGCAAACACTTATTAAGCGCTAATGCTTAATTAATAATATTAACATACATTGCTCCCTCCCCGAAAACAATAATTATTCAAATAGTGCCTATTTAGCACTCGCGTCGTAGACAATAACTGGCATCGTTGTGGATTTGTGGCGGGAGATGTTCTGCAACAAAGTTTAAGAAGCTAAGATAAGGAACTCTTAGCCAACTTCAGGGGGTTTCAGGCTCATTACAGGTCTACTAAGAAAAAATGCATTATTTTTGCCTTAATTGCAGGTTTCTTTTAACACAGCTAGAGTGATCCGATTTGGCTTAAATATGCGCCGTTTTGTTGGATAATCGTGTTGCCATTTTCCAGTTTGTTTCATAACGCCATTCTCAAAGAAATCCTTGTCCTTATTGGCAATAAAGTGAATAGGAGATATTCAGAAGCTTCTATTGAGGCATATTCTTCACCAGCAAAATGATTCAAAATAGAGAGGAATAGGTAGTTATCGCTTGGTGTCAGATTCGGACTATAAAATGGATGTTTAGGAACCTTCTAACCAAGCTCCCGTAGCTTCGGCGATTCATTATCGACTAGCGATATCCTGATATAAAACAATTTTACTCCCGTTGCCTACAACTGGTCGCTTCTGCGCGATTCTTTTCTTTAGAAGGTTCAATGGCTGACAACACAGGTCTGAGCTAACAGTTCGGCCGTACGGTAGGCGCTCATATTACATGATTCCCTGCAAATCCTACCAAATGAGCCATGGGATCGAGATGAACAAATTATTATATATTAGAGCTGGAATATAGGGTGTGACAAAAAACGAGACCCAGCATTCATTATCGGATAATACTCGACCGAATAGTCCACGTCTAGCAGCCGCAGCTGAGAGTACACACGAAGACGTGGATAGTCGATTCGGCGCCATTCGCAGCAACTCGGACTTATGTATGAAATGACTTGGTGCATTTTACGTCGAGATCTTGAATTAAAAGCGCACAAAATAGTTTGTGCAAGAACTGAAGCCTTCCACCTCCCCAAGCAACTTTGCTTCGCTCTACGAACTCTCGAAAAGTTCCGAGAAGATCCGTCGTTTTCGAGTCAAATTTTAATCAGCAATGAGGCTTATTTCTGGCTCAATGGGTATGTAAACAAGAAAAATTTCCGCTTTTGGGACGAAGAGCAACCTGAAGAGTTTCGAGAGGTTCCATTTCATCCTGAAAAAAAAAAAAAAACAAAACAACAAAAAAAAACATCCTGGTATGGTTTGTTGGCCGATGGAATCATCGATTTGATGCCTAAAATTGAAGCTCGTGATCTCGGCGGTTTGGTTCAACAAGACGGCCCCACTTCCCAAACATTGCAGCAATCAATGAATTTATTCAGACTACACTTCCGTCAGCAGGTAATTTCACGTTTTGGACCGGTCGATTGTCCACCAAGATTGTGTGATAACACACTGTTAGACTTTTTTCTGTGGGGATATATAAAGTCTGAAGTCTATGTGGACAAGCCCGCTTTGATTCAAGCTTTGGAGCAAAACATCGCCACTTACCAGTCAAAATGCTTGAACGAGTCATCGATAATTGGACTTAACGGATGGATCGTCTGAGACGTAGCCGCGGCCAACATTTGAAAAGGATTATCTTCAAAAAATATATGTCAAAGCAAGTTCTTTCGAATGATAATAAACACTCCCCATTAAATTCGGAGTTTCTGTGTTTTTGCTTTAAAAAAGTAGGGAACCTCGTAATTGGTCAATCTTTACATATGGTTTCTATAAGAAATGCACCTGTAAAGGGTGTTATATGTTCAGTGTAGCCGATGTTAATGTGTTTTCTTATTATGGAAATCAAAAGCTTCTATAACAGCTAATCTATCCATTCGACTTTTATAGAAACCCCCTGTATTCCCATAGAAAAGAAAGGTTCTTAGGCTGCTTTTAAAAAATCTAAGTTTCTTTTCAAATGCAAAGCATCTTATATCAATGAATGCATTCATTCAAAAATCGACAACCTCTATTTAAACACCCTGTATACGCACAGGCAAACAGGATGCCACTGCCAACCGCTTAGCAACTAAATCCACTGCCAACGCACATTATCGCTTAAATTTCTGCATCCTTTTAATTGGTTGAAGTGCTCTAGGCCCATACAAATGAACACATATGCATTCGGGAATGTGAGGCTTAGATGCAATTGCTGCCGATCGAATTGCTCGACGCCAGCAGCAGCAAGCGGCAATGCCACACTGCAGCACTTTGCGCAATGCAATTTATGCTCGGCCATAAACTTAATGCTGTTAAGGTGGATATTCTTTGCTTTTATTTGTGCCTTTTCTGTTTTTTTTTTGTGTTTTTTCTTTTTGTGTTCATGGCGCAGTTGTTGTAATGGTTATTAATGCCGTTGCAGTGGCCCGGCTGCGCCATCGTGTCGGTGACAATCAAGCTGATTTCGCCGATAAGGTTTATGGATATCAAAGGCACATTTTTCTCGCATGCAAAATTGGGTCAGCAGCAACAACAACAACACAGCGCACATAATTTTGCCGTTTTTAATGAAGTTGTTAAGCATAGCTATGAACATCAAATTGAGATGCAGCAGTGCAATCGAGTGAAATAAAGGATACAAAAACAAAACCAACAAGAACCGAATGCTAAATCGTTCTGGTTCTCGCGCTGATGGCCGAAAAGGTGCTCGTCAACACTTAAGTAGCGCGTCGCCGCACTGTCGCTAATTTATTCATAGATACTTCGCGCTGGCAATTACGAACATTGCAAGCATACTTAATTTTTAGGTAATTTCGTGTATTTATTGCAACAATATTAATAAAAATATTGACATGCAACAGCTTGCCTGCGACTATCTGATATATTTTACGCATTCTACATAATTTTCATATTAAATGTTGGTTTAATTGGCCTGACATTCGGTGCATCTGTAGACGCGCTTCGCGCTCTAAAAGCCCATTAAGAGCATATTTTAGTATGCGAAATTGTAATTAAGTAAGTTAATTAATTTAAGCCGCCCATACAAAGTGCTTACATTTAATGGGTAATTATCCGGCAGTGAAAGCTCAAATTAGTCGAGAAATAGACGAGTTTACAACTTGAGTTCCTCAACTAAAATCGAAGAGGTGAGAATAGCAGAGGACTTATAGTACATTCATACAAACTTTTTGTAGTTGGTTTAGAAAGAAACTATAATTATGAGGGCGTGTTCTGTTTTAACTCTACACTCAGTGGAGCGATGCTCTTATTTATTTAAACTATCAGAAAGACGTTTTATAGAGGGTTTGAACGTGATTACGGCAGAGGTGTTAGCCGGTGTGTTGTCCTATTATTTTTTCGCCAAATGTGGGTGCTTTTTCTGTAATAATTCGGCATATAATACCTGTAGAATAAATTTTAAACTGGGCTTACACCGTGACCTAAGGCCCATCGGCTCCGCTCTATCACATATGCATTTAATACGTATACACAAAGGCCCGGCACTCTAATGAATTCCAGGAATTTGCTAGGCGCTATTGAGGTGAGTGATCCCTATCCACAGATATGGATTCAAGGGCCTTGAGCCTGCGTCTACATATTGCTGTGTAATCTAGAATCCGGTACTCAGAGATTTCCGGTTCCTTGTCGTAAGCAGAACTTATGTCAGGCGGGGTTAAGTATGTCCCTAAACCTAGCTAGGCTGCAACCTCCCAATAGCAGCTTTGCATGACGCATACCTAGTAATTTTCTCTGCCTACTCTCTTCTTCGGACGGAGCAGCTGCTTTATGGTGTGAGTCCCATGATGGTCACATCATTCTAGAAGCTGCAGCAGAGCGGGCGAGCTCATCGGCCAGCTCCTTACCGGCAACTTCTTTCTGTTCCGTCACCCAGATCAGTTGTACACGCGTGAAAACTGATAGGCCTTCAGTTTTTCTATGAACTACTCCACTAATAGCGATCGCTTTTGATGCAGCTCTTAACCTTTGCTCTTCGACTTCGAGTCGTCAATATACCAGTGGATTGTGCTGTCCCTCACTAATAAGTCAAGTTCTCCAAGTTTATTGATATCACACATTATTTTTTCGATTGTTAGATCATTATTTGCCTTTGTCGGAGCATGTTCGCCAGGTGTACACAGTCACACAGAGTCTCTGCTACCTTGCAAACCTGTAATCGACGGTCTGCCAATACGAGATAGTGAAATTTGGTTTAGCCTAGTAGTTCGTCAAAACCGGCATTGAATGACATTGTAATTTATTGATTCAACATTTCGACGGTCGCCATCTGGGGAGAAGAGGTATTGTTCACAGGATCCAAGCACTTTTTTTTCTACTGAGAGATTTTCCTTCCAAAAACAAGAATTGAAATACGGACCCATGTTTCACTAAGTTTTGTATTGCATTCTTTAAACCAGTTTTGAACGGTTTAAATGATAGGTTGCGTTAGGTTAGGTTTAGAGGTCGGCCCTAGCAGGGATTTCACATCATGCCAGAAAGCCCTCCCGTTGCGTTACATAAAAAATCCTAGTAAATACTGGATCAAAAGACCCTTAAAAATGGTAAATGTTTTAAAAATGTCCAAAAGCTGAGCAGTGAAGAAGAAAGTGCCTAGATTTCTAACACGCCCTCCTTATAAAATTTGAACAACTAGCGTCCGACAGAATTTATAGCTTTACCGCATGAAAGCCTACTGGATAGTGTTCAGTAAGAACTTATACGACTGCGGCAAAGCCGAAATTTGTTAAGGCAAGTAGTTCAGTAGATCTCCTCCGTTCTACACTAGACCAAAATTCGCCGTCGCACAGGAGATGGTTCCCGACTATTGCCTGCTAAGCGCACGCTAGATCCATTGACTCAATGTTAGAGCGCAAGACGCCAATTGAGATCGAACACGGTCCCATTTATTGCATCGGCCTTGTAGTTGCCAGCGATTCCGCTATGACCAGGCACGCAAACGTGTCTGATGATGAAGTAGCTTGAAGCTTTTATAGTGAGGACTGAGACTCCTTAATAAGTTCTGAGTGCCAAGTTAGCGAGCTCAGCGCTGTATCGTCGCTCTGTTGTCGGAGTGAATGCTCATCTCGTTTGTTCGATTCATTGGAGACCAACGCTTGGCGAATCGAAGACAGCCACTATTTATGTAACAAATACTAGGAGAGAACCTATTGAGAACAGCCAAAAAGGCACTGCTTATTGAAGATCTTTATAAGATGAGTATCTTGATCAAATCCCTGTACGGACTTCCAGTGAGTTTTGAGAGTTCTGAGAAGAAACAACGAACGCTTCTTTCAAGATTGGCTTCAGTATAAAAAGCAAAAACATCTATATATACCGTTATATACGAGTAGAATAGTATATTCGTCACTTCAATGCTTTGATGGCCATAATGCAACATTAATAACAATGTGCGCTGCTTAAGCGAAAACATATGGCGAGAAGTATGCGAGAATAATAAAAACAAAATTACAAATGAAAAAAAAACATGAATAAAACCAAAGCAATTCATTGCGTTGCAATTAATTTCAAGCACAAACACTTACAAGCTGCCACCAACAGTCAACAAAGCAGATAACTCATATGCGCGCATACATATGTGTGTGTATGTGTGTTCACCACATCAGTGCAACCCATTGCATTGCCAGCATTCTCATTGCACACCACAGATGGAGACAAATGCTTCTTCTTCTTCTCTCCACCATCTTCATCTTTTTCGACGGCTGTTAAGCGACCAAATGTTGGCACTTTACGAGCGCGCCGCTTCCTTCCTTGCGTTTTGCAAACGACTTTGGCAGCACAAAGTGCTAGCCTCCGCCGCCACCACCACCGAAGCACCGCAAACTTGCGCTTTTGCCGCCGCGCCCAGCAACGGACATGGAGCGCTTATTGTTGTTGTTGTTGTTGCCTGCGATCGCGCTGCTTGATTTTCCGACAGACTGGCTACCATTTGGGTAAATCACAGCGATTGTTGTTCGCGTTTTAATTGTTGTTGTTGTTGTTGTTGTTGTTTTTGTTTATCTTTGCTTTATTGCTTTTGTTGTAATTTTATTTAGCAGCCATCAATGGCGCGCTGCGGGCCCCCAAGTGTGTTTACGAGCGCATTTTATGCCACTTGTGGTATTTGAGATTTCTTGCGGCCACTTCTGCGGCGCGCTGCCGCGCCACGCCCCGCTGCAATTGCTCATATTGGATTTCGCCTTTGCGTTTTGTATTTGTGTTGTTGTGGTTGTTGTTGTTTGCTCTTGCGCGCTTGATCATCAACAGATGTTTCAATATGCAACAGTCGTCACGCAGCTACAATATAAACAATAACAACAAAAGCTGATGCCTCCCAGCTAGGCGCAAGCAGACAAGCAGTCCACCAACAGTGGAAGAACGCAAGAGCCAGTGCACTTCAGTCCAAGCCGCCGCGCAATCAGCAACCGGCAACCAGTTGTGCGTCGCAACCGAAACATGTGGCCACTTTGCAGCTTGGTGCGGCGTTGCTGTGGAATTTGCCACTCTTGTGGTTTTCGCTTTGGATTTGTCGGCTTTTTAACGATGCTTGTTGCATGCAACACAAGCAACATAACACACGAGTGTCGGTGAGTGCAGTATGGCAAAATATTGTTGCTGTTGCGGAAAATGCTTTTGTTGTTGTTGGGTGGTTGTTGTTGAAGATGGCACTCAAGTTGCCGCATGCCGCAGCTAAGGCGTTGCGGCCGCTTGCGGTGACGACTGCTAATCGTCATTGAGCGCTTATGGCTCATTGCACCCTCCATCAGCACCAGCTGTGGTGCAATTGCCGTTGTTTTTGTTATTGTCGGGTATTTGTTATTGCGCGCTGTTGCTTGGTGTTGTTGTTGGCGTCGGCGTTGCTTCCTCAATTAAAAAAAGCGCATTTCCAGGCTGATTGAAATGTGTTTTTCGACGATACTTTTCAATATTCATACGCTTTTATGAGCGGGCACACATACACATACATAAATATACAAGTGCACGGACTTACATCTAAATATGTACATACAGAACACATGCATGCAAATATATGTACACTGGTTTATACCATCATGGGCAAAAAATACATAGTAAGACTTTTTAATTTAAATTTCGTACGAAAAATTATTCTTCGAGGTATTTTTTTTCTAGGTTTGTATGCCTGTCAGTGACATCTCTGCCGAATGTTACATCAAAATAATCATTAGTGTTTAGTACACGTTTGTCTTTCTGAATACATCAAGGGCATTCGGGGATTTTTACGATAAGTGAAATTATTCAGCGAAGAAGTTCCGTAAAATTTTGTGTGAGGAATCAAATGTCTGATATTGAAACGTTCAAAATGTTGAAAAAAGCCTTCGGTGATAATAATTGTTTGTCGCGAGCAAGGTTGGTTATTCAAAGAGGGTCGGGAACGCATTGACGGATAATCACGTCCAGGACGGCCCTCGATATCAACTCATGATCAACACTTCAATAAAATAAAGGAATTTGTGCTTGAGAACCGACGATTAACATTCAGAGCTCCCTCTGGCATTGTTGGAATATAGAAAGAATCAGTGAAAACCATTGTGAAAGATCATTTGAGCCTAAGAAAAGTGAAATCACGACAGGTTCCAAATCATTAAGTTTTTTCGAAAAACAGCGTCGCATTTACGTCCGTGAAACAATGTTTCCGACTACCATGAAGTCACGAAACGTACTATTACTAGGGATGAGTCTTGGATCAATGCTTACGACCCGGAAATAGACAATTAATAGCCGAATGTCGTGGTAAAGTTGAGCCGAAGGCAAAAAAAATCCTCAAAATAGATCACAAATCAAAGTTATGTGGACACTTTTATTCGGTTATCGAGGTGTGGGCGCTCCAAATTTCCGTTAACCGGCCAAACTGTCAACAAGGAATACTATGTGAGTGTTATGCGTTGTTTGCGCGAAGCTATTCGTAAAAAGAGACCAGAATAATGGTCGACAACTCTTGGTTTTTGCACAACGATAATGAACCGTCGCATACTGCATTGATTCTTCGTGAGTTTTTTCCCAAATTTTCAACCAATTCGTGGCGCAACCACCGTAACCGTTTGATTTAGTTGGGTGTGATTTCTATTCAGCAAAGTCAAAGGACCTCTCCGCGGAAACCATTTTGAGTCAATTGAAGGTATTAAACGTGAATTTCTACACGCATTGAAGGCTAGTACGGAAGTTAACTTTAACAACTGTTTTGAGCATTGGAAAAAGAAACTGCGGTGGCACAAGTGTATTGGGGCCAAAGGGGATTACTTTGAGATCCTAGACCTCAGAATATCTAGATTTTTAAGAATAAATTAAAAATTTTAAAATTATGTACAAAGTCTTACTATTTTTCGCTCACAGTAGTATAACATATCTTGCAATGTGTGAGAAAATCTCGTCGAAATTCGAAATTGTGCAATGTGTTTTGTTGTTTTTGTTGCCACTAATCGTAATTAAAATATGTTGTGTGTTACGCTTAATTGCATTACATTTTACGGAAGGAATTACTTAACTGCGGAGCACGGAAGTTTGACCTTTTGACATTTTCAGTCTCGAAAGTAAATCTCTAAAGGTTTCTAAGCGCGAAAATTGTGAGAAAAAACAGTTCTTACATTTGACTTGCATTGAAAACTTGGCGGTACATGATTTATAAATAACTGGGATCCTTTTTATTGGAAGAACTTCTAAGCATATTCCTTTCTAGATCGTAATCAACAAAGAGAAAATAGGCCATATTTTACAGATTTTCTTGAACAAAATGGAGACTAAAAATGTGAGTAGTGTTTATGGTCTTGATACTGTAAGAGCCATCTACGTGCAATTTTTGTTTCGTCGATTCCATGCCGGTAATTCAGATGGCAAAGTTGCACCACTCGCTGGAAGACTAATTGTAGAAAATATCGATAAAGTAAAGAAAATACGTCAAGTCTGTAATGAAGGAGATTGTCTGGGAGAAAAACTGTGTATAAAAACCCGTTTGGAATTATTTAAATAAGGTTAGACAAAAAAAGAAGCTCGATGGTTGGGTGTCATTTGAGTTAACGCCAAAAAACCTCCTGAAGCGAGTTTCCATCTGCGAGTATTAATAATATCGATTAATTACAGAAGCGTATGGTTACCGATGATGAAAAGTGGTATACTTAAAACAACGTCAAGCGAAAACAGACGGTGTCGAAACACGGTGTAGGTTTTGCTAAATGTTTTGGTGGGATTGAAAGGGAATCATCTAATGCGTACTTTCAACAATGAAGAAAGCAATAACCTCAAAGTGATCGGTTTAGGCCAACACAGGTCATATATATCGATTAAGACTCGCAAGAAGTTCCGATAGTTTAGCTGGGAGATTCTTATGCATCCTGACATAAATCGGATTCATCTAATTGCTATATGCTGAACAATGCACTGCAAAAATATTTTTATACTAGACCTATTATCGCGTTATTATATGGTTATTATGTAACCTCAACAGTGTGAAAAATATTTACAAATACAAAAACAAAAGTCCTCAATTCAATGGAATCATGGTTACGGAATCGTTGAAAATGTGCTGCTTTGTGTTGTATACTTTATCATGAATACAAGTATTTAGGTAAGTATTTAAGTAAGTAATATTTCTAATGAATCGACTTAACACATTTTGGTTAATGTTTCGGGTTTGAAGCCTGTCAATGCTAGAGTTGAACTGATTCTAGATGATTTTTAATCATTCTTTGTGATTGCTCTGCTAGCTTATTTGCCAGTCTTAGCTCCCTGTCCCTTCTTTCTGCTTTCGAAACTAAAAACTCCGAGAGAGAGAGAGAGGAAGAAGTCTTAGATAAGGTTGAAGTACGAAAATGACAGTTTTGCTTTTTATTTTAAGTCGAATGCGTTAGAATTTAGACTGCATTGCTCGATAATTCGATTACTACATACATATGTATATTGTGCTGCGTGAACCCAATTGCCAAGAAGCGTGTGGATATATGAGGGGCCGCTAGTTAAGTTATTATGATTATAGTAAAAATATTATGAAAGTTGCTGCGAAGGCATAAGAAGATGCATAACGTACGGAATTAGAAGTGAAAAGTATTTTAATGTGATTAAAATTCATTGATTTGGTTTAAAATGTTGCATACTGTGACACATTACCTCTCGAAGTGAAAACAGTCCATTTTGCCAGTGTTTCACAAAAATTTCTTCAACAGTACGCCAAGAGATCGTTTCTGATTTAAAATTGATTCGGTTCCACATTAAAATTAAATGACAGCAAGCTTTGGTAGACTGGAAGGGTGCTGTGAGCTTTTAAGTAGATTTCAAACAATTCCATAGTCACCTAGAGAGGTTTCCTGAGAATTTCGGAGATATGAGCGAATAGCAGGGAGAGCGTATGCATCAAGACTTACGCGTCATGGAAGAGCGCTATCAGGGTTTCTGGGAAACAAGCATGATGTCTGACTACTGTTGGTCTCTAATACGTCATTTTCCAAAGTCTACACATCGGAGAAGAGCTTTAAAACGAAATTTTTTATAACTTAATGATTAATTATTTTTCTTAATAAAATTTTTCTTAATAAATACATGTTTTTTCTGTGTAATACCTACATAACTGAAAATCTGAAACTAGAGCTGATAAAAATATTTAAATTACATTTTTGGAAACAGCATATTATATGTAGTCAGCAACAGCTAAAATTTCTTCGGCAACAAATGTACTGAACTAGTGTTATTTGCATAGAGACAACAGATTTTCACATTATAGTGATAGAAAACGGAATAACAGCCAAAATTAGCACATAGTTTGAACAATTAATCCCTCCACATGATGTTTACGGTTTCGTTTCAGGACACCCAAGTAAGAAAATGTATCTCTATGGTTTCGGCTGGGCTCGAAAGATGTCAGGATAACTTTTCTCGCACGTGAAATATGTTATATTAAATTTGAAGGTAACGAAAATTGACAAACAAATTTCGGAAAACTAGCGGTCTTAGAGTTATACCTTAATTAGCTTTCAAAGGATGATTTCCAGTATAACATTTTCAGGCTATGTTTGCTCCAAAATTGGTATATCAGTTGCATTTGCAATAAAATATTTAGTTAAATTTAACTTCTCTTGCTTGGTGAAACTTTTTTATTATTTTTTAAATTAATTTATTTTATTTTTATTTTTATTTGAATTTTTTTTATATTTTTTATTTTAATCTTTTTTATATTTTTTATTTTTATTTTAATTTTTTTTTATATTTTTTATTTTTATTTTAATTTTTTTATATTTGTGTATAATTTTTCGGTTTTATAGTGTGTATGGCTTCCTTGGTATTTTCTGTTCAAAAGAGTATTGCGTTATCGATTACACACTTGCAATAACTACCGTTAAGTGCGCACTTTAGTGTTGTAATTCGATAGCCGACTTTGACTTGTGTCAAAAGTATTGGCGCCTGAAAATCATATTGCCAAAGTAAATATTTAGGAGAGTTATAGTACAGAGGGAGAGACTAAAGGTAAAGGAAGGACTGTAGGCAACGTCGGTGGCCTAATACAAGTCTGAAGCAAGAAGAATTTGCAACAAAAACTAAGAAATGAAAAATAATGAAAAATTTATTGACAATTAAAGAAAAGAATTTACGCCAAGAAGCCACTAAGTTGCAGCTTCAGCTAGAATTTCAATCAATAACGAAATTTTTGCGATACACTCGTGTGTGTATGTACATATATATGTGTATGTAAAAAGTTGCAAGAAATATGAGATTGAATTTGTGCAAAATATTAGTCATTAAAAATCGAACCACTTTTTGTGGCAGCCATAAATTTTTAATGCTTCACGACTGAAGTGAAGTGTTTTGCACGCGAGCTGCATGCCAGCACAAGTTATGCCGCATGCCGCAAGCAGACGAACGCACACACACTCACCCATCAATGGTTGGGGCACAAGCGGCAGCAAGTTGGCAAAATAATCACAAAAACTATCTGCATTTGTATCTATTACGCGCGGTGAGTTGTTGCTGCAACACTCTATAGATGTTGTGTTGTTGTTGTTAGTAGTGGCGTGGCGGCCGTTGCTGTTGATGGCGTTGTGTCATTTAACGTCATGAATTATGGCGCGGATTTGCGCCTACGCGTAAAAATTCCACAACTCAGCGGTGCGTTGACGTTGCAACAGCGCGGTGCAAGTGAGGATGCCGCCGTAGATGGTGGGCGCACGACGGCGGCACGTGCTTGTGCTTGATGCATAGCAGCCGTAATGAAATAGACAAGGATTACATGCACACTTTTTTCTTTGTGGCAACAGGAAATGATGTGCTGTTGCAAGCAACACCACCGTCGGCAGGCGCGGAGCAACAACGAGATATAAGCAAGGAAAAAAATCTGGCGACAAGCATTTAGGGGCGACAAGCGGACAGTGGCGTTGGCGGCGTTGGTGCATGGGTACAAAGTTCAGCGCCGTGTGGCACAAACAAATTGTATTAGTGGCGAAGCAAACTTGCTGTTGCATGAATGAAGAGTGAGTGTCTATTTTTGCTGTCATTTGCAAGCGGCGTCAGTGGAGAAGAGAAAAAATTAAAAAAAAAATTGCAAACATGTGTGTGACAAGTTTGGCGCCGTGGCGACACTCATGCATTCTTTGTTGTTGCTGTTGCCGTTTTTTGCTTGCATGTCTTGCACTAATCCCAGGTATATGCAATGCAACAAGCTTTGCTATCAAAACCACAATACCAACACACACAGCCAAATGGATATGCGCACATGTGTGTGCGAGCAAGCGTTGATTCATAAAAATTTCTCGCATGCGATTTTTTCATTCATGAATTTGACTGGCGCGTAAATCGGTTCGAAGCGTTTCGTGTAATTTCTTTTGCTTTTTGCTTTCTTTTGTATGGCACTTTCTGTTGTTTTTGTTGCAACATTTGCTTTTTACATGTTCGTACCAGCTCGGGTTTGATGCGAACCTGTTGCGGTTGGTTCGCGTCGAGCGTGTTGTTTGCAACATAACGCAGCAAGTTCGATGTGCGACAATTTGTTCGAAAGCGTGTTTTGATATTTTTTGAATCGATAAAAAAAAGATATATATTTTTTTTTTAATTTGAGGGAACAATAAGTTATTGCTTAGCCTACCAGTCACTTGTTTTAAAGTGTATACCCCTGTTGTACTATCCAGCAAAGGCACGGCTACCGAAATTCCAATATGATATATTGAAAGAATTTGCGCGGAAACTAAACCAGAGAACTTAAAACATTAAATATAAAACATTGAAATATTTTTTTAAAAACATTAAATGTTAAAATATTAAATGTTTTAAGTTCTCTGACTAAACATACACACAGTCCCTAAGGCCTTTGTGTAAGAATAGGGATAATTGATCCAACGTACAAAAGAGTTTCGGTTAAAATTGCCAATGACAAAAAACTGTGGTAGTGTTATTGGGTACTAAACCAGTGATTTAACCAATAGGTGGCTTGAAGGGTTAATTATATAATATTAGGAACCCATTAATTGAATGAAGAGACAGATATTTAAGTTGGGATGTTTTACGACATTTTACGCGAATTTTTTGGTCCAAAACTTAGAAAATCGAATTTATTGTAAAATTATCCAAAACCACTCCAGCTCTGAGAGTATTCGACGCAGTAAACGCCGGGGGAAGCAGAGAAAGAAGAAAACCTCCAATCCTTTGAAAAGACCAGGTGGAAAAGGACCTTGCTACACTTGGAATCACCAATTGATGCCAAACAGCGGAAAGAAGAACGATTCGACGCGCGAAACTCGGCTATAACCGCGTAAGCGGTGTCTACGTCAATAAACACAATGTACATACATAAATTATTTAGTTTCCTGTTTCAAAGATGATGCCGTCGAATAATTTATATTTGAGGAGCGATTGCTGAGTTTTACGAGAAGTTTTCTTATGATAATATTGAAACTTGAAATATTTTCCTTAATATTAAAATCCTTCTCGGCTACGTTCAGAATCCACGACCCATAGAATTTATATGAGGTTTGCACCGCGATCTAAGGTCGGCTTTGACTTCATCCACCCAATGCTAGCACCTCAGCAGAACATTTCATAAAACTTATATCATATATGATATGCAAAATGAGGAGACATGAGGAAATATATAGTATTATATATTATTAAATATAATATACACAAATATAATGTGCCCCATATAGTGTAAAGATAAGTGCAGGTATTGTCAATTGAAAAGCTTGTAGGCTCACATACATTTTTTTTTATAAAATTTGATTTTATTATTCAATATAGTTATCTTCAAGGGCGATAAAGCAAAAGCGGTCAACAACTTTTTCAATATTATTTTTTATGATAAATTTGCCTTAAACCACAGTTTCTACTATTATCTCTTCATTGCTACTAAATTTTTTTTCAGCGAGCATTCCCTTGCGGTCTGAGGACACGAAATAGAAGCCAGATCTGGAAAATACGGTGTATTTCATTGATCTGTGACACGGTGCATTTTTTTAATGAAACTTTTTCTTTTTTCACTTTCTTCTTCTTCAAATGGGGTCATTTGTTGGCGTTTCCGTTCTTCAAATGGTCCAATAACGCAAAGTAATAGTCGCTGTTAATGGTTTTCTCTTTTTTTGATAATCGATTAATTTTGTACGAAGATCACCTCAAAATACTGATGCCATAACCTTGTCGGTCGACTTATGCGTCTTTCCATGCTTTGGGGTCAGACCATAATGTGCAGTCCACTCAACTGACTGTCTCCGGGGTGAAATGATGGAGCCCTGTTTTATCGATTGTCACATATCGACACAAAAATTCGTTTTTATTACGATTAAAAAGCTTCAAACACTCTTCAGAATTAGCAATTTGTTGTTGTATTTGTTGGATTGTAAGCTTACGCGGCAGCTACTTTGCACAGAGCTTTCGCATACCAAAATATGCATTCACAATATATTCAATACCTTCCTTTAATATGTTGAGAGTTTCAGCTCTCTCAAACAACTTCACTTCACGAGCATTCGGAATTAATTTGGGGACTTTTTTGATGTTTTTCTCTTTGGGGTTGCTCTTAAACATAACAAACCACTTCTCAACGGGTGCTTTATCTTCATAGAATGGTCGCTTCGGCGATATGGAGACCGAAACTCCGGAGCAATATGAAAAGGAAATTCTTTTGACTTCTAGCACAGCCCTGGGGCTAAAGAAGCCTCTGGAGCTTTCTGAAGCAATGGGAACTATAGACAGCAGGTGCAGACATTCGGAAAATCGGAACGAATTGTATTAAATAAGTACTCAGAGTGCTTGAAATTTTGAGTAAACTAATAAATTAGAGAAAAATGTTAGTCTTGTTTATTTGAAAAAAGGTAGTATTCATTGGGGGTGTGCCTTCTAATATCAATTTTTAGCTAAGCTAATAAAAATTTTAAATAATTTAGAACCTCCTCTCTTAAAGCAAATATATAAAATATCCCCAATTATATAAATTATATATGTTTTGAAATTATGTAAATATATCTATATTTTAGAAAACTTTTCAGTACGGAAATTAAATAAAAGAACAAACAGCGCCAGACAATGTCAATTACGCGACCCAGAAAAAGATAAAAAGAACAAGGAAACAATGAGGGCTCACTTAAAGTCATGAGTCTATTGCAAAAGGGGACTTTTTAAAAAAATTTCCGTCACAAACATTTGCACAGTTTGTACCTAGTATTCCAAAAAAAAATATATTTTTATATAAAATTATAAAATAAATGAGCAATAAAACATACAAAATATTTATTTCAAGTACCAAATAGTGCGACAGGTTCAAGTATAGGAAATGAAAGTGCAGATTATGTGGTCACATACATGGTCACATGTTGTGTGCAAGTAACAAGGTTCTGTGAATAATATGGGTGCAACGATATTATAGCAGATTTATGCACCCTCCACGCGGAACTTGAACTTTCGTGTTTAGATAGAAGAAGGTGAGAAGGTTAACATTTTTGGTATTCAATTAAGAGTTTCAAGTTTAAGTTTAAGTTCAGTGATTTCCTTCATTGCAACGGTTTCATATGTTAAGTTATAGCATTTTCTGAGATATGTTCAATTTTCTCTAGGGATAGCTGTGAAATCAGCTAACAAGTAAACACATTTCTGTACAACATACTTTGCTATGTAAAAAATTAGTTCGGAGCACCGTTAAAAATCGTATTTTGTGCGGGAAACTTTCACAGCTTTCACCAGACATTAGTGACGGGATACATTTCAGACTTTATGTATTACTAAATAAACCAAATTGCTGGCTTTGAAGTTAGAACATTCTGAAAGGGGCTCTAGAAATATTTTTTAACTTTCTTGTGTGTTTTTCATGCCGACGGCAAAATTGGTTTATGATTTTTTAAATTGAAGACGAGGCTTACGTTGTCGTCAGTGATGATCGCTTTAGACAAATAATTCGTGGCTCTAAATCTATGGTCAATCGGCCGAGTGCTAAATGATTCCAACTAATTCATACAGCATATGGAAACATCCGTTTAAGAAACTTTTGCTGGTAGAAGAATATCAGAGCAAGCAGGTCATAAACACAATATGACTTGATGTTCTGCGATAGGCATAGCAAATATTGGTAGCTTCCGAACAGGTCATATGAGCGTCGAAGACGATAAAGTGGATGCCTAAAGGTGGCTGATCTTAGCAGAAATAATAACAGAAATAATAAAACACCACAAAATTTTGGATGACCAAAAAATAAATTTGTACGAGATAGTTGAGGCTCTAAACAAAATTGTGTTGGACAAAATGAAAACGTCTTCAATTCCAGATGCTTCAAAGAAACATAGTACTATATCATAAAGAAATGAAAATTATGGCTTCATTCACCGATTTTTCCAGCCGCCAGAGATTTTTTTATACTAAGATATGAAGATGTCTGCTGGATCGAAGTTTACCAGTGGTAGTGGCAATCATCAAGACTGAGGCCTATTTCGGAGCAAAAGGCGGTACGATTTCGCAACGGTAGCGACGATCGATTGAAGATCGATGAGCAAAAAATAGTTAAACTTTTCAATTTAAATTTCGCGCAAAAATCCATTGTTATTATTCCAAGGGGGTCGAAAACGCGTTGACGACGTACTACCTCCAGGACGGGACATTAACAGATGATCAGTACGTCAATAGAAATTGCGAAAAACGAAACACGAGTTAACATCTGTGAAACATTGCTTTCCGACTGCCAGGATGTCATGAAACATATGTATTGTTACTACCGATGAGTCGTGAATCTATGCTTATGACCTGCAAATACACGAACAATCGGCCGAATACCGAGGGAAAGGTGAGCCGAAGCCGAAAAAACCACGCCAAACAGGTCAAAATCAAGTTTATGCTGACAGTTTTCGTCGATAACCGAAGTGTGTGGCACTCCAATTTTTTTCCGACTGTCCAATTGTCTGCAAAAAATACTATTTGAGTGTTATGAGTCGTTTGCACGAATCTCTTCGAAAAAATACGTCGGAATTATGCACCCACACTACGATAATGCACATTCGCATACTGCATTAGTTCTTCGTGAGTTTTTCGACAAAGCTTTAACCAATTTCATGCCGCAACCACCGTATTCGCCTGATTTAGCTCGGTCAGTGTGACTTCTGGGTATTCAGCAAACTCAAGCAATCACTTAAGGGAAATCGTTTTGAATTAATTGAAGAAGTAAACATGAATCTCTACGCGCATTGAGGAGATCAACATTGAACAAAACCCCGTTTTGAACCCTTTAAATAATACTCCATATAAAAGGAAGCTCGATGGCTGGGTGCTACACGAGTTAACGCAAAAATCTTCATGAACCGAATTTCCACCTGTGAATCGTTGCAGAATCCCAACAAAACCGATCACTTTCTAAAGCGTAAAGTTTCTAGTTATTAAAAGTACGAAAATGTTTATGGTCGAAACGCTGTAAGCCTTCGTTAATAGCAGTCAAGCCAATATCGACTCTCCGAAAGGTATTGCTATGTTTTTGTTGTGATTGCTAAAGAATGAGCAACTATGAGCTGCTCCTCGTTGGTCAAACTCTTATTTCGTACTTGTGCTATCAACAATTGGGCCGCCTGAAGTTTGAAATTACGCAGAAGCGGCTAACTTTGGTCAATAAGAAAGACCATTTTTTCCATCAGGAGGTCGCTAGTCCAGAGAGAATCGCCAGAAGTTCCGGGAACTTCGTTGGAAGATTTCTAAACATCCATCTTAAAGTTCAGATTCGATACCAAGGGATGACTGCTTCTTTCTGACTACGGCGAATGATTTTTCTGGTGAAAAGTTCGATTCAAGATAAGCTTGCGAAAATCGTCTGCTTGTTTTTTGCCAATAGAGATGAGGGTTTCAATGGGTGTGTCCATATGAATTTACCTTTAAAATGGCTACAAGTTAACAAACAAAACTTTGCATATTTAACCTAAATTGGTTTTAAATAAAACCTTCAATTTATTAGAAAAAGAAAAAAAATTTATTTATTTTTACTAGACCTTAACTACTTTGTCTAAAACATATGTGAGTACTTTACTTTATTATTAATTCCACTACAAATACAAATATTAGAATTTTAAAGCGCAAACATTCTAGAAACTTAATTTATTCTGCGCACCCATTAACCCCGCCAACAAGTCCAAATACCGACCAAGCACTTAATAAACCATAAAGAAATCAGTGCAAGGTCTTTGGCATAACCTTAGTCTCAGACAAAAAAGTAAACAAACCGTCGCATTAGCAAAGCAATGAAGTGACGCGCTACACACGACAACCCATTCAAATGAGCCTACAAAGTAATTGAGAAAAAAAAAAAATGTATAAATTGTTGAGAGTGAAGTATGTGGAAAATATGCATGGAAATAGCAATTGAACCCAGGAAACTGACACATGGACACTGCTTCGATTAAAAAGCGCGCATTTGTAATGAATTTCCATGCAATTGTTTAACTCAAATCCAAACACACATAACCGTAGCTGCGTACTAGCGCTAGCAAACCAATGCGCACTCAAAGTGTGAAGCAAAAACGAAACAGAGTTTAATATTATATATTTGCAATAAATTCCACTCAAGCGCCGCGCTGCCAAGTAAATTAAACATTTCCAGGCAAAATATGTAGAGTAGAGGAAGCAAACACACACATACATGCATAGTATATAAAGTATATGTATGTATGTATGTAGAGTTGCAAGTGCAAATGCAAATAGCAAAATACCGCAACAGCCGTGCGGTTGATTGCACTTCCAACAGATGTGGAGTGGCAATTTATTGTAATTTTATTATGAAAATCTTTGCACTTTGCGCGCGCGCGTGTGAGCAATAACAACAGCAACAACAGAATATATTGTATAAAATACTTTTATTGTTACGCTTATTAACTGTAGACAAAAACATGGCAACAAGAAAAAAGGTTTGCTGCGATTCCACCGAAGCAGTAATACCCTACACAGGCGCATTTCTCATAGCATAAAAGGTTATATAAATATATTTAAGCCCGCTTTTGATCGTTCGGTTTGTATGACAGCTATATGCTATAATATACCGATCGGCACAATTTTTTCTGAGATTTTAGCGTTGGCTTGGAGAATACTGTATGCCAAATTTCATGAAGATATCTTGTCAAATAAAAAAGTTCTCCATACAAGTGCTTGATTTTGACCGATCAGTTTGTATGACGGCTATATGCTATAGTGGTCCGATATCCGCGACTTCGACAAATGAGCAGCCACTTGAGGAGAGAAGGATGAGTGCAAAAGTTCAGCTTGATATCTCAAAAATTGAAGCAGCAGGTCGCATGTAGACATACAGCCGGAGATGGCTCCATCAACAGAGCTCGTCACGCTCATCATCATCAAATATATGATTTATAGAGTATTAATATACCCCTGTTTAGGGTATGACAATAACAAATAGCTTAATTTCTTATCAAGCAGCTGGGAGGACGGAATTAAATCAGCTGATGCAAGCGTGACGGGAAATTTCATAAGTCACAGCAAAAAATGGTTACATAAGCAACCCTGCAGGAATTTAAGCAGAACAAAAGTTCTTTCGAGAATTAGCGGATAATTGATCCGTCTACAATCTTAAGGTCTCAACTTAAGCTTCTTGGATGCATCTATGTTATTAGCACGCGGTAATATCAGTTTTTTTTAGTTAAAAAATGGTCTAGGCAATTTTGTTTGATTAAAACAATGCAATATTCTCAAGCTACGAGTATAAAGGTTCCTCAATCCCTTCAAGTCATCTACTCTTTGTACGAGATATAGTAAAAAAACCTTGTGTGACGGAGGAGAAACCAGCGAGCTTCTTCACGGATGGCTGAAAGCTTGAGTGAAGGTTGGTGGAAGGGTTTACTGTCAGAAGCTTTTTTATCAACTTCAGTTTCAAGCTTAGACTTCCTCACTATTGCAGTGTCTTTTAGGCCGAGGGTGCAGCCATTAAGGTACCAGGTAGATTTACTGTTCCGAAGTCCAGCCTCCTTTAGAGAAGTGATCATCCACTCAGATGGTAGAGCGGCGATACTAGCCTTAACTTCATTAACATTTTCAGTTCAGGGTTGGTCAGAGAGTGCCTAACCGCACTATCAATAGCATCGAGTTTACTTGTGATAAGGCTGGTATGGGTGCTGGGCCATAGCGGAATCGCAGGAAAGTGTAAAGCTGATGAGCTAGAAAGAAAAGTCACTCTAGAACCGCTATCGGTAGAATAGGAACGGGCTGGTGCTCCCGTATGGTTGTGTTCTACTACTGGATAGCAGGGCTTCGCGGAAGCTTGGGCAGCGCAGAGCCACCTGCCACATGCGCTGTCGCAAAAGTCTTTTGGCCCAAGATAGATCCGAAGAGATTTAGTGGCCTCTATAAGGCTAGCCTCGCTCTAGTTTTGAGACTTCTAGCGGGTCATTACCCTATTGGCGTCCATGCAGTAGGGCTGGGAATCCTACGAGACGTCATGTGCAGAAGCTGTATGGATGAAGGCTTCTTACTTGACTGTCTCGCGTTTGGGAGGTCGAGACTTGGGAGCGCATACCTTCAGATATTGCGTTTTAGTAATTTATAAGTTAAAACACAGGAGTTCTTCTTTTCTATGGCCTCACAAAGGACTACATATATTGGTCTACGTGCGATCTTTGATCAGCTATCTAAGGTAATTTGATATAAAAGCAATTTTCCATAATTTTCTCCGAAAAAAGAGCGTTTTCAACTGTGCTTCTTGGAATATTCAGGCTTCTTCAGTACCGACTGCGAATTGCTAACAAAGAATAACGTAGGAATAGGCCTTATTATGCCAGAATTAATGCAGGCAAACTTGAATTCATTGGCCAGTGGGAGTAGTTAGATCTTCCACCAATCTTTAAGTCAAAAAATTTCCGGTAGAAGGGATCTTTGGATAGCCAGATGGAAAAAACTAAAGTGATCTGATCCCATTGCCAACGATATGGACTGAAGGAACTCTTTCAATCAGTCCGCATGAAAATGTGTTCTTTCTATAATAAAAAAATCGCCTCTTCGTAGAGACAGATTTATGATTTTGGGCATCTTATGAAGCTTTTGTTTTATTTACCTATATCTGGACATTTTCTCTGCAAAAATCATCTCTGTTAGAAAGTACATGTACAAGTAAGGTATTAAGGTATATTTTCACTGGAGCACAAGATTGGCAGATGAGGACCCTTTGCTGTCAGGAAGCTCTAATTTCCATTCAAAGAAAGAGAAGACTTATAGAAATGGGTACTGAAGATCTTAAAATTAGAGATGGACTCACTACATAAAAGTAATGAGTCACATATCCCGATATTTGATAATGTATTTAGGAAGGAAATGTAGAGGAAGAAAAAGAAATCCATAATTTGAAAATGAATTTAGGAAGGAAATGTAGAGGAAGAAAAAGTTCTGTGAGACCATAAAGCATATTAATTACAAGTAGAAATCCATAAATTGAATTTAAAATCGTGTTATGACTATCCAGTGGACAAAAATTCCACTGGAATTTACGAAATTTGCTTCGGTGGTCCTCCAAGAGATCGAAATTTTGTCTGGATTAAAAATGTCTATATTATATATCACAAAAGTAAAATTTTTGAGTGCAAACATTACCTTAATCCACTTAATCCGCTAAATCAAAATTGAGTTTTCAACTTTTCCCACAAAAATATTCATCATACGCCAAGGCGAACGGATAACTTTTCTCTAATTAAAATAATTCGTATTTTTCACCCTGCGCTTTTGAACGAGCATATATATTTAACGCTGACTGCAACGCTAAAAAATGGTTATATAATTCGGCAGCACAGCAGGCAATCCACTACCGTTATTTTTGCCAAAAAGTCAACTTCTGCGCAACAAAGTCCAATACGTGGCAGAATGGTGGTGCGCCAAGCTGGTTGCTGTGTAAATTGATAGATGAAAAGTTTTAGCGCGAATTCTAATCGACTTTCATCATCGCTGAAATTTTCAATTACACATTTGCTAAACGCTCAAATAGCACGCTGTGAATGGTAAGCGAGTGGCACTGCAGCTACTCAGCGGCCATTCACCAAGCGCATGTTGCAGCCATAGCGCTTATGTTGCACTTAACTAAAGTACAAAGTTCAATTAGAAAAACGCTGAAATTAGCAAATGGCGAGCAGGAATGTTGCTGCTGCTGCTCTGTCGTCGTCAGTGTCACAGCATGAATGCCTGCGCTTGGGTGCCGCTAAGCAGCTAAAGTAAGTTGACTAAATTTCAATTCATTGAAAAAATGTCCGGAATCCGATTTGAGAATGCGCGCAGCTGTAGTTGGAATCACTAGGAAATCGCATGCACAGCATTGATAAAGAGAAATTAGAGTGCATCAGCTCAAAAAAAAAAAAAACTAAAATAAAATAAAAAAACAAAAAAAAATTATAAAAAAATAAAATTAAAAAAAAAAAACAAAAAAAAGTATAAAAAACTAAAATAAAAAAAAATAAAAGAAATAAAAAAACACAAAATAGAAAAATGAATTTATACAAAAAAGTAGTGATTTCGTTAATACAAAAATTCATTCATGCATTCTTTGTTGTGGCACAAGCAGTGCAACGAAAAGTCATTGAAAATTGTTCGACAGCTTTTTGTTGTTGTTGTTGAAGCACTTACCTAACCTAGGCAAGCTAGTCTAAGCAAAGGTAGACTATGTAGCATATAATTTCATTTCTAAGCTAAATGGTGCGCACACACATAAATACAGTGAATCCATTGGCTGCTGTGGCGCCGCTGCGAATGTAGAGCAACATACTCATGCCTTAAAGCACACACACACACACTTAATTACACGAGCTACTTGTGCACGAATCTGCCGTAGAATGCCTGAAATTGGCTTGCAATGACCTTAGCCGATTTTTTAGATTTTATAACTGTTTAATTTGTGGGCATGAAAATTAGCTGTACGAGCTACACTAATGTGATATAGAAGAAGCAACATTTTTAAGTAATTAACGGTGTATTTTATGCGAAATTTAAGGATGTTGGGCTTTGAACTAATGGTTTTAGACACCGAACTCATAAGAGACTAATTTATATATTTTTATATATAAAAAATAGCTTCCAAAAAACGAGATTGGTTTACGTAGATTATTCTTGGAGACTTGTATCATAAGACTCTGACAGGGCTGATAGGGAAAAACGATTGCCATTCGCATAGTTTAAGTATAAAATAAGCGGATTGAAGTCCAGATTTGCCAGTCGTTACACATCATATGAGAAAGCTGCGGTGTTTAATTGGTCATAACGTCAGTTTAAGGTATGATATGTAATATATTTGGCTCCGAAGACAGCAAAGGGTGTTGATTCTTAACACTACTTTTATAAGATTATTGGGGTCTTAATGGAACACGTCGTCTCAGACTCTGGAATAATTTATAGATAATATATGTATATTAGGAACACGAAAACTTATTGCCCGAATATCCAGACAAAATGTCGAGATAACATTTCTGGAGCGACATGGAAGTTCCTTTCCGAGCTCTGAGGTCCCAGGCAATGTGATTTTCCCTCATTTTGGTTTGGTTTGGTATACTCTTGCAACATGTTGCTACAGAGTATAATAGTTTTGTTTACCTAATAGTTTTTGTATTATCTAAAACTTAACGAGAAATATATAAGGTTATTATATAGAAGTGATCAGAATGACGAGACAAGCTGAAATCCCGATGACTGTCGGTCCATCCGTCTGAATATGCAAGCAGTAACTTCAGTATCTTGATGAAACTTGATACAAATGTTCCTTGGCCAAAAAGAAAGGACGAGCTGTAGATGGGCGTAATTGCACCACTGCCATGCCCACTACAGGCTTTCTTGAGCATATCTACCGACGGTTCTGATAGATAAATGAATAAAACCGGCAGTAACATAAAATTGTATACCCTGGATGGTATGAGAAGGCTTTATTCATAGCAGCCGGTGTCGAATTTGGACGTTGGCACCCTTTAGGTGAAAGCTTATATCTCAAGACCTGCTCGACCGATTTAAAGCAAATTTGGTTATTTGGTTCCATCTGATTTCTTCACTTTCTAGTATGCAAATCAAGCACTAAATCGGACAACAATGGCTCAAAGTCTCGGATATCGAATATGTATACCCCAATTCCTACAGCGCACATTTTATTGAAAATAGCGGTCTGTACGATATGTTATTGAAATTCGGAGCAAATCCTTCCAGACAATATTATGAATGCACGCCAAAAATGGGTTGAATCGGATCAAGGTTTTTTCAGCCATTACATACCTAATATAAAGATGTTCGAGCTTCTGATTTACTTTGTATTACATATGTATATCGACCATAGTGTGATCCTTGCAAGTTGTAAGAGTGTAAAATGTTCAGTTACAACCGAACTTAGCCTTTCCCTACTTGTTTATTTAATTTTTTATTTATTGAGAACCAATTTGGATTCGTGAAAACGAGCGGTAAAGGGCTCATAGGTAAATAAAATATTCATCTAATAATCAACGAATGACATATTGGTAAAGGAAAGCCTTTCTGATCAAACAAAGATATCTGTCGGCTACTCATCATACTGAGAATGATCGGCATGGTGTGTTACATGTTACTACCACAAAGTGTTATAGTGGACAGAAATGTTAAATTTGGCCAACTACTCAATATTAGTAGCCATAAGCAATGCAAAACATTGATATTGCATTCACAGTGGCTGAAGCGAGGATTGGAGGATGGAGTCTTGCGTAGAAGTTCACTCAAGTGAGGAAAGTTCTCTGATTGCCATTCACTTGGGAGTGGCCAGAAACAATTCTTTTACATATGGCTCAAGCAGCCCACAACTTCCGATCTTAGACTCAGACCATCCCTGGGTAGCCAGAGATTCGTTTGGAGGTGAGCTAAAGAGAGACGGCGAACTATCTCTTACCAGGATTGTGGCTTTACTTGTCGCTCCAAGTTGAAATTGGCTCAAATTGCAAGCACTGCTGAACTATTTTCGTTTTTGGGATGAACTTTTGGTTATTTTCGGAGGATTTCAAGCAATTATTCTGCTTATGGAATATGTAATTATTTCAAACACGAGGTGAACAGACTATAACTAAAGACATCAAGCGTTTTGTCGATTTAAAAGGGTTTTTATTAAAAAGCTTTATAGGAGTTTTAGTTACCACAACGGACTATCGTTATACGCTGTCTAAGTGAGAAACCTGTTTAAAGGTCGACCATTTAACCTAACCTGACAAAAAGCTCTCAGGGCAGTTACATTTGAAAATGAAATAATTTTTATGAAATTTTCAAATAAAACGTATATGTAATTGTTTAACTGATCGTATCTATGAAATTACAGAATTTTCTGGACGAAACATGGAAATTAATAACTCTGCCATTTGCAGCTCACAGCACTGTAGCGCGCTGTCATCACTAGGACTCGCCGGCAATACGCACTAGCCAAGCGTACAATTTGTCAAATGCGAAGGCAAAAGTTGCTAAATAAACAACACCAACAAAAACAAAAAAAAAACACTGAAAGCGAACTAGAAATTCGGTCGCAACGTTGACAGCTACAACATGCTCAGCACCAAAGCAGTAAAGCACTAGAGCAAACAACAAGTGAGACATTGCAATTTTTTGCAGCTTTGAAAATGTGCATTGATTTTTATTTTTCAGCTAAAAAACAACTGCAACAACCACAAAAAAACAAAACGCGCACACAATATTTCGGCTTTTATTTGTGGAATGGACTTTGTCACTTGGTTTTTTGGCAAGCGTGTGGCGCTGCCTCTTCGTGTTGCGACAGTCGCTGCACGTTCAGCGTGTTGGCTGCTTGTTTGTTGTTGGATTGGCGACAAAAAGCCGCCATGTTGCGCACAAAGCGCCAACAGACAGCCACACACACACTTGCACGCAACGGAGACAGCCAACACATGCGTGTACATATTTATGCGCCAACACAGTTGGATTAGGGGGGTTTTGGGGGCGGGGGGAGTAGTATGTGTACGGCACATATGTGGCTGAGTGCCTGTGGCGTGTAGCCACGCGCGCGGATATACGGTTTATGGTATTTAGCACTTAGCTTGCGGCTGTCTTCTTGCACAAGCGTTGTTGTTGTTGTTGTTGCTGTTGTTGCTAAAGCTGCTAGTCGCTGTCGCCAAATGACGCGCCAACCGCAGCGCGCTCGAGTGGCCTGCTGTTAGCAACAACACACGCACAAATGTGTTCGCGTTGTTGCTGACGCACGCAATGTTGCAATGTTTGTTGTTATTGTAAAATGAAAAAAAAAAAAACAAAAACGAATTGGCAACACAGTCAAAGGCAAACTGCAGGCATTCCTTTCGCTTTTCGCTGTGATTTGCCCGTCGTTTTTGCCTCTTATTGCTGTTGTTGTTGTATTTTAATTTAAGCGGATATTTAACGCTCGCAGCGTGAAGCGCATGGCGGCTAGGATGTGTGGCGCAGCGATTGCCAAGTGCGTTTGTTTGTGCGTGCAACGCCATAATCCCGGAGTGGGCCGCAGAGGAATGTGACAAACAACAACACACAATAATAATAATAATAACAACAACAACTACAAATAACGGCTCACACACTGCTTCCATAAACTCGAACAAACAAATATTCATAAATACTGCCATTTTGCCGTGCCGCGGCGAAGGGTGGCGGGGGGCAAGGCTTTCGACAACAAAACTAGAAATAAAAAATGCTTAAAAAATGCAAGTTGACCTTTGCTTACATAGCGGGAATTTATGTGCCCGCGCAAATGTGCCAAAATCTCTGCAAATATCAGCAGAGTTTGTGTTGCATAGAAAATGCAAAAACAACAAATTTTTTTGGTGAATTAAAAGTTGTGCAAACATTATTCGTGGCCTATAAATTTCGAAAATGAATTATGATCCAAAAAGTATGGAGTTTTTCGGTTTATTGCTGTGGTTTTTTGAATGCTTGCTTTAATTGAAAAAGTGTAATTGATAAGTTTTTGTTTTTGCTTTTTAATTTTACTCTCTTGTTATATAGAATATAACTGTATTTTATGTGGCCTCGAAACTTTAATTTTCGTCGAATATAAAGCCAACACTTTTGTTCTGACCTTTCTAGCTTTGAAGTGCAGTTTCGAATTTGCAGAAAACATTTGAATAACAAGCAATCAGAATTTACATATTAGTGGAGGGACTCACTTAGTTACAGGCGGAGAGATCAATTTTAAGCAACATTCTGCAAATTGTTTACGAATGACAAATCGATAAATAAATTAATTAAATAAAAAATACCTAAAATCGTGCTTAGGAATACGAAAAGTGCGTTTTATTAACATTGAAGCACTTATACGTATTTTCGATAATTTATCAGTCATGTAATACCGACAATTTATTGATCGATATCGATAAATCATAGACCATCTAATACCGATAACTTATATACAATCGAATATACCGATAATTTATTGATTAATAAATCGATAACTATAAGTGTGAATTGTTTACATTTAAGCATATTTTCGATAATTTATCGTTTATGTAATACCGATAATTTATCGATGACTTATTAGTCATCTAGTATCGATAATTTAGAAATCAATTAATATGCCTACAATCTATAGACAATCGAATATACCGACAAATTATCGATGAGTATATCGATAACGATAAGAGTGTTTTATTAACATTTAAGCTATAAGTATTTTTTGATAGTTTATCGGTCATTAATTACCGATAATTTATCGATATATATATCGACCATATGATAAATAATTTAGCGATAGTCTAATATGTCGATAACTTGCCGATCACAGAATATACCGATAATTTAACGATAAGTATATTGACATTATGAAACCTATAATTTAGCGATTATCTAATATATTGATAACTTATCGATATAACGATAACATATCGATAACTTATATCGAAAAAGTTTGAAAAACATCAAACATCATATATGTATTTCCTTCAATTTTTGCACTTCAAAGGCATTTTCCGGCTATAATGATTGCAAATCAAGTAAACTGTTTGCATGTGTATGTATGTGTGAAGGTGTTTTTGTATGGAAACGTTCACTATTTTCCGGCATTGCTGATTTGTATAATTAAACAAAATGCTACATAATTAATACGATAATTGCTAAGCTGGCAATAACAGACAATGTAAATCGCAGGGGAAACGGTAGTGATTAGTGAATAAATATACATACATACGTGAACAAATACATATATGTAAATAAATATATGCACAACACACCGATACATGTAGATATGTATTACGTAAGGCGATAATTAAAACGTAGACATCAAATGGGGAAGCACTGACAGCTACACACACACATTTTAACATTTACATGTGAATATTTATATAAACCTAAGTGAAATATATATATATATGTATGTATATGTATATATATGTATATTTATTTAGAAAAGTGACTAACTGTCTGAAAACATTTCTATGTGAACGCGTTGAACCCAATTACAGTCTACGACGCAGTCGAGCGTGGAAAGCCCGTAGCGCACAGCGCAGTAACAGACAGGTGTCTGTCCAACTAATCAAGTGTCTAAGTGTTATTTCATTGACACTCGTAATTGGCAATGCGGGCATATATTTTCAATAAAATTGTTTAATTTAAATACTTAAATACAGTATTTTATAACATTTTTTTTTAAACTTCGGCGCACTCTGTTGGTAAGTTTATGTGTTTCGTTTAAAAAGTGTTGGAAACGAGTAAATATTTTTACAGTTATAACGCACGATTAGCAGTTGTTGAGAGAAAAATATTTAAATAAAAGCAAAAAATTAAGGCTTCTAACAATATTCGCAGGGGAAGTATTGTTAGCTTCAGATATAAGTATACAATTTTTAGATTAGATTAGATTACATTAAATGCGGTTGAAGCCTAAAAATATGCAATACGCTTTTACTTGGGTGTAATTTAAGAAAGGGATTTGGAGAGGGTCCCATAGTCCACGGTAGAAATTGGTCATAAATTCTAAGTTTATACGAAAATTTATCTGAGAAAATATAAAAAACTATTTCTGTGTAGTGTTCTATGACCGAATTCCTATCACTTCCCATATTTTCCAAATTTTTTTAGAAAAATATTTCTAAGCAACTCTTCGTCTAAGTGAGATCTCTGTTAGGGAAACTGTTAACCACACTTTTCCTACTACCTTTTTTATTTATAACTGTATTTATTCTTTTGTTTCATACAACTACTTCCGCATTTCTTTTTTGATTTGGATATGAGAAATCATAACCACATAGAATGCTATCCATTGAATCAGCTAAAATGATCTCGATATGGACTCTGTAAATATTTGTCGTTATTTGATTTAATGATTGTATTTTATGCAAAAATTATTAAGAGTGTGAGAATTTTGTTCTCTTGTCAAAAATATGGCATGAGATTGAAACAATAGTTGATTTCAAAAGAAGAGAGTATAGGAAAGTCTTATTAAAGTTATTGAAGTCGCATATTACTGGCTATGGTGTCGCTATTGGATTCTGTAGATTGAACCCTAGATGTTTGTTCGATTCACCACTTTTCAGTTGCACACTAATAGATATGTATATGTCGGATTTGATTGAAGACAATGTTATAGTAAGGAATATGAATATGTATTATAATTAAATCACAAATCATAGTACTCACTCAGTATCCCATATAATAAAAGATGAAGAAGATGAAGAGAAGTGGAATCTTTTTGTAGAAATCCAGTATAAGATGTGACCACTGAAACTATAAGATATATACACATATAAGAGAATTGTTAAAAATATTATTAAAATATATATTACATAGGATTTTACTTTTTCTCATACTAGTTTTAAAGTTTCAGCATTAAAAAAATATGCTAATGGGTTTTCAAGATGAATTTGGAGGCAGAGGCGTAAATTCGAAAGAAAAAATAGCCCCGACCTTCTGACATTTGCAAATTCCTTTTAATACCCTTACAAGTCCATTCTTTATAACCACTATAAGTATATATAAATCTGAAAACGTAATCGGCCAGCGGGTTGCATCCAATGGAAAACGTTTTCCTAGTTCGTTCTACTTATGTACATTGTTTGATACAAACAACCTTCAAGGTGAACTAAGGTCATTTAATAGGGAAAAAGACCTTTCTTGATGATCTTTATATTGATTTTGATCGATCAGTTTAAATAGTCGCTATAAGCTCAGCAGCTCGGGAAAATAGGTTCGGAAATTATGGCTTTGGAAATTAAGCTTTGTTAAATTTCGCGAAGATACCTTGACAAATAAGGAGAAAATCCCATTCAACGACTTGAATTTGATCGCTTAGTTTGTATGAAGCTAAAGAGATCCGATATCGGCGGTTCTGACAAGTGAGCAGAATGATATCTCAAAAACTTACGACTCTAGTGCAAGTATATACAGACGGACAACGCCCGATGTTTAACATGGGTACCTGCTGATGATTTCCTCACCCTAAAAAGCTTCAAAACACAGCGGATCAAATCAATGCATTGATCACATCCTGAAAATGCTAGGTATTGGATCCGGCACCCGGTTACAATATTCAATTGATAAAGTGTCAGTTCTTCCCGCATTCGGGTATTAACCACAACCACTACGATACTATCCAAGGGGCGAGTCCGCATGAGCAGGTTGGAACAAACTTCAAAGGGCTCTTGCTCCCCGTGGTACCAGAATTAAGTTTCCGGTCAAACCTTGTCTCCGAAACTACTATCAGTTGAGCTTCTATACCGCTCTGGACTAGTTACCGAGGGTTGGACTCCATACGCATGTTACATGTACACACCATTCACACAAGAAGCTAACCCTAATTCTCAGTCAAACGCCTTCGCCGCCTAAACAGTTCACGGGAAAACGACTCTAACCATTCGGCATTTTGACTAGTGGAGATCACATCGCTAGCATCTAAAAGTACATCAGTCTAGCTAATCCTCATATGAATACATCGGACATTCTACATTTACATGCATCTAGTCCTCTACCCCCGACTCACAAAAACGACCTGATCTATCAGATAGGTGCCTCTGATGCAAAAATGAGGGAGAGACAGAGGAACATTACTGGTTGTTGTTGTGGCAAAAATCATCACTGAAGGAATATAAGAGTAGCTGCTGAGCTGACAGCCCTTAGCCGGATGAAAATAGGTCCGGCTTTTGGGAGAACGGCATCTCCTGGATATTTATATATTTTATCATCTTCGACGTTTCATTGTGGGTATTACAAATATCGTGGCGAACTTAACATAGCCAGAATACAAGAAGTGGTATTCATGAAACATATATTTCTACGACATTTTTTAATTTCTGTGAGCAACGCATTAATTCCTGGATTTCAAAGCGAGACGAGCGAACTATATCTAAAGCTAAAGAAAAAGTTTCTTTCTAATAACAATATTCTCTTGAAATTAATCTCAATTACAGAGGGTATTTCTGGCATGAATGAAGCCTTATAAAAAAATTCCAGCGGCACGCAGACAGCAAAAATTGATCCACTCACTTAAAATGTTTTTATTACAACTCCCCCAAAACTAACTTCAAATTACGCCAACGGAAAAAATTACAATAAAACTGCTGTCCCACGATTATAATCGCATGAAACGTCACATAACACCCATTATAATAAAATCTATAAAGTAATTTCTCGCTAAAAAATCAAATGTGACTTTAAATAAAATGTCGGCATTTCACATTAGCACATTACGACGACATACAAATGCATAAATAGCAAGATTTAAGTTGCCGCCACCGGTGATTGCGGCGTGACGCAGCGCACCCGTACGATACCGGAGACATCTGTTCGATGAGCTTGATGATGTTGTCTCCAACGCGAATGTGCGGTGCTAAATAATTAAGTGTTTGCCGTGTTCCCAACTGACAACGGCACGGTTGGAGGCGATTTGTCGACTGCCTTGCATGCCAGCAGCTCAAATGCACATACACACACACATACATGTAGATATATCTAATTGTATACACCTACAATGCACGTATCTCATGTTATTTTTACAACATTTTATTTAGATGAACGGCTGACAGCCGCACAGTCGGCTAACTTTTCAAGATGCCAACGGTTAGTGAGCTTATATGCATTATGTGTGTGTAAGTATATATGCAAGTGTGTATATATACGTATATGCAAGTGTGTATATGTATGCATGTGTGTGTATGAATATGTGTCTATGCAGTTGGCGTTGCGCTCGCGCCCGCTACTCCACGCGGCATGTGGCCGAAATGATATATGTTTTCTATTAGCATATTTTACAGTTAGAATATTACTCGAATACAAAAAAACAGAATTACGTATTTTCCATACTATTTTGCATATTGAATATTTATAGTTTAAACGGCACATTATTCTTTGTGTGGCCTTGTCTGCAACATCGCGTAAAATGCAACAATTGCATGGTGGAATTAATGGTGCGATCACGACCCCTATAAGTTTAAGAATGCCGATGATTAAGTGATTTTGCACAATATTGAAAATATATTCTTAACTGTGCTTGACAGATGCCCAGTACTTGTGTGTGTGTGAGTATTATGGCAGATCATGCACAATTTTATGCCCTAAGGCAATGGGTTACTTAGAGACTTGCATTATTATTAAGAGCTGCATAGATTAGAGGCATCGGGGATTTTTCTAGAATTAGCGTATCTTTAAAGTATACTATATGACTAAGTAAATAGCCCGCAATAATCTAAATGTTGTTGTTGTAGACGCAGAAAATATGTCTTAGAATATTTTGAAGAATACCGCCGATTTGACAGTCTGCGATTAGGCAGAACTTCGGTTTCGTGAACGGGTATGCTTTCTCAGAGCGATTTTCTTACTATACACCTAATGAGACCGAGAGAAAGAGAGATCTATGAGGAGGTAAATACAACATTTTCATTCCTCAATAGAGTATAATGGACCAATGGTTCTGCGATCGTTAGTTCAAGCGACGAGATATACATATTCATTGACGGATAAAAGGGTGAAATAGAAGCAGGAACGGGCTTGTTCTGGAGTAATTCATGCATAGAAGGTAGCTTTAAACTAAATTACTACCATTCAGTCTTATAGGCTGAGATTTTGGGAATAATAAAAGGTGAGAAAGTGGGTCTTTGCACTAGCTGGCATGTCCATAAACCTTCTAGTGGATAGCTAAGCGGTAATTATGTTAAGGCTATCCGAGGCGTTAATACCAAGTCCCACTGCGTTAGGTTATGCAAGTAGACAATCATTAGACTCTCAGTATGTAACTCGTCTAACATTATCTGGGTACCCAGTTTTATAGGAGTAGAAGGATATGCAAAGCCAGACGAGCTTACCCGATCGAAGGAAGCTGAAGACACAATTCTCTTAAGCTGCCATAGGACATTCAGCTCTTTCGGGAATTGTTTGAAGCAATAGATCCTAGAAAAATACGTCAAGTCTTGGAATAAAAAAGATACAGGGCATACCATACCATTACTTTGGTTTATTGTAGACGCTGAATAGTTCAAAAGCTCATATTTCTAGGCGAAAAGGAGCTTAGTAACATTATAGGGGTTAACACATGCCATCGACCTTAAGAACCCATTTTCAATAAGTAGGATAAATAGAGTCGGCAGAATACAAAGCATGCGCGGAGGACGTTGAGACACTAAAACATTATCTATGCGCCTGCCTAGCCTTCAACCATATCAGACTGGGCGTATTCTCGGTTCCCAATTCTCCAACTTAAAAGACAATGCGCAGCTGCGATGGAAGAGAATCAGTTGTTTTACCAAAACCTGCTGGATAAGGCTTCATTTGGTTACCTTTCGGGAGCACAATGCGCCTAATGATGGCTTAAGTGCGGCTGCCTGCCGTCTGACGCTGAAGCGCTTCCTTTTTCAACTAATCAACCAACCTCACATCTTAACGTTCTGAATCCTTAAATATTTGCTTGCATAAAATCGGTCGTATTTGGTACCTTATAAAAGTCTACTAACACCAGATCGCGCTTTAGAGATGGTCTATTAATATCGTCGAAGGCTGTTAGGTAATTTGTCATGCGAGTCCCCATCCCTATAGCTGGTCGTTGACCAGATCGACGTTTTTATTTGTATTTTCAAAGAAAAATAGACCGATGATCTCACAAGTTGTTACAAAACTCGACGATCTCTCGTTAATGATCGCCAAATTCTCGTCAACGCGTACGCAATTATAAAATAGTATAATTTTCTAGTTATTTGAGTTTAAACCGATTAAATTCGTTCCAAAGAGATCTGATCAGCTTTCTGCTAGTGACTTCTAATGGAAAAGGTCTCATCGCCAAAACATATTCAGTAAAAATAAAATTATGGGCATTGTAAATAATTTGATGACATTTTCAAAACAATTTACACAAAAAAACGCATTTTTCTGACGATCTTAAACTCCCGACATAAATTTCAGTTAACTAGCTCTGTAATAGAAAAAATATTTCTGCATATGTACTTAGCTATAATAAACTTCTCAAGACTCAAAGTAGTGCAAAAGTCAAAATAATCCTAGAACAGAGGCGTGTTACTGAGCAAAAGGGGGGTCCACCGCCGGGTAAATGAAGACACTAAACTAAATATTTACTTTGGTATTACAGTTATTTTGGAGCTTTTTGTTTTCAGCTACATAAGTCAAGATAAAGTCAAGCGACTAAGCGAACTGTTTGTATATATATTTTTATCCAGAAAGAGACGCAGTGAATACACGTACCAATTTGCTTAACCCTGTTAAACGCGTTAGTATGTATGCGGGTGTGTTTACGAGAAAGCGTGACTGTGGCTCTACTTTGTTTGTTGTACGTAGACAACTGATCATAAAGTAATAAAATTGTTGCTGCGTAAATTTGCATAGCTGTCAGCTGCTCCAGGTCCCGAGCGTTAGCTTGTTAGCACATCACAATTATCTAACCACCACTAAATATCTATGTGAATAGTTTGTGCTAAATCTGCGCAATTATTTGCCAAGACTCTATAAACGGCTACAAAACGTTTACTTAAAAGCTAAAATTAGTTTTAAAAGATTAAATAGACGTTGAAATGTTTTAGCATCTGTCGAGGCAAGAAACGCACGACGGAGTTTGTTAGGGGCAACCGACAACAAAAAAAAGAAAACAGAAATATTTTGTAGATATGGTTAGATATGCGGGCTCGTTTTATAATAAAAATATTTATATTAAAGTTTTACATATGTACACATATGCAAGAGCTAAGCGTTTTTGGTACAGTCAGCAAGCTAACAGCTTTTCACAGGGTTAAACTTGGGCGAGCGCCAACTGTTAATTGGCAACTCATTATTCAGTGCGAATATTTGATTCATGTAAAACTATTTAGCGCCAATTTTTTTCCAAATATTTCAATAATTTATGGCAAATGCATATTCATGAGGCATGCGACTCACATAACTGTGAAGGTGCGATGTCTAAGGTGTCTAAAGTGTTATTTATATAGACTGGACTGAAGATCATTTTTGGTTTGGGAAACATTTTAACAGTGTTTGCGTTTAATGCTGTGATTATGTAAAATTTTTTATAATAAATACTTTCTATTTGCTTTTAGTTAATAGCTTTCTTCGTCGCGCCAAACTTTAGCGAGTAGCGTATCGAACAAATCAGAGCGGTTTGTTAGTCTAGAGGCCTCTTCAACATCGCATATAATACTCTATAGAGGGTGTTGGGTGAAAGATTGAAACCCATCGTCAACAAACTGATTGGATCTTATCAGAGTGGCCTTAGACCTGGAAAATCTACAACTGACCAGTACGAGTATTCACCATGCTTCAAATCTTGGAAAAGATCCTTCCTCTTTGTTGATTTCAAAGCTGTTTTTGACAGCACGAAAAAGAGCTACTTTTATGCCGCGATGTCTGAATTTCGTATCCCCGAAAAACTAACGTTGAGCAATACTGAAAGCTCCAACAAGATCGGAAAGGACCTCTCGGCCCGGCCATTCGATACCAAACGAGGTTTCAAAAAAGGCGACTTCCTATCGTGAGACTTCTTCAATCTGCTCCTGGAGAAAATAACTCGAGGTGCAGATCTGAATAAAGATACAATCTTCTATAACAGTTTATAGCTGCTGCTGGCGTACGCCGATAATAAGGACATCATTGGCCTTAACAACCGTGTCGTTAGTTCTGCTCTCTCCAAACTGGATAAAGAAGCGAAGCAAATAGGAACATATGAACGAGAGCAAGTTGAAATAACTCCTGTCATCAAACAAACAGTCGTCGCAGTCTCGACTTGGTTCCCACGAAACTTCTGAAAGTCATAACTTTGACGTCGTAGATAATTTCGTCTATCTTGGAACCAGACCAAACTCTATAAGTCCTTCATAATTCCCTTCCTGCTTTATGGTGCAGAGGCATGGACGATGGCAGCATCAAATGAGTCGATGTCACGAGTTTTCGAGTAAAGGTTCTGGGGAAGATTTATAGTCCTTTGCGCATTGGCGACGGCGAATATCGCATTCGATGGAACGATGAGCTGTACAAGATATACAACGACATTAACATAGTTCCGCGAATTACTCGTAAGATATGGCAGCTCCGCTGGCTAGGTCATGTCGTCCGAATGGATGAAAACACTCCAGTTCTAAGAGTATTGGACGCAGTACCCGCCGGGGTAAGCAGAGGAAGAGAAAGACCTCCACTCCGTTGGAAAAACCAGGTCTAGAGAAGGTCCTAGTTACACTTGGAATTTTTAATTGGCACCAAACGGCGAAAAAGAAGAAACGACTGGCGGCGTGTTATACATAAACTCGGTTATAACCGCATAAGCGATATCTACGCCAATAAAGAATCATTGTGTTGCAATTGCGAGATTTGAGATCGTTGATTCCAGAATTAGACGGACTATCGTATAAATTATGGAAGATAAGTATAAGTACTTATGTGTACATAAAACAGACGTCACTACTTATCAGTTCCAACAAAAGATGAATAAATTATTTAAATGCATTTGAGAGTAACATGAAATCTCTGAAGGCTTAGTGTGTGTTCAAACAAGCAGTCCGTTAGTTTGGGACGGTAGAAAAAGTTAATGGACAGCAGAACAAGCTAACGGACATAGATTCGAAATGATTAGACTGGCAAGATTATGGCCATTTCAGTAAAGATTAATTGTAGGTCAATACCGTTCAAATCTAAGATAAATTTCAGTATGGATCAATATTAGAATAATATGGTTCCAATTCGTCATTTCAGCCTAGATCAATACATTTCTAATTCATGCTCACTTGAGCATAGATCAATACTAGTTCATAGTCATGATCATTTCGGCATAGATCTGTTCTAGAACACAGTTCAAACTCATGATAATTTTAGTATCATATAAGATCGATTTATTAAACTCAGATCTTCTTCTTTGACATCTTTATTGGTGTAGAATACCCTTACGCGGTTATAGTCGAGCTTTTTTTCATTTTAGGTATTTTTTACGTGGCGGGTTTGAAACCTTGCGCAGAACCTTGGGGAAGGATGTTTCGCCTTCTTACTTTAGCTCGCCTTCAAGCGGATCTTATTTGACTACCCAGAGGATACTGGGTCCAAAACCGGAAGTCGTGGGCTGCTTGAGCCAGAGAACTTTCCTCACTTGTCAAAGACTAAAGTAATTTAATATTCATAAAAGTCACATTACAGCTTAGAGGAGTATATCTTTAATTAAGCCGGATATTTCCTCAAACTTTCTAACGTCAGAGAAAGTTGATATCTTGGCTATGCCAACTCATAAATTCTTTTCCTCGAGATAAGCAGACATGTGCGTTCTATTTTTATGCAGCTAACTGCCGGAATGCAACACTGTATGCCAAAAAATATGATACGGTACTTTTCTTTTTTGCTTTGCTTGAGAGCTAAATTTAGCACCCGGCATGTATTTATAACCGAATACTATAGATAATAATTAGCGCCTGAGAGCTAAGTGCACGCGCGACATTTACACAATCTTTTATCATTTTTGAATATTAATTTTAGAATTGAATAAACTAAAGCGTTAGGCGTTAGGCGTAGGAGCGATGCGCAGAAAGATCTAAAAGCGCAAATGAGCGAGCATTTATCTAATGTTGACTTTAGTGAGCTATTTTTGATCTGCATTCTTCATACGCCTAAGTGTGTCGTGGACTCGCATGCATGTGAGTGATTTTAGCACTAATTAAACTAGTGCGCTGAGTTGTTAATTGCATTAAAGCAAAACATGTGCGAATACTTGTCTATATAATATATATATTTTATTATGTATATTCATTAATAAAAATTTTGCACATTGGCCATGCGCACACGCGCAAATACGTCTTATTTGCTTGGATTATTCTTGTAGAGTATCTGCTCGCTTTCGTTTTTCTTTTTTGTCTCTTTACCTTGTCGGCTGTGGCTGTAAAACTTTTGACTAGTTATTATTATATTGGCATAAAGTGATAAACACGACCGACCGCCACTAGCCGTGCTCTTATGTTTGTGTGTAAATATTTGCGCAATGCACCGACCATGGCGAATGGCATCATGGCAATGATCATGAGTAGTGTCAGGCATGTGATGGCTGTTTTTCCAAATACTCATATGTGATGTGGTGGTGATATCACATCACATGGTGTGGGATAATCACATGATGTGCTGGTGATGTGATATCACAACTTCGAAAAAGATTTATTTTAGCTAAAGAAAATATTCTATAAATAATTTCGAAGAATGTTATCGAGTTGACAAAGCTCGGAACGATTAAAATTTGAATCCGTACAGAGTATGAATATTGTGAGAGAGGAGTGACAGAGGATTGTAAAAAATTCCTTATGATGTGACAATGATATGATTAATGTGTCGTATAAGATAAATTTCCATACTATTGTTCTGTGAAATTTGATTGATTGTTGGAGTTTATTTAAGGCCTATAACGCATAAACTATCACCGAGAGATATATAAGTGGATTACTTTACGATATACTGATTATGTTGATGAGAGAGCTCCCTTATTGCAATTACAAAAAAGGTATAAACTCAGTTCAATATTTTATGATTTTGAATAGACTTAGGGCTGAATTAATTTAAATAGACTTACTCGCATGGAAAGACAAACCGGAACACCGACTGAAGTAAGAACAAAAATATAAATAAGTGGTTCGGATGGACATGGTTGGAACTCGAATATAATCTACTGATTAATTTGATCGAGAGTCGATCAACGTTTTATGATGCACTTAATCTCAACGAAAAACAGCCTCACAGCATTGGTATTACTTCTAAATACAGATTCTACCAAAATTGAGAAGATCTCTTTCGTTCTGACTTGCTTTATAACCTTCTACTGGTGCGGAGTGTCATTGAGAGTAGTCTCGACTTCAACTGCTTGTAGTTAAAAATATAAAAAAATAGGAGAATAGACTCATGACTGGTTTGGGAAATCGTTTCTTAATTTTTAGGTCCAGCTCTGAGCGTAATATTCGCAATACCATCTTGAGAGCCAGCATTCATTATTGGATACTATTCGACCGAATAAACCACGTCCAGCATGCAGTGCTGAAAATTTAGCAGCCATAGCTGAGAGTGTACACGACGATCGTGGAAAGTCAATTCGGCACCTATCGCAGCAACTCGGACTGACGTACGGAACTACTTGAAGCATTTCACCTTGAGATCTTAAACTGAAAACGTGTAAAATACGGTTTGTGCAAAATACGGTTTGTGCAAGGACAAAAGTCGATCGACCTTCTCAAGTGACATCCCCTTCGCTCTATGGTCACTGGAAAGGTCCAAGAAGACCCGACGTTTGCGAGCCAAATTTTGTTCAGCGATAAGGACCATTTCTGGATCAATGGGTATACGAACAAGCTGATTTGCCGCTTTTGGGACGAAGATTAATCTGAAGTGATTCAAGAGCTGTCATTTCATCCAGAAAAAAACTACGGTTTAGTGTGGTTTGTGGGCCGCTGGCATCATCGATCCATATTTTTTCAAAAATGATGTTGGTGAGAACGTAACCGTCAAGGACAACCGTTATCGCGCCATGATAACCGCCCATTTGAAGCCCGAAATTGAAGTTCGTGATCTCGGCGACATTTGGTTTCAAGAAGGCGACGCCACTTTCCACACATCGCTTTAATCAATGGACTTATTGAGAGAACACTTCGGTTAGCAGTTAATTTCACGTTTAGAACCGGTAGATTGGCTAGCCAAGATCATGTGATATCACACCGTCATACTTTTTCCTGTGGGAATATGTAAAGTCTAAAGTTCATGCGGATAATCCTGCTTTGATCTAGCTTCTAATCAGCTGGTAAAAAACATAAAGTTTCGCTGAGAAAAATTTTTGATGTTGAGATTTAATGAATAAATTATTGGATAAGTTTTTGGGAAACTCAGAAATTGTCACGCTCGCTGCCAGGATCGTACTTTCATGACTGAATTATTTCTAGTAAGTAATTAACTATTTATTTCGCCTCTCAGCACCCAAACTAGAAAAATTTCACATAAATGTAAGTCAAATAGAAATTGATTTGAGTTTACTTGCTGAGGACTAATTTTTTTTAGCAATAAATGTCGGCTAACAAACGATACGCTATCTTATCGCGGAGACATGATTGCGAGTGTGTAGGCATTTCTAATCGGCACAGCTGTGTAGTATGCTCCGATGGCAATATAATATTGCTTATTTTTTTTTTTTGAAGTTTTTACGATTGTTGACTTAGGTTCGCGCGTACGCAGCACTCATGAGCGGTTCGGCAAATGGCAGAAAACGATATCAATGATACTGACGTGTGGTTTTGAAGCGTGCATGTATTTGTATAGATATGTATATAGGAGGTTGGACCTATAGTTGCACTGCAGCAATGACTATTCAGGGAAAATACTAGTTTGAGACTACAATTTTGGTGCTGTAAGTTAACTACTTGAAAAGAGAGCAGACTTCTTCAGTACTGTAAGTTATCTAGTTCCAACTAGAGATATTCTGCATGATTTTGTTTTTAGAATTGCATTTTGGACCATAACTAGTTCGAGTTTATATATATTTGGAACTAGTTCGAAACCAGTATATTTCTGGCAATTGACAACTCGGTGAATATCTTTTTGTAACTAACTGACTGGTTAGTCTCAACTTCCATACTAGTTACAAACTAGTCTTACAACCATTCACTTCACCGCGTGGTCATAAATCGTGCAACATACTTACTGCCACGCCACACAACTGTCCAAAATGTCAATATTGGTATTATCACTTCCGATTCACTGATAACTTTATTTACACCTATTAGTCATAGGTAAGAGCGTCTCAAGTCAAACGCATCGAGGAAGTGCACAACACGCAAGACACACGGGTATATGTGTATGTGTGCGTGTGGCGACAGACGAGCAAAAGAATAATATTTGCTTTGATTGGCAGCGTGTGACGGGCCAGCGACCGGGTGGCAAACGTCTCAATATATAAGTGCAAATGCATATATGTACATATAAGTATATATAAAAGTATGGCCTGTTTGACTAGCCCTGTGGTTTTCTCAGACAAATGCAACATTGCGAAGCGCTGCTTAAGTTCTCAACGCCCTGTCTGTCACTTATCTCAACTGATATAGCATATACTTATATCTATATATAAACATAACTATACATATCTATATATGTATACCACAATTATTTATCTGTTGCCAAGCAAATAAGAAATTTTCGCTTGCAAGTTTACACGCTGCTCGATACAACGCTCTCGTATCTAGCTTGACGGCAGAACAGCTGGTCATGTAACTCTTGAAAAAAGTTACAATAAACAAAATAGAAACGGCAAATAACAAATATTGGCATTATAAAAATACTAAAAATAGTTGCTGATATAAATAGTTGCAGCCGGTAAATAGTCTGCGTCCATAAAAAGATAATATAAAATCAGGTAAATTTATTTATATGCGAATTATGACAATGCAGAAGGTCATTAATTCTATTATCGCCTGAGTACTTTGTGATATGCATTCGCTTTTGCATCCAGTATTCATATTGCACTTGAAACTCTCATGCTGATAGCAGCTCATAAAAACTTCTCCTTACCCTCCTATACTGAATTTATAGGTGTCCGATTGTCGTGGGGGTTGCATGGATGATATGCCTGATGATAAGTATAAATACTTGAAACAATATGGACTCCCAAGGTATTTTGGTAACAATAGTAGACGTAATAGGTCCTCACGGACTAACTTGTCTCGATCTTTAAGATCATTCGACCACTACAACGGTCGTTTTTCTACGACCTACGTCGCGAACCGACATTCTAACGCAACTCTCGCTCTGTTTAATAATTCTCAAAGCTGGTTCCATTCAAAATCTAGCCTCGAGCCCACAAGTTCTTAAGGCTGTATCTCAGAAACTATTACTCGGATCAACTGGCAAATTTAGCACAATGTACGAGAGGTGTTGTTGAATTTAATAAGAATTCGATTTTTTGAAACCCATGTAACCCTTATCAAAATTCGCCATTGCCCTCGCTGACGCTGATGGTGTTGGAGTGAGCAATTTGAGAGGTCTATGTATAAAGTAATGCTCGTAATATGACTGATTGGACGAATTGCTGCTTCATTTTTAGAATGGTCTCCGTTTGTGCTGGTTTATACTTACATAGTTTCCTAAGCCTAAAATCGTATGGGGTTGACTGTTTATTTAATGAAATGACATACTTCAATAAGTGGAGAGACCCAGACCTTAATACGTACGATTGTCATCAAAAGTAGGGCCTCTCATTTGAGGCTGTTGTTTCCATTTCATCGGTTGCGTTTTTTACGTGGCGGATCTCAATCCTCGTTCGCCTTTTCACTTTAGTACCTTGTTCTTTGGCTGCTTGAGCCATATGTTAAAGAATCGTTTCTGGCCACAGTTCAGCGAACTAAGGACTGTTCGAATGAAACAAAGAGGGAGACCTCCACTCCAGTAGAAAGACCAGGTGGCCTTGACTACACTTGGAATCTCACTGTTGCTCGCGCTGATGCAAACTCGGCAATAATGTCTACGCCAATAAAGAAGAAGAAGAGACCCTAAGCTTAGACCTTTCTTTGGTTTAAATAAACTTAATACAATAAAATTCAAAGAGGTCCTTTCTTATTCTAACACAGCTCAATCAATATTGCTTGAGATCTTCAGAAGCAATTTAGATCCATAATGAATAAATTCTCATTTTACTTTCACGTTTAATTTTCTAGGTACAGCTGCACTGAATAAACATTTCTGGTTTTCTGTTTCATTATAAAAAATTCAGCAACATGTGCACTATCGCATAAAACAGCACACTTGAGATAAGACTTCGTACGACGATTTTTTTTGGTATGAATAATCAATTTATGATTCACAGGTGTGCAGAACTTTCTAACGGCTTTTACAACAAGTGGTGAGTAAATGTCGATGATAGAAAATTATAGTAGTATAAAACTAAAGGCAATAAAAATTATTGAAAAGAAAGGAAAAGAAAGCAGCCGCATCGAGTACTTCTAAGGGTCTATAAAACTTACATATACTATAAACGTACAGAAATTATAAAAAAATGTTACCTGTAATATTATATTGTATATGTTATTAAGTGGGAAAGTAAACTGATTGCAATTCGTTGAAGGTCTATTGCTGTTTATCGATGATATGGTGAATCCAAAAGAGGTCGTCGATCACGGCGAGAATTTCGTGAAGATCGTCGAAAATCATTGGCTGTAAAAAATATTTTACTCATTGGATTCCACACAATTTGCCGATCGCTCAAAAAGGGCTTGTGTCTATCGGTCTCTAGATATGCTAAAAAAAAAAAAAATACGATGACGTTGTTTCGCAACACATGCATGACAACGTGACAGCTGATGAATCGTGAATTTATACAAAAGAGTCCAAGCAAATGGTTGCATGTGTGTTTTGGAACAACTGTATATATCGCAACCGTACTACTAGAACAACGCAGAACAGTAAATTCTGAGTGGTATACATACAACCACTTGTTTGCCAGTTGTCTTGCAAGAAATCAGGAAAACCGACCAACCAAGGGCAATGCGAGGTCTCACAGATCGACTGAAACAACTGCATTTTTGAGCACTCAAAACATTGAATTGATGAGTCTACGTATAGTTCTGACTTGCAACCAAATGGCTTCTTTTAATTTCCGTTCGTAAAAAATAAATTCAGAAATCAACGTTTTTCGACATCAGAAAAGGCGGTTGATGCGTTCAAAAGGCATATTTTGGAGATACATCGGTTGCAAAAGAGTATACTATAAATCTCAACTGAGAATATTTTGAAAAGCGATAAACCGATTTTCGACGATTATAATAAAAATTGTCACCAATACAAAAAATGGTATTAATGAACGCTGAAGGTCAAGTGCTCGCTTCTAAAAAATCTTTTTTATAAACCAAGAAGAAAGACGAAAGGTATTATTCATTTTGAGTGCATATTTTTCCACAGTTTCAAAGCAATCGTAATAAGAGCGTAGCAGAAGAGATAGCTTTGAGAAGGCAGCCCGTTAAGCTAGACCGGTCGGCTACTTCGAACTTTGATCGTGTTTTTCTCGCAACATCGTTTTCAAAGTCGGTGGACACAATTTCTTAGAAAGGTTTACGTAATTTTTTTTAATCTAAATTTTTTAATTTTTTAACATTTTTTATTTTTTTGAATTTTTTTTTATTTATTTTTTGAATTTATTACGACTTAACAAAAAAGCTAAAATTTTATAATTGTAGACTGCCATTTTGAAGTTAAATATAATTAAAATTTGAAAGCGAAATTATTTCGTTAACAAACTCTCTAAGCCACTCAACTAGTGCGCAAGTGCAGCTGCACCGAACGCTTTCGTTTATCGATTTCGGTTATCAAGCGAAGTTATCAGTGTCACATTTGCGCGAATTTCTGGCGACTTATTGCCTTATCGCGCTTATGATATGAAAAATATAAACAAATACATACCACCGTTAACACACACACACACACACACATGTACACCTCGAAACATTTGCGCACACAATTGGCATTAAGAACAGATGTACTGAACAGTCAACAGGTGACACCAATTGCACAATACACACACACACACACATAAACATACATCGAAAGCAATAGTTATATAGAATAGTATGTATATGGGGTGTGAATTGAATGTCGATTGATTCGTCTGTGACTAATTTTTCGCTTCGTTGCGTAAATTGAACTTGTAGTTTCTTCGGAAGAACGTATTTGTTATCAACATTTGCTAAAAATAGCTGCCTGTCACCAACTTATTATCTTTCTGCTCGAGCCTTCGGGCAGGTGCACTCAAGTAGTTTGCGTCAATTATCGAGGATTGTTTAAGTATGTGGCCTATTTTTGCCTAAAATGCCCAAAATATAAAGTAAAAGTCAATTATTTTTGGTTATTCAACCAAAAGTAGACTTAGTTAGAGAATTGAATACTTTCGTTGGTAAGAATTGCAACAAATATGTACCCATGTATTTTCAAGTACCGGCATTACTTGAGATTAAGTCTAATTTGTTCGTAGATTGTAAAGCTGCTTTGACCAATAAATCATGACAAATTTCGTGAAATTTCAGATCCTTCTAATTTTTTTAATTCTTTAGTACAAAGTTTTATACAGTTTGCGCTTGTTAAACCATGCCTAAACTTCTTACAAAATACTTATCATTTTTGAAAACAAAAAAATCATACATAGGTGAGAACTTTTTACTTAAAATTAGGTTTTTTTTTAATTTTAAGTCAAAATAACAATTATTAAATATTTTTAATTAAAAAAAGTAAGAAAGGGTTAAGTTAGGGTGCAACCGAACATTTTATACTCTTGCAACTTGCAGGAATCAAAGCCAGAAAAATACTATAAGGTGTAAAGCGTCAACCAGAGAATCGAAATCCAAGCAAATTTATATATACATATAGTATACTATATATTACAGATATTGCTTTAAAAAATGAGGTTTGACAATTAAGTAATGAGACTGATTTTATTGCCGCGCTTGTGGTAAACCTGTGACCTTGAAATTCCCTTTCTCTTTTTTCGGCATCCCTCCCCTCTCCATTGATATATGTACCATCGCTCTAGCTTGTTTAGTTCGCCTGCTGCCTCAAGTTGAGTAGACGTGTGTTTGTAGTGCTCGTCACGAAAATGGAAAAACGAAATCAAGAGCAACGCGTCGCGATAAAATTTTGCGCCAGATTGGGCGAAACAGCTTCGGAAACGTACGCTGAAATTGTAAAATTGTATGGTGATAGTGCTCTTAGTCGTGCCCAGGTGTTTCGATGGCGTCTCTGCGCGCCCCCCGCTCGAAAAAAGCTTGCATGAGCAAGTCGAAGGTGGAAACGATGATTATTGCCTTTTTTGATAGCCGTGGAATCGTCCAGAAAGAATTCGTTCTACCGGGGAAAACTGTGAATCAAGTCTACTATTGCTAAATACTCGAAAGATTGCGAAAACGAGTCAACAGGGTGCGCTCAGACCTCGCTCGTAACTGGATCCTTCATCACGACAACGCGCCGTGGCACACCGCTCTCAGTGTGTCCCCCAGCGTTTATTTGGCCTCTAAAGGGATCGCTGTGTTGCAACAGCCGCCTTATTCGCCGGACATGTCACCCTGTGACTTTTTTTGTTTCCTAAAACAAAATCGGTGGTCAAAGGAACCCATCTTGAGTCAATTACGGACATCCAGGCGGCCGTGACGAGGGTACTCGCGGACATCCCAGTCGAAGCGTTCCAGAAATGTTACGAACCATGGAAAATGCGCTGGAATCGCTGTATAGCTGCCCAAGGGGACTACTTTGAAGGGGATGGCAGAGTTGTAGAATAATTTTCAAATATACGGTTTTTATGGAATCAGTCTCATTACTTAATTGTCATACCTCGTATAACTCATACACTGACAGACACATAAGGTTTATTAGAAAATCGAAAATCATTATATGTAGTAGTATGTTGGGGTAGTATCGACCCGATTTTATCTATTTTCTCAATACCTCACACTATTAAAATGTCACATACTAAAAAAGCAGTCATATAGAGTGAAATCTTACGGACGTTCGAAAATGCTGATATTAGTTATATAAGGACATAGATATATTATCTTTAGTAAAACACGCTCTCTCATTTTCATTGAAATAATTCCCATATTAGCCGATTATGCGGTAAAAAGTCACCCCAAAGCCCAAAAATCTTTATATTAGATATATAGCGCTAAGGGAAGTATTGGCCGAATTAAAAAAAATTGTTGACATACAGACATATTATTGTCGGAGAAGGATAATGCCTTTGCATATTTTGGCACTAAATGCATTTAAAAAAAATTCTAAGTATAATAAATTCTGCAAAATCCTCGTGTATTTAATTTCTTGGATATTAAGGGGGTATTCTACTCTAGAATTTTGAAAAATTCGATTTTTGTTTTCATATAGTTAAAGTTTAGACTTTGAAAAATATGACCTTGGAAGGATTTTTCAAAATTCGACTTTTTTTCGGAGATACAGCCGATTTTGTGAGGTGGCGTCCGTGTTCATTAGAATTGTCTCCTAAACTTTAAACGCTTTTTTGTCGAAACTACTTTTTTCCACACGGTACCGGCATTATCTCAAGTTCTATACAACCGATTTACTTGAAATTTTGTGTGAACCTTCTTTATATAATCCCTTATCGTTCCTACCAGCAGTGTCAAAATTTTTGTTTTTAATATTTAAAAAAAAGTTCAGGAATTTCAAAAAAAAGCGTAAAAAATGATTTTTATTTTCAGGCAGTCGCCATTTTTCAAAAATTTTTTTTTCGTGTTCCCAGACTATAACAGCAATCTTACTGATTAAGAATTTCTTTTGATTTTTTTTTTTCAGACCACCAGGAGAGTCAGATCACCAGGATGCGCCGTTTTTTTTTACACCTGTCTCTCCCCCCTTCTAATTATTTTAATTTTTAATATTTTTTCGTAAACAATTTTTCTTCAAATTTTGGGCAGTTTTTTGAATTTTATTTAAAAAAAAACCAAAAATATTTTTGCTATACATTTTTTTATTGTGTTTTTATTGATTCTTAAGATATCAATAAAAACACAATAAAAAAATGTATAGCAAAAATATTTTTGGTTTTTTTTTAAATAAAATTCAAAAAACTGCCCAAAATTTGATTTCTAGAATAGGATACCCCCTTAAAAAAGAAGTGGACCAAAAACCCTTAATTTTGAAATTGTAAGGTGTTAAGTGACCAGAAATTATTTCAAGCCCATATTAGCCTATTTTTGGCAGTCCTGACCTGGTATAACAAAGTCTGACAATTTCATAAGAGTCTCTGAATATTTGTTATATTATATATATATTTGTATTATGTACTACAACAACGTTGGATTAAATTTCAGTTATACAATAACTACAATGACTAACAAGGCGTCAGTTTAATTTTTAATCCAAATAGTCTCAATATCCTCTATAAAAAACATATAGTATGTTTACCGATAAATACACAATTCAAAGTGAACTTGTAGGCGTTAATACTTTACGTATACATACATACATATGTACATGCATATAATTCCAAAAGCTCGTGCCCATTACGCGCCTCCATAAAATCCTGCAATCACATGCCGCGGCATATGTCCACACATGCCACACACATACACCACCATGCATACATACATACGTGCAGGTGTACACCGGCATTGTATAAACTCGCATTCATATCTGTATATACATATTTACAAACCGTACGCCACGCTTGTTGCGTTATTTTATTACGAAATTATCACATGGCAGCCGCGACACTCGCATGTCCTTGCGCACGTTTTCAACGTGATGTGATACTCGAGCGATTTCATTTCTACAAAGCTGGAAATAAACTCGTGCACATTTTTACACCCGCGTGCAATAGAACATTTCGAACATGTATTCAGGTGTTTTTGTTATTATTAACTTTTTTTTCGAAAAATAATATTGCGACGTTTGTGCAACGCTGAGCCATATGTTTTCGATTATTACGTAAATAAATAGTTAGTGGCTGGCGTACAAATCAGTAAAAAAAAATTTATGGGCGGTAAAATGAATGCCGGTTAATTAAAATTTAATAACGAAACGTATAACTGTACAAGTAAGCGATGTTGAAGATCGGGTAGAATGACTTTAAAGGCAAGAGATGACTGCAGCTAGGAGAATGTATGCGACAATTTCACACACTTCTGATGCCAAATCACGATACCAAAGTAAAAACACTTTTAGCCAAACTTTGAGAAGTGGCGAATCGAAAAAACAACTTCAACTTCAGCTCAGTATCCTAACAAAAACTCTGTCAGCTAAACTGATTGGTGGGCGATACTAATAACAGTCTCGTTCTGAACGACCTTCGACCTCTTAAACTGATGAAAACATTAAAAAAGTGAGGGATATGGTGCTTGAAAATCGTCTGGCAAGTGTTAGAGTGATGGCAAGAAGGACATCTCTCCCGAGTCCGTCCGAATGATTTTGGTGGATATTTTGGGTATGAAATGCGTTCTTGCTCGACTCGTCCCAATAAAGATGTTTTTTCTTCAAAAAGATCCCACATTCCTAGAGAGCATTATAACTGTCGATGAGAAATGGGTTTATGAGTTTGACATGTAAACAATCAACGGAATGAAGGGAAAACAAGCCGAAACCAAAATAATCACGCCAAAACCGCCCAAAAATTAAGGTGATGCTCATTGCTTTTTGCGTTATTCATGGTTTGGTGCATCATGAATTTGTTCTAAAGAGACAGACGGTCAATGAGGAGTTCTATTTGACCGTATCTATTTGACATGTTTGCTTGAGAATGTCTGTTGATAACGGCCGAAATTGTGGAAGAACAATTCATGGGTTTTACACTATGATAATGCACTATCAAATCGAGCCACGTTTGTGACAGAATTTAAAGCCCAAAACGCAATGAATACCATCGATCAGTCACCGTATTCATCAGATTTGGCTCCGTGTGTTTTTTTCTTGTTCTCCAAACTGAAATTACCGCCTCGTGGAACCCGTCTTCAGCTGAAGTTATCCCAAAAAGTGATTAAGAAAGGTGTTTCGAGGACTGGAAAAATACTTATTTATACAAATGGTGTAATACACTTATACATCTGGTGGGGTTTACTTTGAAGCTGACAAAATAAGAATGTATGTATTAATTATTGAATATTTTGCGTTTTATTTACAATTCCCGGGTACTTTTGTGTCACAATATAGGTATGCAAGGACCGCCTAAACATTTTATTTATCCTTTAATCCACTGTCTGCCTGCCAGATGTGTTTTATTACACTATTCTCTAACAACCAGTTTCATTAAGTCACCTTGATGTCTGTGCATTTGTGCATTGTTTAGAAAATGGTGCACTGGATCAGTAGGCAAGGACAATTTGTTGCACACGAAGGTGCGACTACACTCATGCCAACACTTCTTTGTAAGTAAATATATTGGAGTACATACGAATATTATCTGTTTTTGTTTTTTTGTGATAATGAAGGCGACAATTCTTATAACAGTAATACATATGTATATCTTTACGTTGGCGCTTACAAACATAAAAAAAGAATAAAACTGTACATTTGAGATTGGCCCAGATAAGCAGGTGCTTGAGTGGTTAGTAGGCACCTTGCAAGTGAAATGACTTAAAGGCTGAACTAAGGCGTATAAGTTGCTTCCCTTAGAATGTGCTGTGTGTGTGTGAGAGCCTGTTAGTTAAATTTCTATTTTATTGCCGTAATGGAGAATACACTTGTCTACTAGTCTTTTTAATCTCTCTGGGCCAGACGATCTTATTAAGAAAAGGAAGGTTGTAGTGGGGTCTAACGACTATTAAGAAAAATGTATCATAAAACTTAGATAAAGATTTTGATTTTGATTGACCGGTTGTGTGATCCAAAGAGCAAAAAAGTAAATATTTTCTTTGAAAATGTGAAAAAGTAAAAAAAAAATTGAATTTAGAAACTCTCACTCTCCCTTTAACTAATAAACGGTTGATCCGATTGTAGTAGTCCGATGGCTTAAAGAATATCCATCAGCTGAGCTACGGAGGTATCATGAGAGTATACACCAAAAGTAGAAGGAGAACCTCAATTCTCGCTGTAAACATGTCTTCATCAAGGAATCTTGATTTGCAAAAAGAGGAAATTGACACATAATTACTGTCACGACAAGAAGAAGATTCGGCCTGAAGTGATATTAAAATCCACTAAGGAATGAGCTTCATGATTTTACTTTTCTTTGGTATGTATGACATGATCCGCTTTTGAATGTACGATTGGATATGGATTTTTTGATGGAAAATATAAATGAGGAATACGAATTTATTGGAAAGCTATCTCAATATGACTGATCAGTTTTGAGAATAAATTTTTGGAACACTTTTGAAAACTAAATATTTTTGAAATTTTGGAAAACTAAATTTTTGGGAAACTTTTGAAAACTAAATATTTTCGAAAGTAGTTTTGAAAATAAATTTTTGGAATACTTTTGAAAACTAAATATTTTCGAAATTAGTTTTGAAAATAAATTTTTAGAAAATTTTGGAAAACTAAATTTTTGGAAAACTTTTGAAAACTAAATATTTTCGAAAGCAGTTTTGAAAATAAATTTTTGGAATACTTTTGAAAACTAAATATTTTTGAAAGTAGTTTTGAAAATAAATTTTTAGAAAATTTTGGAAAACTAAATTTTTGGAAAACTTTTGAAAACTAAATATTTTCGAAAGTAGTTTTGAAAATAAATTTTTGGAATACTTTTGAAAACTAAATATTTTCGAAAGTAGTTTTGAAAATAAATTTTTGGAAAACTTTTGAAAACTAAATATTTTTGAAAGTAATTTTGAAAATAAATTTTTAGAAAATTTTGGAAAACTAAATTTTTGGAAAACTTTTGAAAACTAAATATTTTCGAAAGTAGTTTTGAAAATAAATTTTTGGAATACTTTTGAAAACTAAATATTTTCGAAATTAGTTTTGAAAATAAATTTTTGGAAAACTTTTGAAAACTAAATATTTTTGAAAGTAGTTTTGAAAATAAAATTTTGGAAAATTTTTGAAAACTAAATATTTTCGAAAGTAGTTTTGAAAATAAATTTTTGGAAAACTTTTGAAAACTAAATATTTTTGAAAGTAGTTTTGAAAATAAATTTTTGGAAAACTTTTGAAAACTAAATATTTTTGAAAGTAGTTTTGAAAATAAATTTTTGGAATACTTTTGAAAACTAAATATTTTCGAAAGTAGTTTTGAAAATAAATTTTTAGAAAATTTTGGAAAACTAAATTTTTGGAAAACTTTTGAAAACTAAATATTTTCGAAAGTAGTTTTGAAATTAAATTTTGGAAAACTTTTGAAAACTAAGTGTTTTCGAGTGCCATGTCTTCGTTATGGGTCTCTTCTTTTAACCATGTAATTTACTTACTATCGTTTTGTAAAACCTATATTTCTTTTTAAAGTTTTCTTTAGCTCAGCATCACATTTCGGGAATCTTCAGAGCACACACACACGAGATTTCCGCACCCTCCAAGCAAGCGCCAGCGACTAAAGATAAGTTAGAGCTGAAGGCAGAGAACAAATCAACAAGCGAACATAAACTCACAAGTACAACAAACGGACAAACGAATATACTCGTAGGTTTAGTAATTATGTTTCACTTGAGTCACAGAGCAACACACCTCCATATGAACATACATAACACGATTTACTGTACACATTTAGCTCCAACAGCAATGCTCCAACGAAGGTGTGACATTCGACGGCGGCAACAACGGTGCGACCAACTCTGCCACGCCGCTCAATGAATCGAGTGGGCCATCATGCTGCTCAACCAGCTGGAGATGTTTAATGTATGCATGGGGGAATGCATTCACATATTTTACACATGTATGTATGTGTGCGGGTGTGTTGTGCGCAGTAAGTCAACTGCATCCTCTCGAGATGGCTGCTCGCCGCTCTAAAGTGCGTTCCCATGTAAATTAGTGTGATTTTATTTGATTGTCGTTGGTGGGGGCCTCACTGCATGCAAAGGCTTATTTGTTGTTATTGCCATTGACAACGAAGTCGCTTATGCATGCACATACACAAGTATGTATTTACATACATATGTGTGTGTGCGTATCGACGGTTTTGTTATTTATAGTACAAAAACGTGTTTTATGAATTATTTTGTGGCACCAAAGGGCAAGGTAATTATGCGCAGCACAGAGAAAAGGATATCTCTGAAATGATATTTGGGTTCAAATTAAAGTTTTTTCCATAGCATATGGAAAGGCTTAAAGATTGCCCAGAATGTGTTGCATGATGATACGAAGTGACGCATGTAATGTTGAATGACTTGCGGTTAGGTTAGGCATGTTAGAATGAGCATGGTCATAAACCTTGCGTTCTACAATTTCAAAATGAATAAAACCAAAATACCGAAATAGCAAAGGATATTAAGCTCATCTTATGAAATTTGTGAATAAAAGATGACATACAGCTATCAGGCTCCAGACCGTTCAGCTATTTCGGAAACTGCTTGAAGCTATTTACCATATATGTTAGAGGAATACAGGTCTCGTAATACCATGTTTTAGGAAGCAAGAATTTGTCTAAATTTAGCACAATATAGAGCAGGCTCTGAGAATGAAGTTATAGCATAATTTCCGCAAAAGTCCTGCCTTCAGCCGGTTTGGACAGAAAATATCTTTCATGGACGTTTGCGGTCAGGCATTCTTTCAATCTCGCCTGAGAACCAACCACACGCATTCGAGTACTCGTAATGTACGAGTTGTAGGTTAGAAAATCTACGGTTTACTTCTTCAAAGTATTACCCTATAAAAGTACATTCTAACATATCTACAGTACCTCCAACAGGTTCAAGTATGATTAGATTAGGTTAAGAGGTCGATCCTAACAGGGCAATTTCACTTGGGCAGTTTAGGACGCCGGTCCGTTGTGATACCTAAAACATCCTATATACTGGATCATAAGACCCTCATAAATTGAGGGCGCTTTGTTCCTACTACAAATTTGTCAGCTAATGATAGTTTCGGCTACGACTTCTCGAAGGTAAGACTGCCGTGAGCAAAAGCTGTGCAATGGATGAGGAAGTGTCTAGATGTTTTCACCTTACTCTCTTCCATCCAAATTTGACAACTGGGGACCGCCAAGATTCTTAGCTTAACCGCATGGATGCCAGTTGGACAGTACTCAGTAAGAATTACTATGATTGAGACAAGTTGAGCTTTGTTCAAGGCAAGTAGTTCTGTAGATCTACTCTGGTAAGACGCAATCGCACAGGAGCTGGTCTTTGACCACCGCATGCTAAAACCATGTGAGATCCATTGATTTAATGAAAAATGGAATACACTTCGAAAGAGTTTTAATTTGGAAATGTTTTAAAATGGAAAGGTCTATTTACTGCACGACCCATTGACAAGAACTCAAGATGCTCTTGTAATCGAAGAAAACTATTAGCAAAACCTTCACATACGACCTAAATTGGCTATTTTCGGTTTTAGTTCATTCGGCAATTTTCGTTGGGATGATTAGGATTTGCTTTACAAGTAACACCACAAATCTATGATTTTTCAACAGTTTTGACTCTTTGGAGCAGATATGGGTCATCGCCGACTGAGTCCAACATCTTCAGAGCAATGTAAACGAGACGCTGTTTTTGGTCAAAAGTGCGAAATTTTGCCACGAAAATCGAAGACGAACTCGTTTTGGGTCCAAGCAAAGCCGCTGTCAGAAATTAACTTGGCCGACAATAAGCGTAAGAAAGGGACCTAACCCACGAAAATTCAAAATACGCGATACTTTCTTAAGCAAGTAAGCGAACCTTGGATTGACTTTCAAAAGTAAGCATCTTTCAGTCAAAAAACGCTTTAAAACTCATTTCAAAGCCCTAAGGCTACTGTCAGAGTGGAAGCGAGAAGCGATGCTATAAGATGGCGTTACATCTATTTAGCTATAAATCGCTGCATGTGTACTCTTATGTAAACCAGAGTTGTCAGAGTGAGAGCGACTTTCGGCGACCTCAAGAGAGCCAATCGATAAAGCCGACTGTGTAGTGGTTTCTTGCTTGAACACTTTTTGCAATTATTAGTGTTTGTTGTTTCCTGTTACTAATATTTTCATAATTTAATAATTTCAAAAAGCCATGCAACAGCTCGTCCCGCTTTGGCGCTTCCCATCCTATAACATGGTTCTTCGCTTGAACTATTACCGCTTTAGTCTTCGTATCACTTCTCGCTTCCACTCTGACATTAACCTAAGGCAAAGATGTCATAAAAACGTTTTAATAAAGTTTGCACATGGAAGTCATGCGGTTTTGAAGGCCTAAGTGCCGCCTTATGGTAAATCTGGCAAATTATTGCCAATTACTACACCAACAATGTAATGGCTGTCAAAAAAATCAAAATTTTATCACTATATAAATATGTATCGATGAAATATTATAACAGATGCGAAAGCAGACGTAAACGCTTCGAGCATTGCGCATACAATGTATTTAGCGGAACAAAAAATGCCAAAAAAATATTCAGCAACCTTCCGACACTTGGTCACTCGGTAATCGAGCATATGCAGCATAGCTGTCAATTTGGCAATTATTTCATATTTTCTGCATATTCAAGTGAACATACCAACATTTGTCACATTACACTCGCCATTTAACTGACAGGCCGCATGACGGACTGACTGAGTTGAGTGGAGTTGACTTGAGGAGCACGCACCACAGTGGCAACATGAGGCACGGCATGCCTGGTAAGTAATTTCCGCAATGAGCGGACTCATCAACAGCTGGCAAGGAAGAACAGGAGACAAAGTGAAAAAGTGATTATAACTGAAAACAACAATAACAAAAATAAATTGCACATTTTAAAGGTCATTAAAAGAGGAGACAAATAATTATTTACAACCGCATCACCCGAAAAAATTCCATCGCCAATTAAGCAAAAAAGGAGGGAAAGCCAAAGTAGCAGGCTGAAGAAAAAACGGAATTCACAAACTGCCACAAAAAAAAAACAAAAACTCGAAAAGAACATAAAAAATTACAACAAACACAATCAGCAAATGAGCATGGCTGTTATTGTACCGCTGCGACAGTTCGATTGCTGTGAGATCAGGTGCGCGATGTGCAGGCTTGCGGCTCACGGTGCGACCATTTAAGCGACTGACGTTGCGGAAAGTGAATTTTAACTGCCTCACAACTGCCAGTGAGTGAGTGAGCGAGTGTCGTTGTTCGTCTGTGGGGCGGCACACACATTTTGGCGTTGGCAAATTAATTTGCAAAATTTCAAAAATGTGTCCTCGTTGCAAAGTGCCACATACTTTAAACCTCCACAGCCGAACACCAAGAGATAATAAGGGAACACGAGTTCACTTCGGACGTGAAGTGACAACATTGGTTTGAGTCTAATCTTTTAATCGAATTCCGCTTTTCTTTTTCTATGCAGAGAGATGGTCGAGCGGGCGGACTGCAGTTCAATAAACAATGCTGGGGTTGACTGATAGCCAGGAGGATGTTTTTGGGGAGTACGGATGAATGAACTCACACCATAAAGACATGGAACATCAAAAGGATGGAGATTCTCTAATATGCGAATGGCGAATGGAGTGACTGAAGAATAAGAAGGGCTAGATAGATTGACTATTTATGGAAAGGACGGATGAATGAATGGACTGATAGAAAGTCAAAAGACAATAGATATCCGGGAGGTCAAATAAATTTAAGACAAAAGGTAAAGATTCTCGGATGGTCGAATAGAGTGAGTGAAAGATGGACGGATCGATCGACGGGCTATTTTGAAAGAAGGAAGGATGAATTGATCATTGAAAGGAAGGAAAGGAAGGTCGATGATCTAACGAGAGAACGAATGAATGAAAGGACCCACGGAAGGACTAAAGGAATTAAATCCACGAATGGTCGAATGAAGAGATAAAAGCTTAACAAACGAAATGTCAGATACCACTTAAAGCCAATAAATGCTCGCAAGGTCATGTGGAACTAATTAGGAGCGGACCGATAAACAGGAAGACAGTGATAAATAAACGAACTTGACAGGTCAAAAGGTAATGTATTCCACGATGAGTGAATACAGTGACTATAGGACCAAAGGTCGATAGTCTATTTAGAAGAAGTGACGGGCGAATTGAACGACGTACGGATGGAATACTAAGACAGGAATAGATCTAAGTTTGAACATATGTGGAGATTGCGGAAAGATCGAATAACATTAGATCCATAATGAACCGGCTAACGGAAGGTAACGGATTCCCAAATGATCAAATAGAGTATGTTTGGAAGAAGTAATGGGCGATTGAACATCGTATGGAGGGAAAACCAAAAGACAATAGATATATAAATCTATTGATTAAATGAAAATATAGAGGAACCACTAAATAGGTAGAAGATATATACTTAAGATGGGAAACGAAGCGAAAGGATAGTAGAATGCGTAGAAAAACAGATGAGCGGAGATGAGATTGAAGCGGAGATAGATAGATAGGTCGATACCTGAATCGATAGGGGATCATAGCACAAAAGGAGTAAGCTGGCGGATTGATGGATGAATTTTTGGATGAACACGTTAACGGGTTCAAGGCTAATCGACGTGCGATTAACAGCTAACAGACACGCAAGAGTCAGAAGAAAACTTTTCCACTCTTGTTTATGCTGCGACCACAAAACCGAGAGTAAAACTATAAAGTCCTTGCGCAATGCATCGAGCTCGGGTACATAACGTCCAACAAAAATGTGCTAAAAATAGGTTAAAACAACAGAAACTGAAATGAAATGAAAGCACCTGACAAAAATGACCGCACGCAGAAGTTATTAATTTTAGGAAGATGCCGGGACAAAGCGCAGAGCAGCAGGTTGAAAACGCACACAGACAGACGAAACAGACGAAGCAGATGATCCGAAGTGAGCCAAAAAACACAAACCAAGCAGTAGCCGGCAAAACGACACAGTCAAAACGTAGTCAAATAGCAGTCAGTCAATAAACAAGTAAATACCAACAACGCAGCAGTTGTCGCAGCAGCATGTGGCATGCCACAGACACCGGCATTTACTCACATACATACATACTTACACATATACGCGTAAGTATTTGTAATGTTGCGGCACACACCTTTCGATTGACACCAGGCATGCAATGTGCCCAAGAGCAATCAGCAGGCCAACCACCAGCCACCAACCAGGCAAAATGGTGAGTCAGACCGTCCGTTAGTATATCAGGAGGCGGTTGCGGAGATGCGGGTAAAAGGAGCAGGCCAGAGATGATGGAGGAAAATAAAATGCAAACACAAAAGGCAGTCAGCCAAAAAAGGTGCAATAGCAACAACAACAACAACAATAAAGCAGCAAGATTAAATGAATGGCATGAAAGCTGTTCATCAGCAGCACGCAAATGTCGCAACAACAAATGCAGTAACCTTTGTACAAGGCAAGTCAACAAGCCAGACAGCTAGCCCGCCAAGCAACCAAGCAGCCAGCCAACTAGTCAACCAGCCGGCCACCAGCAGCAGCCGTCTTGAACGTGCATATGTGGCGGCGGCGGCTCCAAAAAAGAGCAGAGCACAAGAATTAAACGAAGGCACCAACGTTGGCAAATGAGTTGTAGAAGTAGCAGAGTGCGATTGCACACACACACACACACATACACGCACATGCCTTGCAACAGTCATTTGTGCCTCGTGTTGACTTCACTTTGCAATTCTGACGGCCTTTGGTTGGTTGGCTGCTCGTTTGTTGGCCATCGTCGACTGTCTTTTGCTGTCTGTAGTCTGCCGTCTGCCGCTGATTGCATTGGTATGCGGTGGCATGTGTCACTTGCAACAACCTGCCGGTTAGCCTGCAGGTTAATACTGCTGTCGCTGTCGCTGCTGCTGGTGCAGATGATGATGGTCACGTTGTTGACGGTGACGGCGCCGCGAACGCTGTACTTACGGCAGTCTTACGTTGACTACAACGAACGCATCTGTTGCGAGGCGATAATGACCATGGTGGTCGTTGGAGTTGCATTGCGGCATTTTGTGGTGGTTTTTGCGGCAATTTGGCAGCGGTTTGTCGTCAGTCGCGCAATGGTGTTGCATTGTAAGGGGAGTGTAAGTGCGTGCTTGGCGCGTTACAACTAGCACACCTACTCGATTTATTTAGCGGTTGGGTAGGGTTACCTACGCCAGAAATATACGAAATTGGCGAGACATGTTTTAAGTTCTAAATAACGTAAGGAAACCAGTAAAAAAATTGCAAACGCTTAATAAACGACTTTCATTCGCGTTTTAAGTTACTTTGAATTAGTCCGAAAAACTTCGATTATCCAAAAATACCTCTCTGATTATAACTAAAATCGTAAATAAACTTAAAATAATGTTTATTCGATTCATTGACAACTATGTTACACTTTTTCTTGTACTCCGAATTAGTCCGAAAAACTCCGAAAATCCAGAAACGAAATACTATTATAATAAGAGGTGTAACATAACATTTAAATAAGTTTTTGTGCTCATATAACAATGCTTTTTCTCCTAAAAGCAAAACATTACTCCGAAACACAGATGGATCTAAATAATATATTAATGCTACTCTGAATCACTGTAAATGTCACTACATCAGATCTATCTTTGAAAATATTACTATATTTAGAAACTAGAGTACACAAAACTATCACAAAATTAATAATTTTGCCCGCATTACTATGGAAACTAACTGTTTATACAGATGCAAAAAATATTGAAAATCTATCGTCGGTTGGTAACCCTATATTAATCGTTACTTTACGAGTATGTGCATTAAACATTGAATGTTAGTTGCAAGTGCGCATGCAACTTGTCATTTGGCGCGATAAGGTGTCGATAATACTGTGGAAGGTCTCGTTAACAGCCAAAATGTTACGGACGGATATGTTGCGGCGGTGTAGAGGCTACTTAAATATATACGAATTACAATTGTTTTGTGGTTGTTGTAGTTTCAATGCAGGAAGCAATTGGTTGTATTGTGACTATCGCAATTTGCATTAACATGGCGTAAATTAATTGTTGCAAGAAGGCCACACTTAGATATTGAAGGAATTCGGATGGATGGAGAAACAAATAAATGAATAGGATATTAGAATTGGTGGCGGGATGTGCGTTTCTCAGTTTTTTCTATGAATAGAATTTTTATAATCTTGAAGTTATTTATATAGTACGAAGATTCTATTCAGTTTGCTAGATACTAGAAGGATGAAATTATGGATGGTGGTAGGAAAACAGAGAAATAATAATAATTAGGTGCTAGTATGTTAAGGGCTTTACCTAAAGGACTTTAAGATTAGGATAGTTTTGTCTAGTAGATCACGCATAGACCAGTTTTGGTCCAAATCGATGCCAGATGGAACGCCCGATAGTAGTCATGTTCAGGATGCCAGCTCAAAAGACCTTAAGAGAGTTTTCCAAAATATTTTAAAACCAAGTACTGTCGTAGATATCTAGAGAAGTGTGTGCTTTAGTTAAAGTACGCTTTCTATTTTTAAATCCCTTGTTTAACCTTAGGAACATAAAATATTTACTAGGAAATAATCATTGTTTTAACACTTTACTCGACCTGAGCTAATTTGCTTCACTTTCTCTGTAAGAAGTCCCTTCCTTTACTAATAATATACCAAACTATTTTACGGATTAATAAAGAGGCTTCTTCGCAAGCTACTTTTTCAAAGTAAGTTCGATTCGCCATTGGACTGGCGTTTAGTTTTTTCATCTCACTTTCACTTAAACCAAAGGTCACTATGAGTTTCAACCCTGCAACAAGTTGTTCACAGTTGAATATCGGAAAAATTGACTTTTGCTCGTTAAATATTCAGAATTGTGTTCAGTCCGTTATTTGCAGGATTAAATAACCTCCGAGATCGTTGACTAAAGATCATATATGATTTTGAGTCCAAGTTAAAACCTCATAAGACGGTCTGAATCTCTCGAATACTGCAAATACCATCCAGCACTTGGAAATAAATGGTCACAATTTTCTCGTTTTTGACTATAACGGAATACTACGATCGCGAAACTTTAAGATAAATGCAGCCAAAAAGGAAAGACAGTCTTTCATCAAGACAATTCGGGCTCTCACACATCACCACGAGCGGTGAGACCGAATATTTATGCTTTCAGCCACAGTTTGCTCACTACGGTTTGCTCTTCAATTGCTAGTGTTTTTTTTTGTTTTTGTTATAAAAAGATATATGTGTCCGGCTTAAGGTAGCGAAATCTGTGCTCGAAATTTCAAAGGGATAATGCACTTGCACTTAGCGATTTCACACCGAATGAAGGCGACCATCCACCAACAGACAGCACCGATAGCACTGAGGCTTATCTCATTAGCAGCGCGACTGACAATAACAACAACTGCCGTTGGCAGCAAAGTAACGGCGGCGGTAACTTGGGTCGAAGGCAACGTTGCTTGTTGGCCGGCTACAGAAAAGGCAATAAAATTTCAACGAAATAAGCAATCGAATAAAAGGAATTAAATCGACAAGATGAAAAAAAAGAGAAAAATAAAATCGATTGAGGCATAAAAACACCTGCGGCACAATTACAAGAACAACAGTAACAACTATAATCAGCTAAGCGGCGCAACTTGAAAAATGTTTAATGGTCATTGGAAGGTGTAAGATGTTAAAAAGAGGCTGCTTGATGAATAAATACGACGAAAGGGCAACAGCGGTGACGGCGGTGAAGGCAACGGGCAAGAGCGGCAGCGGCAGTTGAGTCGCGGGTTGAGCCTTAAAAGGATTTCGTAATACGTAAAGCGACAATGAGGCACTTAAAAATAGTGCGGCGGATAAAACGCCAATAAAAGCGTGTGTATGTGTGTATAAAAGTATATACTCGTGTATATTTTGTGCATTAGGGTGTGCCTTTAAAAATCAAATAAATATTTTTTTCAGTTTAAAATAATAGTAAATGAGTTATGTCTTTTAAGAAGTTGGACAGAAGTTGCTCTTTGGTTGTTCAGAGATCGTGTACAAGGCAATAATATTAATTTTTGTCTTAAACTTTAAGGGTTTAGGCCAGTCTGGGATTTTCGAAATCGAAATTCGAAAAATTTTTTTATATAAAGTTAACTTTTGGATACCAAAAACATTAAATAAATGGTAGCATAGGAAAAAATTATTATTTCTGCTCAATCCGTTGCAGTTCGGGTTGGGGTCAGTCTGCTTTGGAAACTGCATTACTCAAATGATACTCGAAAGTTATCGTTTTTTGAGATATCGACTAGAAATTTTGCTCATATCTTTTTCTCGCGAAGATACTGCTCCTTGGTCGGAACTGCCGATATCGGATCACTATATCATATAGGTGCCTTATAAACGGAACGATAGGAATCAAGTGCTTGTATGGAAAAGTTTTTCATTGGACGAGGTATCTTCATGAAATTTGGTATGGAGTATTGGCTAAAGCAAGGGTGTAATCACCGAAAAAATTTGTTAGATCGGACTACTATATTATGTAGCTGCCATATAAACGGAACGATAGGAATCAAGTGCTTGTAAGGAAAACTTTTTCATTGGACGAGGTATCTTCACGAAATTCGGTATGGATTATCGCCTAAGGCAATGATGCAATCTCCGAAGAAATGGCTCAGATTGTACAACTATAGCATATAGCTGTCATGCAAACTGACTTTTCGACCTCGAGTCCCTGTATGGAAAACTTTTTTACTTGACAAGGTATCTTCACGAAATTTGGCATAGTTTAATATTCAATGCATTCCTACAATATCCGAAGAAATTGTTCAGATCGGACCACTGTAGCATAAAGCTGCCATATAAACTTATCGATCAAAATCTAGCTAAAGATCTTAATATACTCTTTTGTGATAAAAAAAATGCATGTGTGCTTCGCTGAGACCAAAGTTAACGTTTTTTTCTTGTTGTAGTATTATTTAATTAAAATTTAAATTAAATTAAATTTTTTGAGAATTTAAAAATTACAAAAAATATGCCTTAGAGCATTTAAGAACCACCCTAATGCATATATGCAACTGTATGCACCTTTTTTTCTTAACTTTATGCAGCACAATCAATTTTTCTTTTTATTAACACTTGTACGTATGTATGTGCGTGTGAATGTGTGCGCATTGGAATCTATAGATTTTCACCCGCTCGAAACTGCTGAAATATTTGAACTGTCCTTCCGTTTGCTTTGACTACTTTGGCAACACACACTGATTTCTTGTTAGCTGCTTTGATGTACCTTGATTTTGATTGGAATGCCTGCATGTGTTACCTCACAATTTGTATGCAACCGCATGTGTGTATGTGTATGTGTGAGTTTGGCTGTGTGAGCTGTGGTGTTTACCTTGCAGGCAAGGCGACAATGCAATTTCAGCGCAAATCAAAGTCGCTGGCGTAAGTCCGTAGTCGCTTGCCAGAATTGGTGCGACAAACGGAAGCGACCACGTGCGTCGACAGCGGCGAAAGCTCAAATTGGTCGAATGTTAAATGCCCGCGTTCGACAGGATACATGCGGCAACACCGCAAACACCTTAGTTAGTGCGATGGCACAAAAACCGCGTACAAGAAAAATAAAAGAAAAAAATTAGTGTAAAAAATGTCACAAGTAACACCAATGAGATGTGTCATTAACACCTTGGCTGCGTTTAGATGAGCTACATCGGCGTTAAAGGCTAACAACGGCGTGTTTATGGTGGACTGTAGGCGGTTGTTGGCTAAAATTAGCACTAACTTCGCAAAATTACTCCGTGATGAAGTTACATACCCGACTCCGCAGTTCTCGTGTTCCAGTTCCCGATCTATATTGAAACGATTCCTCTAGTAACGGTTCTCCTACGGAAATTCATTTCATTATGCTCTGATTGAATGATTTGTAGATCTTACATTCTTCTTCTTCTCTTCTTTGTCACTACAACCGTGGTCCTGTCCAGGTCGACCACATGAAACTTCGTCAGATGTCGCTATCCTTTACGAGGTCCCGCCTGTCATACATCTTAAGTGCAGACAGGTCGATACACAAAGTTCTTAACTTTATCGAATTTATAGCTGCGAACAGTGATAGTTCCCAAGAGGCGAAGTATTTGACCTCCAGTTACTTTGTCTGGTTTTAGACCCATATTCAAAAGATAAAATCATAGAGACGATGACCAAAAGTGGTAATACTTATATAAAGCCCACATACAAGATAGTTTTTTTTTGGCGGCGCCTGAGCTCAAATGGCCTTCTTTATAGTTTTTGCTTTGAAGTCGCCTCAAAGATTAAGGCAACCGCTTTAAATTTCTCCATCAGACTTTTAGGGCTGGAATGCTAAATATTGAAAGTCTTAAGTCTTTAAAGTTTAGCCTGGACTAGCAGATCCTATTGACAATTAGTCCAAAGACATAACTTGCTCATAGTTCTTAGAACTCTGCACCGAAATGGCTTGGAGGAATGTTCTGTAGTTCGTAATTTCATAGAAGAAAATGCCTTAGCATGAACAAATTTTACGTCCTAAGAATTTGTAAGACTTTATGCGTGGCTCGCATTGGAAAGTAACTGTTTAGACAGTGTGAAAATATTGTCAATAATTCCATCCCAAGAGTTCTGGTCAGAAAAATCAGATGATGAGACTTTCTAGCTGTCGGAAATCGGTTGTTGAGTTATAGCAATTGAAGTGAGGCAGGTCTTTTTGGAAAAAGGTGATTAAAAGGAGGGAAGGAAGTACGCTTTGAACCGAAACTCAAGCGTGGACGACGCAAAAGGAAGTTGGTAAAGCAATGAGTTATAAATATGATTTTTATGGACTCCTGTGAAAGGAAGACAATCTTCAACAGCACTATTTGAACTTTTGAAGGTCGATAGCGGACAAGCGGTCACATTTGAAGAGGAGAAAAGTGCGGTTTCAGCAAACCAATGCACCAAATCGAACTAAAAAAGTTCTGTTCAAAAAAAGTATCGAACAGAATTGCTTCAACGTTCAACGTACTCCTCGGTCCTGGCCAATAGTGGCTTTTCCACTGTTTTTAGCAAAATATTTCCTGTACAAGTGGCAGTAAAGAGATATGCGTCGCGACCGAAGTCGACTTGGAAGCAAAAGGAAACTCGTACTACAAAAATATGGCAAAGAAAATAAATGGAAGATATGCATCTTCTTCGGAGATTCCAAGCGAAGTCAGGTCCTTCTCCACCCGGTCTTTCCAACGGAGTGGATATCTTCCTCTGCTTCCCCCGTCGGGTACTGCGTCGAATACTTTCAGAGCTGGAGTGTTTTCATCCATACGTACGACATGACATAGCCAGACCAGCCGCTGTGGAGGATGGAGTCATGTGTAGAAGTTCGCGCAAGTGAGGAAGGTTCTCTGATTGCCATTCACTTGGGAGTGGCCAAAAACGATTCTTTTACATATAGCTCAATCAGCTCACGACTTCCGGTTCTAGACTAAGTATTCTCTGGACAGCCAAAGAACATCCGTTTGAAGGCGAGATAAAGTGAGAAGGCGAAACATTCCCTCTCCTCTACAGGGTTGTGCGCAGGGTTTGGGACCCGCAACGTGTAAAACACTGCCAATGAAAAGTAATCGACAGCCTCGGATGAGAGACCCATGTTTCGATGACAACTAGGGAAGATGTATTGTACATACATATAATATGAAATTGGATCGGGCGGAATAGCCACTTAAACTTAATGGATTGGTCATAATTGGAACGATTGCTGATCGACGGTTTTGAAGAAGGCTGAGACTGAAGGACATATAAATATGATCGTTAAGTTAGGTGTTCTGATGGAACGATTACTAATGCTCGGAATTTTGGATCAAAAAGGCCTAGCTGAATATTTAAAAATTGAAAAGCCAACAACTGATCGGAAGACTGATCGAATTAAAACTAAGGGATCAACCACCCTTACGAAAAAACCAAACGGCAAAAAAAGGAGACTTCAACCTCCTCCTTAGCCGAGATCGTTGTATTTGCGAATAAAAATTTTGTCAAACTCTAGAAATGCCTGATGATAGGACACTGTGTTCGATAACGAAAGCCACTTTGATTGACAAATACACACGCCGACTAAGTATTATCCAAGGTTGTTACTGCCTGTTGCATGTTGTTGTCTGCCAATCGCCAATATAGCGCTATTCCTTTTTTTCGCTCGCCTGCAATTACGAATACAATTGATATCCAATTATGGGCGAATGCTTTAATCCACACGCTGCTAACCCATTTGCTAACGTCACACATGCGCGTAAATCAAATTGCATTTGTGGCAAGTGCTAAGTGGCAAGTATTTTTAGAGTTTGGCATTTTTTGCGTGACTCCTTTCATTGCAGCGTGATCGCATAAATGACAGCTACGGTGGTTGTAAAAGTTGTTGTTGTTTTTTTTTTCTACATTGGAAATCTCGCACCTCAGGCGCGCAACAGTTTGAATGTCACTGGTCTTAATTTTCTACTTATTTGCTTTGTGCGCCTACACAGGCACCCTGTATATGCAGCACTGTATTGCATTGCGGCAAATATATTGTAGGCAAATGCCATTTGTTGCCACTTAGCGCCGGTTCAGCGGTGATTTTGCAAAAATCTTCTCAAGTGCCACTTGAGTTTGGCCATTGTTCGCCATTGTGCGGCGTCGACGCCCCGCTGCTTACACGCTGTGCCGCTCAAGTACCGCCGAACCGACCTAATGCCATTTACTTGCCACCGGTATTATTGCTATGCAGCACGAACGCATATCCTTCTTCCTGCTAACGCGCTTGCAGCACGTACAACAACAACACGCGCGCATTTACCTGTTGACACACACACACATTTGTAGCCAAGCGCTATTTCTTTGAAAAAATAAGTGTGTAGCAAAACAGATATTAAAATTTGCAACAACAACAACAGGAATAAGAACATTTTCTTATTTCGCTCTGTCTGTCCGTTTGTCTGTCGCTTCACCTTCTCGGCTTTAATTTCGGTTCGCACAAAAGCCCAGACGGTTGGGTTAATTTAAACTGGCGCCATTGGCACAGTTGGTGTTGGACGCGCTCGTTCCTTCGTGCGCTCGTTCGCTGTTTCGCTTCTTCTTCTTCTTTTGCTCTTTACTGGCTCTTAAGCGCTATATGAGTTTGGGAGTGTGTATGTTTGTGTCCTGTTGAAATGTTAAATTTTCAAATTGTTGCCATTTTGGCTATTGTCATTTGTAGCGGTTAAATGTTGTTTGCTGTTCTTGTTGTTTTTGTTATTGCACTTGCCGTGCTAAAGGTAGACAGGTGTATGTAAGTGTGAGGGTGTGCAGTTGCAATGACAGGTACTACACTCAGCGTAAATAGGAAGACTCAGCAGTAAATCACGAGTTTTGCGCTAACCGACAACAACAACAATCTGCTCTTGAATGTATTAGATTTCGAGCTAGGCGATAATTAAGTGTATGAGACCTGTTGCTACTAATTTGTCTGGAATTTGTTGCTTTGTAACCATATTTACTTATACTTATGTATGTATGAATGTATGTATATATATGTGTACGTGTATATATCTGTATCTGCATATATGTATGTAAATACACCTTCCTGCAGTGCTAAAGACAAGGCCGTGTATTTACTAACAATTTCCTTTGTCCAGCTGCGTAGTCAAGTGGTGGGCGTTTGCTTGAGGTTTGGCTCCGATTGCAATCGTATTAGGTTCATTTGTTTTTGGAGAAATTATGCAGCGCTTTGTTTTGACAAGCGTAAAAGAATGCGCACACCTGAGCTAAATGCAATTGTGTCTTTGTGTATTTCAAGTGGTACTATTTTTATAACGATATTTTGGTGCATGAATGTAGAGTTCAATTGTACATACATACATGCATATACGTATATGTAATGGATAACACTATATGTATATCTTTAGATCTAAAGGAAATGCATAGATAATAGTAAAACGGTTTCTGGAATACGTAAATAAGCAAGAGCACATACTTTCTTAGAGAGGCCAACATGAAGACACTGAGTTGTCAAATACATAGAGATATACAAATTATGCTCACAATGCCTTTATGACAACAAGCGGCAGGTGACATGAAGCTGGCTGACTGAGGTAATAACTACGGCTGCATCGAAGCTATACCACCTTTACAGGTGCATTTCTTATAGTAAAAGGGTATAAAAACATATTTATCTTGATTCTTATCGGTCAGTTTGTATGACAGCTATATGCTATAGTAGTCTGATCTAAAAAATTTCTTAGAGGATGGTGCCGTTGCCTTGGAGAATAACAAGTACCAAATTTCGTGACGATATCTCGCCAAATGCAGAAGTTTAGCATTCAAGTACTGGCCCGCGATCGATAACTTTGTATGGTAGCTATATGCTATAGTGATCCGATTTTAAAATTTTCTTCGGGGATTATAGCATCTCTTTGAAGAACAATCCCTGTCGAATTTTGTGAAGATATCTTGTCAAATACAAAAGTTTTCCATACAAACACTGAATCTTGATTGATAAGTTTGTACGGCAGCTATATGTTATAGTGAACCAATCTGCACAACTTTTTCAGGGATTATAGCGTGTCTTCGAAAAACAATGCCTGTCAAATTTCGTGCGATATCTCGCCAAATACAAAAGGTTTCCATACAAAGCCTGGATTTTGATCGATATGTTTGTATGGCAAATATATGCTACAGCGATCCGATCTTAACAATTTCTCCGAAGAATGTACTATTACTTTAGACAATAATTTTTGTAAAGTTTTGTAAAGATAACTCATCAAATAAAAATTTTTCCCATACAAGGACTTGATACCGATCATTCTGTTTGTGGGTTAGATATATGCTATAGCGCTCCGCTATCGGCGGTTCCGACATATAAGCAACTGCTTGAGGAAAATACAACGTGTGAAAGATTTGAGATCGATATTTCAAAAACTGAGAGACTAGTTCGTGTATATAGAGAGATACGAACATGACTAAATCCGCTCAGCTCGTTACGTTGATCATTTATATCGTCACCTAAGATGCAAAACAACGTTTCATCAAAAATTATTAAAATTGAGTTCTTTATCGCTTACGATTCAATCATATTATATTCGATATATGTAGCATAAGATTATCGGCTTCCACTGACAGATATAACCAATATATTGGGTAGTCGAAAAAAGTCTGTGTCTTTGTAGTCGTATATCTCCAGTGCTACCAATCACATAGTGTCATACCATATAGTGTTGGAAAGGTGAGATTTTAAGCTTCATTTCGAAAAATAAATTCGGGGAAGTTGAAAAAAGTTACAGCTGTTCAAAAATGAATGAAAATAATGAAGAAATTCGCTATGTTTTGAAATTTTTGAAAGGGAAGAATGCCACGCAAGCCACCAATGAAATTCGTGAAGTTTACGTAGACGATGCTGTATCTGTTCGTATAGCACAACAATGGTTCGATCACTTCTGTTCTAGAAATTTTGATTTGAAAGATGCATCTCATTCTGGTCGACCTATCGATGAAAAAGTCAAGGAAATTATGAAAAAGATTGACTAGGACCATCACATAAGCAGCCATGACAACGTTAAGGAACTTAACATTGAACATCAAATGGTTTTGAACCATTTAAGAAAGGCTGGCTACAAGAAGAAGACCCTTTTTTGAAGCGAATGGCAACAATGCGACAATAATGTGCGAAAGAGATCATGGTCCAAGCGTGGTGAAGCTCAACAAATGATCGCAAAGCCAGGATTGACGCCTCGAAAGGTTAGGCTGAGTGTTTGGATGAATTGGAAAGGAATCAGCCACTATGAGCTGCCCCAGGCTGGTCGAATGATTAATTCTACATTTTACTGTCAACAACTGATGAAATAGAAGCAAGCAATCGAAAAAACGGCCAGAACTGATCAACAGAAAGGGCTTCGTCTTCCATCAGAACAAGGCTAGACAGCCACACATCTTTGATGACTCGGCAAAAACTGGGAGAACTCGTTTGGGAAGTTTTGATGCATTCACCAAATAGCCCCGACCTTACACCATCAGACTACCATTTGTTTCGGTCAATGCAGAACTCCCTTAATGGAGTAAAGCTGGCTTGAAGAGAAGCCTATGGAAATTACTTGTCACAGTTTTTCGCTTTGAAACCAAAAAAGTTTCTCTAGCGGAAAAATTACAAAAAGTAGTCGACCAAATTGGTACATATTTGGTTCATCAAAGTTCATTAAAAAAAAAAGTTGAAGTTTGCTTAGAAATACGAAAAGACTTTTTCGACTACGCTATGTACGTATATACCCAGACGGTTTTTTCTGGTTGTTACAAACTACTGGGCAACCTTAATACACCTTTGAATTATTGGAGGAACCCGATATAGATTTTATGTGTTCCCTATGTATCAAACGAAATATACATACTATACTACTATATGTATATACATATGTATATGTACTTATACATAACTATATAGGCACGAGTATAAGAGGGATAACAATATAAATTCCAAAAAGTTGCTTAAAAAATATACTTGTTTGACTATATCATCAAATGATTATTAATTTATTGTATTTGCTGCATTTTTAAAACTAAAATCTAAAATAATAAACTTAACCTCCTGCAAACGAGACAAGTCTCTGCCGCATTGCCTGTCCAACACATACTTGAAGCATGGGCATCATTAAATTTGTGGCATAGGTACTCAACAGACGTGCCACATAGCATGCAACACTGCCATTAGTTGTCTTTGACTCTACACGAATTTGTTAGAAATTTTATGCATTTTGTGGCAAGCATTGAGAAATTCCTCAGGCAATTGTATTTTGCTCGCCGAAGTGCGGTACAAATTCCACTTTGCCCATAAAAGATCAAAAGTTGACACTTCGAGCGCGAGTGCGTGAAATCTATTTTTCGGCGCTTGTTTTCTTCTAAATTATGCATTTTCAGCGAGCAAACATTGTATGTAGCGATATTTTCAATATACAATCACACATACATATGTGCCCATTCATGTGCTTGCCGACTTGTCGAGATTTATCGAAGCATTTAATAGACCAAGCCGATGATTTTGTGGCATTTTGAATGCTTCCTAATTACCTTGGGTGGAGCACACTACAGTGTGGCATGCACTTAGTGAGGTTTACTTTGTATTGTTATTGCTCGAACTTGGAATTTAATGGCTGTCAACGCAATTTGAATTTTTGGTATATGTAACTGTTTAGTATTGAAATAGCATTATGAATTCTTGTAATATAACCGTGAGCTATAAATATCAGCGACAAAGAATGGACTTTATTGGAAAATGGAGTGTAAACGAAACGAAGTACACGGATAAGGTTCGAGATTGAGGGTTCTCATGACAGATCTAGATAGAAGTGTGCCTAAAGACAGCAGAACTATCTAACTGTAGTTGGTAAAATCAGATAAGACTATTGGCTGCATGCATAGTCGAGGTAAAGGGCTCATGGAAATTATGTAACGCAGAAATCTTAACTGAGTGCGAATGTTCAAATATTTTTCTTTGGCGAATTTGCTTACATTGCATAGCAACAGTGTCTCCAGACCACTATTATGAGCAGCTTTTTGTAACCAGCTGTTTCATGAGGTTATATAACCTATAAGGAGATTCATCACAAATTTCTTGGTGCGGCCTATTTCAGTTTGCCTATGACTCCTGGTTTACCGAAGTTAAAAAATGATTCAGAGTCAGACTTACAAATGGAGGAGAGAGTGTCTGGATGCTGCCAACTCACCTTCTTCCTTCTTCTTCAACTTGTCTTATACAGTGTCCAGTAAGAGTTCCTACAATTGCGGCAGAACAAACTTTGCTAAGGGCAAGCAGTTCAGTAGACCTTCCACGTTCTACTCTAGGCCATAGGGATCTCGCAGTCGCACAGGACTACTGTTAATAGCTGATGAGTTTTGCAGTTTCCAGCGATTCCGTTATGACTAGGCTTCTAAACTAGTCTGATGATGCCATCGTTCTGCTGTTGAAGTGAATGCTTACATCCCTGAAAGATGCTGAACTTAGGAGCGGAAGGTTACTGCTACTTTAATAGCAGTCACTTTTACCTTAAAAATACAACAGTAATATTGTACATTGAGGGCGCTCCTTGTAGAAATAACCTGCAATCCCAGCTTCCACACATCCGTGAAAAAGCTTACGCGCCTCTTCTTCAGCGACTTTTCCCCGTCCACATATAAGTATCTTGTTGTGATGTGAACAGAGAAACACTTCTGTGACGCAGTGGATGAAGTTTTCAGGGATGCAATGGAAGGAGGAAAGAATTTCAATGCGACCCTCAATAGACACCTCCATACAGTCAGCTACTTTGGGGTCAGCTTATAGAACCAAACACCACCTTTGATGAGAGTCTTTAGTTCTCCACAGTATAAAACAACTGATGCCTTCTCTGCCCTGTTTTCAATATACTTCTTCCCCTTGAAAGCTGTCTATCAAGGATAAGCTCGAAGTATTTCACCTTAACAACAGTTTGACGGCTCGAGACTGCGAAAAAGGGACAGAGATGTCCGAGATTTTATACCTCGAACTAAATTTTTGTTTTCTTTCGTTCCAATAGAAAGGACGGAATAAAGCAAGAGCATATGTAGAAATCACTTATTAACAAGTAGAAAAGGGCTAAGTTCGGATGTAACCGAATATTTTATACTAATGAAATTTGCAAGCATCAAAGTTCGAGAGATTCCTTCAGGAAAATATGGGAGTTGGGGGTAGCATACCCGATTATATACGTTTTTGCCAGTAAAACATGCTATTAACAATCACTAGGCTAGATCAGGTTTTAGATCAACTTTATGCAGTTATTTTAGGCGCAATAATTATCAGTTAAGCAATCTCTCTCATTTCCATAGGAATAACTCACATATTGGTCTAAATTAGGTATATGTGTGCTCAAGGAAATATTGATCCGATTCAACCCATATTTGGTAAACAGAGACAATATTATCAGGAAAATATTTTCTCTGAATTTCAGTTATACAAGTATATTAACCAATTTCGTCCTATGAAGAAAAATCCACCGAATAAATTTAGTTGAAATCGGTCGGGCTATTAATTTCACCTAAAAGTAGCCGGTGCCACGCCCATCATCCAATTTTGTTTTCAAAACTTACTTAAAAAAATGCCATTTTCTCAGGACTTTAAACCGAATTAATAAAGAGTAAATAAAAACATTTTTTACTTCAACAATTTGTGTTTCCGAAAAGCTTCACCAAATACAGTAGAGCAACAATAACAACCAAGGAAGCACAAAACAGTGCCAAGCAAGTGAAACATTGTAACAGTAGCGTTATTGACACCACATGCCAAGCTATTAGGCTACCGTGCTGCCAAGCGACTGGCTGCAACACGTGCATATGTGTTGCATAAAACAGCAAAACAACAACAGCAAATACCATGGCAAAGTGATAAAATAAACCAACTGCATAAAAGTGGTGGCATTTGACGGAGGCAAACATAATACGACATGGCAACAACAATAACAATTGAAAAACAATTTCAAGTCAAGACATTGAAATCTCTAAGCGTTTTACTTTGAAAGCAGTGCAGCAATCAAGCAACAATTGGCTGACCAATATTGGCGCTTTGGGCCATCTCGTTTTTCGCATTAACAAATTTATAGCCATCAGTGAGAAACTACTGTTTGCCGCCGCCTTAAATGCGATTACAAGAGTAATTTAACAAAATTCCCCCAAAAAAATATAATCAAATTCAACAAAAAAAAAAAAAAAAAAAAACAACAAAATTTGTTTGTACGAGGACGGTTTGACAAGGCAGTGAGTTTTGTGGTGGCAGACAGAGTATGAAGACAAGCTCTCTTACAGATAATAAAGAAAACCGAAGAAGAAGATATCAAAACCGTAAAGTCGTCAAATATCATCGAAATTTAGTATTTCTGAATCCATGCTGAAAGAGCAGATAAAAGAAGTGTTGGAACCGAAATTATTAGGGATCCATGTGTGTGGAACTCTTGACATTTGCAGAGTTGGCCCTCGTATAGAAGAACGACTGGTACGTCCCAGATGTCTCTATGGTGGCTTTATGTTTCCTAGAAACTTATGAGCTAGCTGCATAGGCTGTCATTTGCATATAAGGACGACTCAGAGAACTGATTTAACCTCCGATGTCCATGATTGGCCATCATAGGGAGGACTCAGAACACTAATTATACATATAACTTCTCATCGTATTATATGGTCCCATAGAAACTCTCTAAAGACCTACTAAATTCTCCTGTTAGGAAGACGACAGTAGCAAAACCCTCTATTTCGTCTATACCCGGCTTCTGGCGGACACATACAGGTTGGAAAATGGTGAATATAACCACATACATCCTTTATCTTTAAACAGGTTAGAATCCTATGATTCTTATCACATCTTAAATCTAAGGTTCTAGTAGTATGATTCACTTTCGAACATAGATTCCTCCGCTGATGAATGTGAATATGAGTTTTGGGCTGTAAAAGACCAATTTCGGAGATCTTTGACATGATTTGTATGTGGAAATATCTGTCCTCATGAGCAGAGTCTAAAAATCTTACACTATACCTATACTTACTCAACCACGGTTGAGATGTTTGACATAATTTGTATGTGGAAATTTTGTCCTCATGAACGGAGTCCGAAAAAGCTCGCAGTAAACCCCTAATTCTGTCACAATTGGCTCGGATTCTCCAGTCTAGAAACTCTAGTCAATTTTATGTATCCAAATGTCAAAAAAAAGACCAGCTTCGTGAGGTGTGACCATCCTAAGTGGACTTAATAAACTCAAAGTAAGATTGTAGGACAGTAGCTTTATCTCACATGTCTAAAAGAGTGGACGCACGAAAGTATTTTGACAAGCTTTGTTGTCTGTCTAGAAAAAGAGATGAATATCGGCTTCCTAATTTGGAAAGTGGACGCGATATTTAAGTAGAGAGATAGGTTCACACACAAGCGAGGTCATTTTAGAGAAGCTTTGTTATCTTTCTGTAGTAAGAGATGAATTCTGGATTTATAATTTGGAAAGTGGAAGCAAAATTTTAGCACAGAAATAGGTTCGTACACAATTGAGGTCATTTTTGCAAATCCCTGACCTGCCAGTACTTCGGGTACCCAACAAAAACCAACGTCAAAAGTCAGGACTTGAAAGAGAGTTAGAGAACCTACTATCTCTATGTCTTTTTTCTGGTCTTGTCCAATTTTTTCTTCAAAACTCCGCTGACTATTCGAACTCTCCTCGTGCATACACTTTCAGCTGTCTGCCATCACTTGAGGGTGCATGCAACATACAGAAGCTGTTGCGAGAGTTAAATGCGGGAATATTGTTAAAAGTTTCGCAGCATTTTACAAAAACAAAAGCAGCCAAATTGCCAATATTGGTTGTTGAATGTGTTTTTTTACTCACATTGTTGTTGCTAAACGCTTGCGGGTGTTTGAACGTCATTGAGATTGCCTGCCGATGACGGTGGCAGCTTGATGTTGCAAGTCGTCGGCGGCGTTGCATGCATAAGCGTGGGAAATCGCTGTTGGACGCTAGTCACAAGCGAGCGTGCAACAAACCGAAACGAACACAATAAGAAAAGTAACAAAAGCAACAACAAAAACAACAACAATTGCTACTGTGACTACTGCAAGTGCCAATAAATTGGCGCTGATTTGCAACGATTCAAAATCAGACGCCGAATGCCGCAACGATTTGCTGCAAGCTGCCACAGCATGTTGCATGCGGAGTAGGCGTCAGCGGCAGACATTTGCGTGCAAAAATGTCTATAACCGAAATTTTTGCAATCATTAAAAAATTGCAAATCATATAAATTCTTGTTGGCATTATTGTTGTTGCATACGAATTTCTAATTGCCACTTGTGTGCACATGTTTCATTAGATTGCCGACTCGTTGCACGTTCGTTTAGCAACCACTAGTCAGTCAGCAATCACTTTGATCGGAGTTGGGTTGCAACCTTCAATCGACAATTGATTGTCGTCTCTCCAAAACGCAACACACACAGCCGTACATACGTCTGTGTGTGTGTGTGCGATTGTGTACTGTTATGCATTGATTGCATGCATTTGATTGCTGTGTTGTTGCTGCTGCTTGGCGTCGCCTTGCGGCTGTCACGTCGCCACCGACCCGAAGCTGAAGCCAACGCGAACTGTTCCTGTGTGATCCTGACCTCTAATTGAGGCGGTATTGGCATGTAATTTGGTAGCCGGGATCAAATCAAATCAAGCGACTGAGTTCCCACCAACATACAGACGTTTTGTGGCTGCTTAATTCAGTGTCATGCCACAATTTTAATTGACGTTTTTCATTTTGATTGACTGGTCGGTCCCCTCTTGTTTTCATAATACTCTAGTCGCATTTTAAATTGAGCTGGGTAGACTAAATAATTAGGGTTTCAAAAACGAAATTCATATTTTTGGTTGTCTACAGATTTGCTGGCGTTTAAGGTTAGGTTGCAGGGTTTCTTGGAAAAGGACGTGAGATTGTACGAAAGTCATGTGGTTCGGAGAAAGAGGAAAGAAGAAGAAAGGAAGAAGAGAACTAGAGTTCAACTTGTTGCTAAAAATATTAAAATCTGGGGTGTAGGGCGGCTGTGGAAGCGTTGGGTTGCCGGCCTTCGTTAGGTAGCTGTCCACAAGAAATGCGGTGAGAGCCGCGGCGTTGTCGTGATGCCACTTCCAATCGGCTACGATGTCGGACCCGATGGACCCTTCGTTTGGGTCTCTTGATGACATCCACACAAAATTTGGCGTTGACGGTTTGTCCAGGAGGACCAAACTCATGGTAGACGATGCTTTTGATGACAAAAGAGATGATGCGCAGCGTTTTCACTTTGGATCTGCTCTTCCTGGCCCTCCAAAAAGACCTGTTGCCACCGAAGCACACTACTTCTTGCTAAAGCAACACCTGGGCAAGCCTGATTGATCATATCAAACGTTCCTGTCGCAGATTTACCGAGTTTCACACATAATTTAATCGCATGTCTCTGCTCTAACGAACGCTGCATTTTCGGCTTGCACCACTCACAGAAACACGTCGTGCGAAAATGTTTGTCCTGCCTCTCCAGGTGCTCGGAGACAACTGACCAGCCTCTTAGCTAGGAACACCCCTTTATCCAAAATTGCAACACAAAGCCATAAAGCATTTTTCCAAGGCAACTATTTGAACAGATTTGTCTCTACAGCAACTTGATAGTCTAAGAAGAGATGACATTACCAAACCATGAACTACAAGTATTAAAATGTAACAGTAGTTTGAGGTAGAGTTGATTTGAACAGACCGAAAAGCTTCTAGATAACATTGTAGGGGCCATCACAAAGCACTTACCTCAAAAATGCCACCTTCAGAGACTCAGTAAAGTGGAGTCGGTGAAATCTGGAGCATATGAAGACGATGCCGTGATATGTATGTGAAAGATACATACTTAAGCTCAAACCTACTTGGGTGCAAAACTACAAAAGTCATGTGTAAAATGGTACATCGGGAGTATACAAAATTCATATTGGCGCTTGATAGAAGAAACTGTAAGAATTTGATAGGAATATTAACTGGTCACTGTCTGGTGGCGACACACGCAGGCAGGATGGGGCAGACTGATCGAGAAGACTGCAGAAAATTTTCGTACGGTATGATAAACCGGAGTAAGTATCGATAGTGAGGTCGCAGAGTCTGTTAAAATTCGCTTCAAGCGCAGACATCCTAAGCACGCTGAAGAGACAATGCTCGAGCATAGTTTGTATAGAATATTCTGAACTTGATATTTTTCTAGCTAGAGTGGAAATTTTGAGTCTCTTATGGACTTTGATTGTTATTGTGAGACAGCTAATGTTGAGGGGATACTAGTAAGACCCTTGAGTATTTATAACTGTTATATTTGCCAAAATTTCACTTAAAAACATATAACAAACAGATTATTTAAATTAAAAATAATTGGCACTTTAAATTTTATATCTCTTATGGCCGATACTTTTTTTTAAATAAGTAACGAAGGAAAGTGCTGGCGATCTCTTTGAATGAAAAGTTCCTGAAGACGATATAATTTAATAAAAAAGTTCGTTACTGAAGAAAATGTGTCAAATCATTGGATTGATGACGCTGGGATTGACGATTAAATCAATTATGATGGAGGCACTTAAAAGTTAAAAAAAGGCGAGAAATAATTTCGGGGAGTAAAACATATAACAATTTTATGATGGAAGGAAGAAATTTCAGCTTTTTAACTTACATCTTTTGGAGATTGATATGTTATGCTAATATTGACGCAATATGAGCCAAAGAAACCGATTCTAAGCCTATAAACATCCCACATTTACCTGGTGGAATTTCGAAAGAGAGCGAAAAGATCCAAGCCTATAAACAACCTTAAGTTTACTTGGTGAAATATCAAAACATTTATGGCATTTAATTCCATTTAAGGGCTACTCACTTCAACGCAGAACTATTTTGAAATGATAAATATAAAATCGAATAACCAATATTAAATCTAAGTACTGAGGGTTGTACTTAAATGACGAGCCTGTTCAATATTAAAAAAAAAAAAAAAACTAAGTAGTATGTATATAGGTACATGTACATATATGTATATCTCCATTATATCCTTCATGCTAGAGACTCTTCGTGGCACTTAATTTCAATAAAATTCACTTGCGGTTGCAAATAATTGCTTATAGCAACGCATCCCCTTCGTTTGTATTGCAAATTTTTAGCCTCGAATTATGCAAAATTACTTTCAAAATAATTATGCAAATTAAACAGTTGCCTGCTGTGTCTTAAAGTATCAAAATTTGCGAGAAATGCAATTTGCGTGGATGACAGAAATTATGTTAAATAGTGTTGATATAATAATGACTGGCGGTTTATTTACTAGAGGGATGAAACTAAGAATGCGAGTGTAAGGAAATGTTTTCTGCATATTATTATTGCCAAATATTTGCCACATAAACAACGCGAAAACGCCTGTGGAATGACAACATCTGCTTCCGGTGCCAGAGTTGATACTACAAACGAGTATGCTGATGAGTGATACGCTTTGGCGTAAACGAGCTTTCGTCGAAGTGAAGAATTCAGATGTCTTTAAGCTTTGGGCACAGAGTGTGAATAAATAGCAATAATTCCATCAAACTACTAAGCCTCTTTGAAGCACAGCTATAAATGCGAAAAAAAACTTTCGTCGAGAAATTTTTCTTTGCTGTTGTTGTTGTAGAGGCAGAAAACAATTCGACATAATACAATATTAACGGATGGATGCCTCAAACATACCAAGATACAAATCAGATTATAGGAGCCACTGTTACATCATCTATTCGCAAGAAGAGAGTTCCGCAGTCTGTGCTAATTATCGCGGGTTCAGCCTTCTTCACATTGCGTATGAGGTTATCCTGATAGCTTTGTGTAAAAGACTTGGCCAAATGTAAGTAAACTGATTGGACCTTATCGAATACTGAAGAAGGTCGTCGACAACCAGATCGACCTACACCACCTCTTGGCGATTTCAAAGCTGCTTTCGAGAGCACTGAGAGGAGCTGCCTATTGGAAGCTATGTCTGTCAGCGCAGCCTTCTCCTTCTTCTTTACTGACGTAGGCACCGCTTACGCGATTATAGCCGAGTCAACAACAGCGCGCCAATCGTTTATTCTCTTCGCTACTTGGCGCCAATTGGATATTCCAAGCGAAGCCAGGTCCTTCTCCACTTGGTCCTTCCAACGGAGTGGAGGTCTTCCTCTTCCTCTGCTTCCCGCGGCGGGTACTGCGTCGAATACTTTCAGAGCTGGAGTGTTTTCATCCATCTGGTCGTCCTTGTGGTGAACGAGGACAAAACAAAATACCTGGAGGCCACACAGAAATATTCGTTGGGTCTTGGGAACTACGTCACTGTTGACAGCTACATATTTGAAAAAGTTAGGGACTTTATATATCTCGGAATCAGCATAAATTCCACCAATAATCTAATCCTGGAAATCAAGCGCAGAAAAACTTTGGCCAACACCTGCTACTTTGGGACGGTAGGCGATTGAGAAGAAGATTCCTCTCTGGACGAACAAATATTACGTTCTTTAAGTTTCCTTACATTCCGCCTCTATTATACGGCGCAGAAATACGATGATGAACAGAGCTGATAAAGTACCTGGATCATTAGAGAGATCTGTCCTTCGCTAGATCTTTCGAGCCGTCCGCGTCAGCGATGAATATCGAAGAATATGGGACCACGAACTGCAAACGCTACGACGACAGGAATATATGTAATTAAATACAAATCCAACGAAAATCGACTCGAGCCTTATGGTTGGACGACGGAAGCAAGGGAGCTCACGCATCCAATGAAAGGACCACTTGAGATGACAATGAGCGTGACTTCGCCCAGACAGACTTACGGTTGTTCTGCAGTTACATCATTCCAACATCGGATTTGATCATTCATCTAGTATTTTTGGCCTTCTGGATTGAGTTACGATCCTTACACAATGAAAGAACGCTGCGGTAAGGATTCTTTGAGAACTTTTCATTGATACCAGCTGATCTTAAAGCAGCAAACGTAAAATACTGTTGTGTTAAGAAGTTTATGGGTTTTTAAATGTGAGGAAAAAGAACAAATAAAAGTAGCTGAACGGACGAACGTGTGATTTCAGCAAATTCACACATTTTGCACGCATATGTAAATGCAGATGTGCACAGGCGCAGCGGATTAACTGTTAAGAATACATATGCACCGTTATACATCTATGTAAGTATGTGAGCAGGAAGTATACGCAATGCATGAGCTGCTGAGCCTATACAAGCAGACATCAAAACCCAAGGTCACTCATATATGTATGGACATGCCTAAACGCATTAGCAGACATATTGTAAGTATTCGCAGCCAGCACTCGCGTACTTCCCCACCGCCAATTGAACGCAGCACTTCTGGTGTCCATATGTTGCAGCGCCTACCACTTGCAGTGGCTCTTGGGATGCATGAAGAGAGTTTGCGAATTTTCCGAGAAAAGGCGGCTGAAAAAATAGCAAAAGAAAACAAAAACAAAAACAAGAAAACACGTTAATCTCGATTGCATAGAAGCCAGAATACCCTTCACAAAAACAAAAGTTTCTATACAAGAACTTAATTGTTTGTATGGAAGTTATATGCTGTAGTGGTCCGATTTGAAGAATTCCTTCGAAGATTGTAGCGTTGCATTGTATAATAATCTATGCCAAATTTCGTGACGATATCTCGCCAAATAAGAAAGTAGTCCATACATGGACCTGATTTTGATCGGTCAATTTGTATGGCAGCTATATGCTGTAGTGGTCCGATCTGAACAATTTCTTCGAAGATTATATCGTTGCCTTGGATAATAACCGATGCCAAATTTCGTGACGATATCTCGCCAAATAAAAAAGTTGTCCATACATAGACCAGATTTTGATCGGTCAGTTTGTATGACAGCTATATGCTATAGTGATCCGATATCGACGGTTCTGACAAATGACCAGGTTCTTGGGAAGCAAAGGCCGTATGCAAAATTTCAGATTGATATTTCAAAAGTGTTTGCGTATATACAAACGGCCAGAGACGAGGATGGCTTAATCGACTCATCTCAGATCTCTGTTCATTTATATAAATATTTGATAGGGTTGTTTTCGTTCTGGGTTCTATTCAGGGTATAGCATCAAGAAAAATCCAACGCCTTTGGCGTACTGGCATCTGACCGACCTGCAGAGTCGCTTTGACGCCAAAGTCAAATGTTGCTACATCCATACATCCGCATGTGGCATGCGTGTGAAGCAGTTGCGCTTGGCAATTTCACAAAGTGCTCTGCCTCTGTCTCTGGCATCATATGGTGGACACACATAAATGCAAATATACATGCAAACCAATAACAACAACAAATGATTTGCATTTTCATATGTAAATTTGAATGCCAAGCAATTTGCCACGCACACACATACGCAGCTATGACTCAGCCAGTACGGCGGCGCAGTGAGGCTGCCGCATGCTGCTGCTAATGATGCCGCTTGATGTGTGTAACACATGTGCCCGATCCCCGGACCGTTTGGCCGGCTGATTGATATCTGCGCTTTCTCAAGTGCGGCGAATGTTAGCGCCGCAGGCGACATACAGCGTGCAGCAGGCAGCAGGAAATGCATATGTGCTAAGAGGCAACAACACCAACTAAGCGCTGGTAGAGCAACGACGTGCCTCTGCAACGTTAAGCGAACGCCGTCAAAGGAAGTTAACTCAGCAGCAACAGACGAAGCATCAGCGGGTGCTCCACATCCTTGCCACTCTCGACTTCGTTGTAGTCACTTCGCGCAGCATGCCACATGCACTCATACTTCAGCACGCATGTGGCACGTAGTTTATGCACATGTGTACGTGTCTGGCACAAAGCCGAATATACACAGATAAATACATATGCACCTATTGTAGACACATATGTATGTATGTTTGTCTGACTAACTGTCTAACTGCTGCAGCAATCCTTTTTCTCACACATTCCCACTTTTCGAGATGCAAAAATTTTCGGCTGTTTTCCTTTTATGACGCCTCGATTGTCTTTATTTACTGCTCTCTCACTCTTACTGTTTGTCTGCATATTTTTATTTTTATTTTGAGTTGTTGCCGAGACCCCGTAGGAAATTTCATTTCTTATGTAGCATTGCCAGTTATTGTTAGCTAGACAGTTGTTATTGTTTTTGCAGCGACAGAAAACATTTCCCAAATAATTTTGGACAAAGCTCACATATGAAAATCCAGTCCTCGGGCGGTTAAAAATTGGGGTCCATTCCCGTTACGGACCCGATTGACTTGGGATCAGATTTTTGCTTTAGACCTACATATGATCCTGGACGACTCAGAACTACAAAAAATCATACTGTTGATTGAAAATGAACTTAACATGCATTTTGTATGATAAGGTCTTTCAGAAACATTGCTTCCAAATTTCGGTATCTACACAGATGACTTTCGGACCGAATAAAAGCTGGAAACATTTGCTAATTGAATTTTCTCGACAAATTCTGCACAGCTAATTTTTTTTCCCAAAGTATCTTAACCTGCATTGATTAGATGAGGACGAAATTGATAAATCTTTTAGCGCCCACGACAGTCGGGTCTAAGTAACCAGAACGGACACGGATTTTCATTCGGCCAGAGACCGTCAACTCGACACCAATCCTCGGAAGATTGTAGAAAAATTACTAATCAACGTTTCGCATTGGAAATATCAAACGATACTATGAGAAACGACATAAATATATATATATATGTTTGATAAGTCTTCAAAGTCAGAAGCTCCTGCATGACAAACTCCAAGATCACAGTGTATGGAAAAAGATTGGACTAGCGAAAAATAATGTGTACTGCTGTAAATACGAAGAGAAATGAAAGGGTTTTATAGTTCAAAAAACTTATACAACTTTGGAACATTCAATATCAATATTTTTGGGGCTATACAATACACTTTAAAATTCAACTCAGCCAATGAAGTCTTATCATTACATTATTGGGATCAGTATTTTATAAAAAATTAAAAGGAAAAAGTGGGTAGTTGAACTTATCGGCTCTTCAGTTGAATTATAGAATGCATTTTCGGTCAAAATTTTGGCTCATAAAAACTACACCCCGAACCTGTTACTAGTAATATTCTCTATTCTTAGCAGGTCTTATGAAACCAGACATAATGGCCATGGAAATTAAGCGAGTATGTAATAAATAAAAATCACTGCCACTCGATTAACGAAAGAAGAGAGGAAGCAGGAAAGCAGCCCAAACGAATGACAGAAACGATAGGACGAAGCAACGACAGGAGGATAGACACACAGACTTATTAGAAGCGTAAAAGCATGGGTAGAACGGAAGCATGGGAAACTGATTTCTACATATCTTAAATCTTAGTTTTTAACAGGACATAGTTATAAAGAATATCTCCACAAATATGGCCAAGATGACGAAACAGCAGTAGCGTCGCTTCAAAGTATGAAAAAGAGAGTTTTGCAGTAGAGAATCTAAACGATCGAGTGACGCCGGAGAGTAATTTGCCTTACATGACACAATCGAAAGTGGTCTGGGACTGAGTAAGAGCCTGGGCAGCTATAGCTATGCTAGGGGGAAAAAGTGGGACCCAGCGGAAACAGAAGGATTACCCAGACTTTGGGCAAAAATGGGTGACTGAGGAACTGAATGGCTAAGCTTGGCCTCACGATGTAATGCTTAACGGCAGTGCTGTGGGTCAAATATGAGCAATGACGAAGCAATTCAGGGTTTAGAACGTAGGCGTACTGTGCTGCAAGTTCTGCTTGGACGTGGTTCCAAAGGAGGTGTATCTTTAGCGGCCATACGTAACATATCGTGCGGAAAAATGAAAGTATATTTGAAGATTCTCCCTCTGAGGAAAAAAGTAATACGCTCTATTAACGAATATAGTAAACACTAAAGAGCAATCAAAAGCTTGGACTTCGCCGGATTTCCGTAGCACGAAGCATAAACTCTAGCATAATATAATGGAAGTTAAAAATGTAGACTTCTTCAGGTCTAAGAGTATTAGAACTGGATTTTTTGCACATAATATTTTACTGGATATAAATATGGATTGAAATATTTAATAGAAAACCCCTCAACTAAAATGCGACTTATTTTTCCTGCAGGGTGTCTAAGTATGTAAGTACGCACATAAGTATTTCTCGATGCAAGTGCGCATGCCTATCTGGCATTTTATTGTTTTCTGTATGCATTTAAAATAAACAGCTCAGATGTTAAACAGATTGTCGACAAATTGACTGCAATTTGATTGTTGAATTGCCTTCAAGTTGCGACTTCTGGTTTTTGTTTTCACATTGGCGTTTAAGCGTTTACAAGCGCATCACGTGTACATTCAAGCATGCAAGTATGGTAAATATGCATATGTATGTATGTTTACTGTATAATCACAAGGAAGCAAAAATATACACGTATGCATACATTAACATATGTTTCAAGGCTGTAATTGTTAACAGTTCACGTTTATTTGGCATGTAATTGTGCCTATTCTTTATAAAGAAATGGGTGTGTTAATTTTCTTGGCAACCGTAAGGGATATGGCTTCTTTAGTAAGTATATACGTATGAGCATATGAGAGATTTTTGGTGGATCAAAAACAGCTGGGATCACATACAATTGGTAAAATAACCATCTCATTTTACATCGACTAAAAACTGTTGTTAGAAAGCGTCATAAACGAGGCCTGCATAACCTCAAACTTATTGGACCAATCGATTCAATTCTTTAAACACTTTCAATATAGGCTCCTTCTGTGTCGATGTAGTGCTGCCAGCGCGCTTTACAACCATTGAAGGCGTCACGGAAGGCATTCTCCGTAATAGCCTTGAGAGCCGAGGGACTTGCTGGTTGGATCCCCTCTGTCGTCTCAAAATACTTGCCATTCGTCGGTCTTTTCAGATCAGAGGAAACAAAAAAGTCCGAGGGGACAACATCTGGGCTGTAGGACAGCTGCGGAAGCTTTCGGATGTCGGCCTTGGTTAGTCAGCTGATCACAAGGCGGTGTGAGCCGAAGCGTTGTCTTTCGGACCCGATTGACTCTTCGCTTGAGTCTCTTGAGGACTTCCACGTAAAACTTGGCGTTGACGGTTTGGTCCAGGAAGAACAAATTCATGGTGGACGATGCCTTTGATTGCAAAAAGCTGGATCTCTGGCGACTCTTCAAGCTACCAGAATTCAGCAGTATCTGCCAGACGGAAGACTTTGCGGTCAGGAAAGCGGCTGAGATAGCTAATAACGCAGGAAACAATATAAAGCAGAACTCACTACATCTATACAGACCAATCAAACATGGCTAATGGAGTGGGAGCCAGAATCTATTCATCGGAGTTGGATCTCAGGCAAGTTTTGAAGCTTTCGGAGTCTTACAGTATTTGCCAGATGGAAGACTGTACGGTCAGGAAAGCGTCTGAGATAGCTAATAACACAGGAAACAACATAAAGAAGACCAATATACTTTGCGTTCGATAGCCAAGCGGCAATTAAGGCAATAATCTTACATCGCATTATGTCAGAGAATGTCCTCAGAAACTGGGAGTAAGTATGCTGGGTTTCAGGACAGAAAGGAATATAAGGAAATGAAATAATCGACGAGATTGTAGGACGTTTGTTGGCCTAAAGACAGCGAGGCAGATTGGCATAAGAGACGAAGACACATGCAGGAATTGCAAGAAACTGGAATTATATATCTCGGAGCTTCGCAGTATAAGCGAATAGATGAAGTATCAACATTAGATATCAAGTCATCTGACATTGCTAAGGACCAGTAGATATATGTATGACGTGATGGCTTCCTTTCACCAAACTTACAACCTAACCTAATCTACGAATTTCTTAGTAATGATAGGCATGTGCTTAACGCGAATCAGATCTAAATCCATTATACGATAACCATTAGTTACTGCTTGCAGATTGAGGTTTTATAAGGCACACTCCTGAGAGGGTCCTAAATAAGCATTCCTAACTCACTTAGTATAGGAACCGCAACTGCGGCCATGAAAAGTCCAGTGAAAGACATAAAGATTTTGTGAAAATTAGATATAAACCTACCTAGGTTCTCTCAGTTTTTTGGAGTGCATACTCGTATACTCTAAAAACTTCATAGTTCGCAAGTATTGTAAAAGTAAAAGCGAAATTGTTTCTTCCTTGATACCTCTCAATATCACGAATTGCCACAGCTGTACGTGTCGCTGATTAAAGGCGGAAAAAAGAATGGCAAACTGGTAAATTTTCGAAAGCAAGTCAGTCATAAATTAAGAATGTTTAAATGGATTTTTAAAAAGAGTTCAGCAGGTCGACACGGCAGACACGGAGCAGTCAGGCGGCCAGCTGTTGCACCGTAAATGTGGCAACTGAAAATCAGCTGCATAGGAAGGATATAGTTTAATGCATATGGGAGTGTGTGTGTGTGTGTGAGAGTGATTTCATGGCAGGTAGGCAGGTAGTAAATGGAATTTAATTCCACTAGATTTGCACCTGATTAATCTATAGCAAGTGTAGCACAAAATTCAAAAGAAAAATGTACGTAAAGGCTACGAAGATAAAAGGGATACGGACACTTGTACAAAGCCACACACACACGCATGCATGCAAACAAATCATATGTGGAACGCCAAAGGAGAGCCGGTAGAATGAAATTCTACACGAAAATGACTTTAAAATGATATAAAATGAATAATTGCCATGGCATTGTGTGTTGGGATGAGCCAGCAGATTTCAGGGTGCAGACAGACATAGCAGAGTGATGGTGCGGCTGCTGGTGGTGGTGGTGGCTGCGAGCGGTGGCAATGTTTGAGCGTGCTTGAAATATATTTTTGGGTTGGGTCATGTGTAGCTGCCGGCGTGGCATGAGATAGGAGGTTGTTTTGCGGTGCACTGAGGGTATAATTAGTGCAGCAGACGAGCAGACACACACACGCACTAGATAAATGTACGCACATCAGTGTGTGCGTGTGTGTGTTTGCTTGTGTGTGCCTTGATGACTTCAAAATGTTTGGGGTTAATTCATTTTAAATTTGAAACAACCTGCCAAAGCAAGATCAGCTGAACTGAACTGAATTAAACTGAAAATGCATATACACACACAAACATACATGCATACATACATACATCCACACATATGTACATATATATGTGTCTACATACATCCATATGTTCATATATGTTGCAAAGTGTCTGTAGTTTGCCTTTAGTGGCATCCTTCGTTAAGGTCACAGATGCTGCAGGTGATTTCAGCGCTATTGCAACAACAATAACAAATTGCTTGCTTCCTGCCACAAAAAGATAAGGCGAGCGTATATTTTTAGGTTAGGCTTGTGAAGAAACATTTTAGTAGTAGGAAACCACGACACGCCCTTGAATGTTCTAATCTACATAGAAGCTCAGCGAAGTTGTTGTGTTTTTTTTACAATTTCGAAATATGAGGAAGATCGAAGTCAGTTTTTTAAGAGGTTAATTACAATATGTACACACATGAATGAGTACTCAGGAGGGTGGGAGATATTTTTTCAATAGATGAGGTAAAATACTCAAATAAAATCAATTCAAAACTCCCTGGTCTGACACATAGATGGCGCTATTATAATTAAATCTATTTGATTTCTAGTTAGACACAACCTAGAATTAAATTCTCATGATCTGTAGTTAGTCCCAACCTTCAAAAGGCGCTTGTATAAATTTGACAACTTTCGGATCATTAGTTTGTGAATTATGCCATTTTGAGTGAAGCAACTTTTTTATTATGAAAAAATTGATAAAAAGGAATTTCGTGTGTTAATCAAATAGTGCTTTTTGAAGGAGAAAAATACAGGCGAAGCACAAATTTGGCTTGAGGACGAGCTTCTGAACACTGTCCCTGGAAAATCAACCATCAAAGATTCGTAGTCTAAGTTGGGACGTGCTGAAATGAGTACCGAAGATGGTGAACGCAGTGACGCCCTAAAGAGGTTGTTACCGCAGAAAACATGAAAAAAGACCACAAAATAGTTTTGGTTGACCGTAAAGTGAAGTTGTTTGAAATAGTAGGCGCTCTGAAGATATCAAATGAACGTACATATTATATCATTCAAGAATATTTGGGTATCAGAAAGCTCTGTGCAAAGTGGGTGCCATGTGAGCCCACTTTTCACCATAAACGACGATGAGTTGATGATTCGGAGCAGTGTTTGGAGATGTCCAAGCGTAGAAAACCCGCGTTTTACGTCGATATGTCATAATGGATGAAGCATAGATCGATTACTAGACTCCGAAGTTCAATCGACTGTCATCCGAGTGGACTACACACGATGAACCCGCTCCAAAGCATGGAAAAATAGTAGGCTGGTAAGTTTATGGCGTCTGCGTTTTGGAATGCGTATGGAATAATTTCTATTGACTACCTTGAAAAAGAAAGGACCATCAAAAGCGACCGTTTGCAGGAAGAAACCGTCGAAAAACTTCCGCATTTGAAGCAAAAGAAAGTGTTGTTTCAACAAGACAATGCACCGTGTCATAAGTCTGTCAAAACGATGGCAGAAATCCATGAATGGGGATTCAAATTGCTTCTGCATCCCCCGTGTACTCCAGATCAGGTCCCAAACGACAATTCCCTATTTTCAGAACTCAAAAGAATGCTTCCTGGGAAGAAAATTTCATCGAATGGGGAGGTGAACACTAAAACTGAGCCCTATTTTGAAGCAAAGGACAAATCGTACTACAAAAATGGTATACAAAAGTTGTAGGGTCGCTATAATCAGTGCATCAATCGCCACTGAAGGGAACTAATAGTATGTTGAATAAAAAAACGAGTTTTGCTGAAAAATTTTGTTGTACTATGGTAGACCGGAGACTTTTCAATTGACCTGTTAAAATATAGATTGGAGAAATATACTTGAGCATTTTTTCAAACGTAATCCAAATTAAACCCTGCAAAGTACAGATTTGTATATTTCTGCTGGAACTTTTAGTCTAAATGAGCCTCTGGAAGCAATACCTTTTTTATTTTGAGTTAGAACTTCCACCATCGGTATTTTTCCGAGCTTAAACTTCTATTAAAATAGCTGAATGTAAACATGTCTGAATAATCCCTTGTACGAAAGCCTAAATAAGTAAGCAAAGAGAGCCGGTGTAGTCACTATTCACCGGGAAGAGCCAGTAATAACTGATGAGAATCATTCAGAATCAATCAGAGCTGTTAAGAGCCAGTGAGCATCTTATAGTAACAGTGTGGACTAGTGAGAGCCAACGAAATCAGGTGATACTGCACATAATCGAAGCCAAGAAGAACTATTGAGCGCAAAGGAGTTCTAGTGAGGACTAATGTGAACCGGGGATCGGCAGGGATAACCTATCAGATGGCTGCAGTTACGTACAAGATTCTGAATCTCCCAAAAAGGGAAGACTAAAGGGAGTAGACTGGCATAAATATGCCTTGAAGGATCATTGAGAGCAGTGGAGGTCTAGTGAGAGCTAATATGAGCCGGGAATAACAGAAAATGTTCGCTGTTACTTATTAGATACCGCATCGCACGGAAAGAGAAGAGTGAAGGGAGAGGGCTTGCATAAAATTGGCAAGGAAAAGCTACACTTGATGTAAGTTAAAAAGAGGATGAAGAAATTTTGGATATGTATGTGGCCTGGTGGTTCACAAATGTATACTGTCCAGGCAATGCTTCGCTCACGCATCTGTCATAATTCCTTTATGTATTGAACAACTGTTCCGTGCTTTTACTTGCCTTACACGCTCATACCATTCAATAATTTCTTATAAGCTATTTCTAATTTACTTAAAACGGTACTACGTAAATATTTCTTCAAGAGTTTCCTCAAAGTTTCGGTTTATTGACGTCTGTCACTAATGAAAATACAACAAAACAGTAACAAATTGTTGCAACAAAGTCAATTATAAATCCAATTACAACAAAATACGAAGCCGAAATGAAACTTTTTGTCACAGCTGGCGGCCTGCGCTTCGAACATTTGGGCGGCTACACAGACTGGTTCCAGCGCACAGTTGCAAAGGTTATGTCAGCTTCATCTCAACTCGAAAAGCCGCCCTTATTTTTCTGCAATTGCTGCAAATGTTTCTCCTTCCACTGCTAACTGTTCCTGCTCAACCAGCGAATACAATAGAATCGAGGAAACGTGCCACACACGAGTGTTGCAAATAATGATGTGCTGGCTACACACATGCACACGCCACATGCCACAGTGAGCAGTGCACGCGGCCTCATTCCCGCTATCTACGAGCCATCAGTTACACATTGCGAGAGGCGTGTGCCGTCAAGGTCTGGCTGTCGCCGGCGAGATGGAAACCCAAGCGGAATATTTACTATTCTTTTGGTGGGGGGAAAGTGAAATGGGTGGTGGGTCAAAGGCGTAAGCTGTACGCGTTTTACCCCAACAAAAGCACAGTAAAGTGAGGCAATTGGTTAAACAGCATACTTGTAGACTTGTAGTAACAACAATGAACAGACAGACGACAATTTGGGAATAAAGGATAAGCACATAAATACAAATGTTAATTTACAATTACAACATTGATTGGTTCCAGTATAATTACTTTTGCTATTTTTGCGTTCTTCGGCGTACGTTTTGATGCGTGATTTATTTTAATTCCCTTAAAGTCTAATCGTTTCTATCTACACCGATTGAACTGAAATAGACCACGCACAATTTTCAAGATGTCCTCCGAGAAACTCTTTATTGAATGTCTCGTTGTACATTGCCAGTGATCAGTATTATCCAATCGGAGGTCTTAAGAAATGAGGACACAAGAATGAACAACTACGAGAGAAAGTAATAAGTTAGAAGACGTGCACGCTCTGGTCCAACAACTCGAAATGCTCAATGCTTGGGTTCCCAGCTATAGGCAATGAAGAGAACTAATCCAGTTCCCACGACAGCCGAGACTATGGATCTATGTACGAATGATAGGAACGGACTCAGGTTTTTAGTCGGCCTAGGACTGTCAATAAGGGAGGATTACTGGAAATTACTTCAGAGATGAGTCCTGTTGCTACAACAACAGCAACAAAATAGCTATTCAGAAGCTCCGAAACGGATCTTCATGAACCCATTGTAAGTTTCCACGAAAGTCTACGAAATCGGAATGGACTCGGGTTTTAGCCGGCCTAAGACTGTCAACAAAGTAGGATTACTAGAAATTACTTCACGGATGTTTCCTGCCGCTACAAGCGCAGCCACAAAAGACCTGTTCAGTTGCTCAAGAACATTTGAGCCATCAATCAGAGATATTAAGATTATGAAAGCCCGGGCTTCGTTATCTTATTAGAAAGATAACGAAGCAGTTCCCGCACAAACTCTGAACAATTGAAGGAAAAGTTGAACAATGAGTATTTGGCCCATTGTTTCCTATGACAATAAGGCGCCGTACGTAGCTCGAAGAGGTCGGAGGTCGAAGAACACCAAACTAACTAACTAGACTAGATTCGCGAAAACACTAATTTTAAAGCCAATAATACTGCCTACGTCCGATTTGAAAAAGTGCTGATACTTACAGGTCTCTCAGAGCTCCAGATTTGGTTCCTCTGATATCGTTTTCCACGGTTACATGAAAAGCGAAATTTATATCAGAAAATCTCGTATCGGATTGCTGAACTCAAGGCAAACATTCGGGTCGAAATCAACGCTTTGCAGCCGAAGATGGTCGAAAAAGTAAAGGTAGACACAGCAGAAGGGGTTATGTTACCGATATTTTTCAAAACTTACTTAAACGTTACTTTCTCTTAAATCCGGAAATCCATTACAGTGCACAAAGATTAAATGTTGCATAAGTAACACAGATACACTTCAACCCCAAAAATAATCCCACCAAGCTCTGCTACGTACGGCATCCTGTCACATTTGCTGCACAGCTGTTAGTAAATCCGTTTTATGATCGATTTGCTCGCAACCAACTGAGTGCCACTCTCCAAAGTTGCAGATAATTGTCAACATGGGCTGGCACGACACGTCTGGCATTGTGGCGGTAAGCAGTTACGCTAACGAAAAGTAAATACACGCCAGAGACCCACGCAAACACAACAACGAACGCCAGCTAGCTGCAAGCAATGGCTACAAATCCGATAGCGAAGCAGTCGTTGAACAGCAGCAATCCGAAATTAGGCTGTGTGCGTGCACGACACCTCCCACCCACAGCCGAGAGAGAGAGCAACACGTCACAGACGCCATGCAACAAGCCTTATTTGTGTGGCACTACCTCGCCCTCTAGTGGCTCTTGGCTGACGTGGTACCCATATGAAAGGCTGGCTGAAAATAACAACAAATGGTGGAGGTGATAGTCAAGTGGCACAAACGCGCTTGCAACACAGTGTGTCATAAGGTGGGCCAAGCACATGTCAATGCATGTGACGTCATGCGCCGGCTTGTGGACTCGGAAGGCGGCACACAGTGATGATGTGCGTTGTCATTGTTATGCCGCTAATGCTGCTGCCGCGTGTGGCACGGCAACTACAGGGATTAACTACATGCGGGTGGTGGTGGTGATGACGATGTATGTGCCATCAAGTGACGTCCATGTTGGCGTGTCAAAGTGGTGCGGAGATTTCGATTTAAGCGTTGCGAATGTTTGACTGTGTATTTGTTCACAACAACTCGCTACTCGTCACTTTCCACTCTTCGCACGAGTAGCATGGCAAATTACTGCATTGCGTATGCAATATGACGCGTCACGTGTCACAAACGGCTGCCGCAAGCATGCAGCCAACGCTTCGCCACAGTACACGCAACATCCCATCAGTTATGCCGCCCACGGACAATCGACGGCATGGCTAAAAATGCCTGTGGCGTTTTGTATTTTGCGAAAATCCTTTTGACGAATTTTATTTCCAATTTTTTCCCGATTTTGCATTCGATAATTTCAGATTCTTTAAATATTTGAATGTGCGTGCGGTTTATAGCTCTGTGTCTAATCACAAGGGACTAAAAAAGCTTAGTTGAACTTTACGTTCAATATTTGGCACGTACCCTAGTTGTTCAATTATTAGGGATGTTCTAAAGCATCTCTGGTTGGATGCTGGAGAAATACAGGGTTTGTCCGGAAAGAAATCGGACTGATTTTTGTCCGCCTCGACCGTACTTCGGAGCGTGCGTGCACCGATTGGATTCGGTAAAGGGCGTTCCTCGTTAATGAACGAGAGGCTGGTCAGTTGTCTCACTGCACTTGAAGAGTAAGGACAAACATTTTCGCGCGACGTGTTTCTGTGAGTGGTGCAAGTCGAAAATGAAGCGTTCGTTAGAGCAGAGATACTCGACTAAATTCTTTGTGAAACTCGGAAAATCTGCGACAGAGACCTTTGATATGATTAAGCAGGCTTACCCAGATGTTGCTATAGCAGGAAGTGGTGCGTTTCTGTTGCACCAGGCTTTTTGGAGGTTTGGGAAGAGTTTTTATGATAAAGGCCGTTCTAGGAGACCTGCGACTTCGACAAAAGCCGACAATGTGACTTATGTGAGCAAAGTTTTGAACTCGGACCGTCGACTAAATATTCGTTTAATTGCCCAGATGTTAAATTTATCAAAATCGATGGTTCAAGACATTGTGACGGAGCACGAGGTGTCAATCGGTTTCGACAAGATATCGTAGCCGATTGGAAGTTGCACCACGACAACGCCACTGTTCACACCGCCTTTCTTGTGAACAGTGAACTGCTATCTAACCAAGACCTGCATCCCGACGCTTCCGTAGCCGCCTTACAGCTCTGAAGTGGCCCCTCCGAACCTTTTTTATTTCCTTGCTTGAAAAGGCGGCTGAAAAGCTAGAATTTTGAGGATACAGAGGGGATCCAAGCAACTTGTACCTCGGCTGTCAAGGCTATTCCGGAGAATGTCTTCCGTGACGCCTTCAATGCTTGGAAATTATACCGATTACGAATCAACTAGTTGGGAAGATTTGCGAATGATTTGAAGGGAACAGAGGTGTTAAGTATGCAACTGTTTCCAGAGCTTAAAAATTTAGGCTCTGAAAATCAGCTGATTCATTACGCTCTGTGAACAAAATTGTGACTCGGAATAGTTTTGACAAATTGCACTTACAAAAACAAAAACTGTATACCTTTATCTAACTATAATCATATATTCGTCACAAAACCGACGAGCACATTAAGGGTGCTGGGCGAAAGTGCGAAAACTCCACACCCCTGCCACCAATTGTTTTGTGCTTAAGTGGCATATTTCTGTTTCACCCACTGTCGCACCCTCTTTTATGCAATTTCGCCAGCACTTTCACCGAAAATAAATTGCATTTCAATAGCGAAAGTTCTTGCACCACTTTGGCAGAGTATATTCACACATATGACTTTAATGCATGCACTCGAGCACATATGTGTGAACACTTAGTACTTAACTCATACATGAGTCCATACTCGAAGACATATGTACATACTTGTATGTATGAACACTTAAGTACTCGTACATGAGTCTACATAAAAGCGTGGAACTAATTAGTTAGTTGACAAATTGATTGCTTCAAATGCTGATTGATCTCAACAATCATTGTTCGAGGTACTTTCAGTGTGTGTTTGTTGACAGGCGAGGAGAGGCGTTGGGCTTGTTCACTTAATATTTCACTCATAATTAGCCTTGACGAAGGCACTTCCCTCACTAATCTCAGTAGATTTGGTGGATATTTGATATTAATTGAACAAATGTTAGGAATTTTAGAAAATGTTTTCGGAATTTTTTTTAGGCGATGGATAAAGAAGAATTGAAGAGTCATACATATACTATACGTTTATATAGATAATTGGTATTCAACTAGACACAATAGAACTTTCAAATATTTCACACAAAATTTGAAGCCAATCGAAAACAAGAAAAAACGTTAACTTCGGTTGCACCGAAGCTAAATACCCTTCACAGGTGCATTTCTGTAATAACTATGTTTCCAGTTTGTGTGGAAGCTATATGCTATAGTAACCCGTTCTGAACAAGTTTTTTAGAGATTACATTGTGGCCTTAAAAAATAATCTCTACCAAATTTCGTGAACATATCTTGTCAAATGTGAAAGTTGTCCATACAAGAACTTGATTCCGATCGTTCAGTTTGTATGGCAGCTATATGCTATAGTTACCCGATCTGAACAATTTCTTCGGAGATTACATTTTTGCCCTAGAGAATATTCTATACCAAATTTGGTGAAGATACATTGTCAAATGCGAAAGTTTTCCATACGAGAACTTGATTCCGATCGTTCAGTTTATATGGCAGCTATATGTTATAGTGGTCCGATATCGGCCGTTCCGACAAATGAGCAGCTTCTTGAAGAGAAAATGACGTTTACAAAATTTCAAAAGGATATCTTAAAAACTGAGGGACTAGTTCGTATATATACAGACAGACGGACATGGCTAAATCGACTCAGCTCAACATACTGATTATTTATATATATACTTTATAGGGTATGCGACGCTTCCTTTTGGGTGTTACAAACATCGTGACAAACTTAATATACCCTGTTCAGGGTATAAATATGAGCTTCGGATTTAGATTAAGCTTTGAAGCTTCAAACAAACTGTAAATTTGATACAGAAGTATTTTATGTTCATTCTTTTATTTATATTCGGCAGGTGGCGCTTGAGTCAAGTTCTGTGAAACGTCTTATAACAGGACTCGTTGAGCTTTTTAATTTCGAAAAAATAAGCTTTCACCATTTTAAATTTTTTGCCGAATTATTATCCTTAGTTAGAAAAGTATTCGGCAAAAAATTGAAAAAATGTGAAAGCTTATTTTCGAAATTAAAAATCTCAACGAGCTTTTTTTTATTACAAACAAGTTTTAAATCTGATATGTCAAAGTCTCTAAAACCCTATGCCAGAATACTCCATTTATCATGTAATATGAACTTTTGTGCTTTTAAGCTCACTTTTGCTAACAGTCATACCTATCTCAAGGCCAAAGATAACGGGTGATTTTTTTGAGGTTAGGATTTTCATGCATTAGTATTTGACAGATCACGTGGGATTTCAGACATGGTGTCAAAGAGAAAGATGCTCAGTATGCTTTGACATTTCATCATGAATAGACTTGCTAACGAGCAACGCTTGCAAATCATTGAATTTTATTACCAAAATCAGTGTTCGGTTCGAAATGTGTTTCGCGTCCGTGTCCGATGAGCGATGAGGCTCATTTCTGGTTGAATGGCTACGTAAATAAGCAAAATTGCCGCATTTGGGGTGAAGAGCAACCAGAAGCCGTTCAAGAACTGCCCATGCATCCCGAAAAATGCACTGTTTGGTGTGGTTTGTACGCTGGTGGAATCATTGGACCGTATTTTTTCAAAGATGCTGTTGGACGCAACGTTACGGTGAATGGCGATCGCTATCGTTCGATGCTAACAAACTTTTTGTTGCCAAAAATGGAAGAACTGAACTTGGTTGACATGTGGTTTCAACAAGATGGCGCTACATGCCACACAGCTCGCGATTCTATGGCCATTTTGAGGGAAAACTTCGGACAACAATTCATCTCAAGAAATGGACCCGTAAGTTGGCCACCAAGATCATGCGATTTAACGCCTTTAGACTATTTTTTGTGGGGCTACGTCAAGTCTAAAGTCTACAGAAATAAGCCAGCAACTATTCCAGCTTTGGAAGACAACATTTCCGAAGAAATTCGGGCTATTCCGGCCGAAATGCTCGAAAAAGTTGCCCAAAATTGGACTTTCCGAATGGACCACCTAAGACGCAGCCGCGGTCAACATTTAAATGAAATTATCTTCAAAAAGTAAATGTCATGAACCAATCTAACGTTTCAAATAAAGAACCGATGAGATTTTGCAAATTTTATGCGTTTTTTTTAAAAAAAAAGTTATCAAGCTCTTAAAAAATCACCCTTTACATTCTCAAAAGATGTGGACTCTTGTGTATTTTCTTAAAAAACTCTAGAAAAACCTAAAAAATTCACGCCAAACTCAGTATCAGAGTTCCAGACGGATCAGGAATAGATACGTTGGGAAATGGTCAGCTTTTATTAGCTAAAAAGAGTCAGTTCCAGTCCATTTTCTTCACTTTTATTGAAGTTTGCTTTTTGAATCGGCACCTAAATGAGAAATGTGGTGTTGAAGACGAAAGTCATCTTTAATTTTGTGTGTGATATACTCAATTATGAACAGCTAAGTCCAGGTTTATCTACCACAATACTATCTTCCAGAAGAGGTCAGAAAGCTTAAATGCTGGTTATTTTTTTATGAAGATGTGGTAATTCATGAAAGCTTGCTCAGTTGTCTAAAATTTGGGAGAAAGTTAGTTTTTGAAGCAGGGATGATTTTGAAATATTATAAATAAAAATATTTTGTTTTTTTCGAACAATTGTGTTCGTGAGCATTAAGAAACAAGCTTGAAAAAGCGGAATATGAACAAATTTTAATGGAAAATATTGAACACTTTAGAGCTTTCCAGGATTTTTTCGGATTATATTCTGAGAAATTTGGAGTAAGATTGGCAATGAACGGCATTAACATAACAGCAGTTACATAACAGTAAAAAATTTTACATAACGGTTTATAAATTACTTGAAAAAATCACTTACCATACAGTATACATATATCACAGTCGCTTTTAAAATCTGAAAATGGAAGAAATATAGGTTAGAATAACTTCAAAATATATATTAACGAGCAAAACGTAATAAAGACAGAATTCGGCAATGAAATACGCATCTTTATATATTATATTATTATTTTTATATTTTTTATTTTTATTTATATTTATAGGTCTTAAATCCGGAGATAGAACAACTGAAATTACTTCTTAATTAATGACGTCCAACGTAAAGAACTTTCGTCGTAATAGAGACTTAAATTACGAAAAGTTAGTTTTCCTTAAGGATGACTACTCCTCTTGGACCTAGAAACTGAACTCCATCTGGTATCGCAAAGGACGTGCCTTATTGACCTACCAGATTAACCTAAACTAACATAGCATAGTTTTCACGTTTCCAGAAAAAGTTTTTACGCAAGAAGAGATCAATACCACAACGTCTGGCTGAGGTTAACAAATAGGAAAAAACAGAATAAGACATATCGAACCAACATCAAAGAGGTCTTCATTGAAAAATCAATTGAACAGCGACATTATTTTGGAGTAGAAACTTCAAAAACCGCAAATCATCTGACCACACACATTTACCATATTTGATATTTATATTTAACACAATTAATGCCATGACGCTTCTACAAAATTGAGAAGAGTCATGATTAAAGCTGAGTATCCTAAAATAACATTGACAATGGCACGATGAAACAAATATTGTGTCAACAAATAAGGTAGGAGTCGGAGAAAATTTACATAATGCAACTCATTAGAGAGAAACCATGCACTTCACCGGCGCAAACTATGAGGAGGATAAGACGAAATATGTATGTGTGAGAATATGACAATAAAGGAGATGCTGAAAGAGAGTATTTCTAGGAAATACTTGAAAAATATTGCCAACTCATGATTATTTTAGTAGAATGCCAAAATGGCTAAAGAACAGCACGCAATGCGGCGAAGGAAAAAAAACACTGAGAATAATAAAAAAATAAGAATGAATAAGACAAAGCAATAGCGACGCGCAAGTGGCCAAAAACGAATATGAGCAGAAAATAGTCGTAGAAGGAGACGTTAAAAGTGGCCGCGCGATGCTTAGCGACCTTTCAAATGCTGCTGAAGAGCAACGAAGGGCAGACGAGCACTGAATATGCCTAAAGAGGTGCTGCTATCTTGATCGAGGTCCATCTGTATGCATTTGAAGTTATTTGGGTTAGCAGATGTGCGGCGGCGCACGCGATCCTTAAGCAGCATTTGGAGAAGGGCCGCTCAAATGGCAGACGGACATGCACACACGCACACACATATATGGTACACTTTTGAAAAGCAAAACCAACAACGATGACTTTCGCTTTTTTCGCGCGGCACCTGAGCAGCAATCGGCGGTGCTGAAGTGATAGCAGCGTGGCGTGAGTGCAGACAATCGGCTGTCAAATGTGAAGCGGAGGTGGCCAGTTTGCGGTCGCTATTATTTATGTGTGGCGGCTTTTTTTCCTATTTTCTTCTATGTAAGTATACTTGTAGATTGTCTTGATGAATGAGGATATGTTAAGTTATTAGTGGCCTAAAAAGCTTGCGTCCAGTTGTGCTCAAGTTCAAGGATAACGCCAAGCGGCGGTTAGTTGGACAAGGAGATACTTGCTGAGAAAAGGAAGAAGAGCAAAAAAATAAAACAAAATTACGTGAAATGTGCAGAAGAAGCTCACTTAAGATAGTTGTGTCTAAAGGAAGGGTTTCTAGCAACTTATATTTCAAATACTTTGTCGTATTTGGTTACCAACAAAATGTATTTCAAATACAACCAATTTCAATTGTTATCTACTGAGCGTACTATTCGCAAAATCATTACCCATCTTGAGACCCTGCATTCATTATTGGATAATATTCGACCGAATAGACCATGCCCAGCACGCAGTGAATAAAATGTAAGAGCTGTAGCTGAGAGTGTACACGAAGTCCGTGGAAAGTCGGTTCGACGCCGTTAACAGCAACTCGTACAGACGTATAGAACGACCATATTTCATGTCGAGATCATAAATTGAATGCGTACAAAATACAGAGTGTTCAAGAACTGAAGCCGCTCGATCTTCCCAAGCGACACGGCTTGGCTCTATGGGCTCTTAAAATTACCAAGAATATCTGACGTTTTCGAGCTAAATTTTGTTCAGCGATGAGGGCCATTTCTGGTTCTATGGGTATGTAAACAAGCAAAATTGTCACATTTGGGAAGAAAGTCAACCTAAAGAGAATCAAAGTTTGTCATTTCATCAAGGAAAAGCAACGGTTTGGTATGGTTTGTGGTCCGGTAGAATCATCTGTCCATATTTCTTCAAAAATGATGCCGGTAAGAAGGTAACCGTCAATGGCGACCGTTATCGCGCCATGATAATCGACTACTTGATGCCTGCAAGTGAGGGTTGTGATCTCGGCGACACTTGGCTTCAACAAGGCGGTGCTATTTCTCACACATCGCACTAATCAATGGATTTATTGAAAGAACACTTCTGCGGCCAGATAGTTTTACGTGACGCTGTGATATCACACCGTTAGACTTTCTTTTGTGGGGATAAGTAAAGTCTAAAGTCTATGCGGACGATTTCGATTCAGGACTTGGAGCAAAACATGCCGCGTGTCATTCGCCAGTTCTCAGTCGGAATGGGCGAACGAGTCATCGAAAATTGGACTCAACGGTTGGACTATCTGAGACATAGCCGCCGGCAACATTTGGAAGACAAGATAATCTTAAAAAAAATAAAGGCCAAAGAATGTACTTTGGAATGATAATACAAACTCCCCATAAAACTTGAAATTTTTGTGTTTTTTTTTTTTATAAAACTAGGGAAAACCGAAATGGATCAGTGGTTATAAAGCCAAAATCTATCTCGATTAGTTTCAGTTGATAAAAGAAAGCGTTTGCTAAACAAAATTATATAAAATAAGTATTTTTTGTTATAAATATGAAAATCTAAAAAAAAAATATGTATATAAATAAAATAAAAATTTGAATTAAAAATTAATATTAGAAATTTTTCAAAAAAAATATTAATCTTACAGCAGGCTCCACATTATAACAGCAGCCTCTTTTTTTAATTTCTTTCACTTCCAAATACTGCTTCTTTCAACTTTCTTAAGTGGCTATCGCTGTCTTTATTTATTTAATTTTAATTCTTATACTTTTCGTTTCTGATTCGCAGCGCACAATGAATAACACATTCCAAAATTTCGTTATATTATTCTTTTTGGGGTTTCTTTAATATTTTTTTCAACTCCCTTGAGTCGCTGGAGCGCTGCTTCATTATTATTGGCGTAATTCGATATTTTATCACTGCAAGATCAGCCGAAATGTTTTTTGTTTGCACAGCTTTCGCACAAAAAAGGGTTCGGGTGCGCAAAATTTCTTTTGACAAGCCTCGAACGTTCGCAAAGCTTGCTTTAGTTGTATTATCTCTATGCCTTTTTCGTTTTAAGGCACTGGCAAAAAAAATGTACGAACAATTTAGTGTGGAAAAAATGGAAGACTTGCTGATGCTTGCAGTTATTGATTTGGCTTCTGCTACGTAAGATTCCACCACACACTTGGGGATCAGAGGCTTTCAACGATTTTTTTTCTTTTTTTGTTGCATTAATTTTGCACCTCTTTATCGTTTTTTCTGAAGCACTTGCTTGTGGTGCCAATCAACAGTTGTGTTTTTTCGGTAGTTTGCTGCGGCACAGATTTTTAGTTGTTAATTGGTTTTGAATTTCAAATCGGCCGGAAGCATTACACACTTGATGAAACACCTTTTTTCCATATGGAGTAATTGATTTCGCTTTTTTTAGTTTTTGTGTTCTTTTTTGGTTGTTGTAGGTGTATTGGCGAATATTTGAATTTATTTACTTGGGTTTCGAAGAAAGCTAGCCGAGAATAGGGAGGGATACACAGCACAGTATACTTCAAAATGTGTTTATAATATGTATGGCGTCACTTTCTTTAGCAAAAAACACATATCTATTACAATACGGTGTACTGATTGAAATTTAATCAATAAAAATATGTATATAACGGGTGATTTTTTTGAGGTTAGGATTTTCATGCATTAGTATTTGACAGATCACGTGGGATTTCAGACATGGTGTCAAAGAGAAAGATGCTCAGTATGCTTTGACATTTCATCATGAATAGACTTACTAACGAGCAACGCTTGCAAATCATTGAATTTTATTACCAAAATCAGTGTTCGGTTCGAAATGTGTTTCGCGCTTTACGTCCGATTTATGGTCTACATAATCGACCAAGTGAGCAAACAATTAATGCGATTGTGACCAAGTTTCGCACTCAGTTTACTTTATTGGACATTAAACCAACCACACGAATGCGTACAGTGCGTACAGAAGAGAATATTGCGTCTGTTTCTGAGAGTGTGGCTGAAGACCGTGAAATGTCGATTCGTCGCCGTTCGCAGCAATTGGGTTTGTGTTATTCGACCACATGGAAGATTTTACGCAAAGATCTTGGTGTAAAACCGTATAAAATACAGCTCGTGCAAGAACTGAAGCCGAACGATCTGCCACAACGTCGAATTTTCAGTGAATGGGCCCTAGAAAAGTTGGCAGAAAATCCGCTTTTTTATCGACAAATTTTGTTCAGCGATGAGGCTCATTTCTGGTTGAATGGCTACGTAAATAAGCAAAATTGCCGCATTTGGGGTGAAGAGCAACCAGAAGCCGTTCAAGAACTGCCCATGCATCCCGAAAAATGCACTGTTTGGTGTGGTTTGTACGCTGGTGGAATCATTGGACCGTATTTTTTCAAAGATGCTGTTGGACGCAACGTTACGGTGAATGGCGATCGCTATCGTTCGATGCTAACAAACTTTTTGTTGCCAAAAATGGAAGAACTGAACTTGGTTGACATGTGGTTTCAACAAGATGGCCACACAGCTCGCGATTCTATTGCCATTTTGAGGGAAAACTTCGGACAACAATTCATCTCAAGAAATGGACCCGTAAGTTGGCCACCAAGATCATGCGATTTAACGCCTTTAGACTATTTTTTGTGGGGCTACGTCAAGTCTAAAGTCTACAGAAATAAGCCAGCAACTATTCCAGCTTTGGAAGACAACATTTCCGAAGAAATTCGGGCTATTCCGGCCGAAATGCTCGAAAAAGTTGCCCAAAATTGGACTTTCCGAATGGACCACCTAAGACGCAGCCGCGGTCAACATTTAAATGAAATTATCTTCAAAAAGTAAATGTCATGAACCAATCTAACGTTTCAAATAAAGAACCGATGAGATTTTGCAAATTTTATGCGTTTTTTTTTTAAAAAAAGTTATCAAGCTCTTAAAAAATCACCCTTTAAATGTGTTTTCGAAAGATAAAATATTGAAGCTAGATTTGTGTGTATCAAAAATTAATCTAATTACCTTACTATATAATACCCGAGGCTGGCAGGGGCTTCCACGTCCTGGCCAAGGACCTTAGGCCTATTAGCCTCTCCCCCTTTTTACTAAAACCTCTAGAGACTGATAGACTGGTACATAAGGCGCATTCCGAGAGGCTATCGATCAGGAGCGCAGTATGCTGATTATAAAGACAAGTCAGTGGATACTGCCTTGTATAGTACACCTTCGTGTCATGGCAGGAGGAAACCATTAGGGTTAAGGATTTCGCTGTTGGACCCTTCCTTGATATTGAGGAAGCCTTCAACAGCCTTCTGCCAGAGGCATTCGCTATTGCTCTAGACGGTATTGGGGTTGAACCAAACCTCAATCTCAGTCTTCTGTGCGGCAGAGTGATTGAAACGGAATGGGGCAACGGGCGCGCGCTACTAAATATGAGTAGGGGCACTTCACAGGGTGGAGTTCTCTCTCTCTCTTCAATGGATCCTGGACGTCCACGACCTGCTTAAAAAAACTTGAGGATCGCGTCTGCCGGGTGATTGCTTATGCAGACCTGTAGCACTCATAGTCGAAGGAAACTTCTTGAGTACCGTGTACGAGTTTATGTAGGGGTATCTCAGCGTCGTAATAAACTCGGTGGTCGGAAGTGGTCTCGCCACCAACCCAAGATGGCTTTATTCATTAGAAGATATAAGATGCCGGTGGTTCCGCTGCCGCGAATGGGAGACATCTGCCTGCCACCAGTGGATACAGTGAAATATCTAGTGCTCATCCTGGATAGGAAGCTTTCATGGAAGCCGAGTATCGAAGAGAGAGCAAAAAAGGCACCGATTGCTCTATACTGCTGTAGGAAAGGCATTGGCAAGAGCTGAAGTTCCTCACAAGTTTGGGATTTTATGACTCATTTCTAGTACAACCGCAAACATAGAATCATGAAAATTCGTCGTCTTCGAATGGTTTATAGAGATGTTTTGTGATTTTAACTATATAAAAAAGATTTTTAAAGTATTTTTCGAACTCACTACAAATATCACAAATATTTTTTTCGAAAGCAGCCATTTTCAATTCGAAATATAAGTACTTTCCCACGATATGCAACAGTTTTAAAACCTTAAACAATGAAACTCACAAAAATAGCTTTTTCACCTGTTTTTCTAATAAAATTCGAACAGTCCACTCGAAGACCTAAAAACCTACACTGGTACTTCGATGGCTGACTCTATAAAAAAATTATGAATGTAAAAAACTTCCCCAAAAAGCGATTACCCTATAAGATATAGATTCACCGAATATGCCCCTCCCCATAATTAACTGTTGGGCTCAATAGCAAATAAATCAATCAAATGGCTAAATCAAAGGCATTTGGAGGGCGCATTTTATGCGTAAAGGATGCTGTAATTAAAACGCAATATAAGTGTAATTATGTAATGCTGCAGGTGAGTAAGTATATAATATATGTATATATGTACATGTGTACGTGCCTGCAATAAGGTGTAATTAAATAAAGAAACATTATTATTTGAAAATAAATGTGGAAAGGTCGAAAACGAAATACACATTTGGTGCAAATGGCTTTTGATGTTCGGAAATTATGGGTGTTCACACCGGACTGAATGTGCTTATTAAATGCGGAAAATTTGTGAGTAAACACAGATGGGCAAATATATAAACAAAGCGAGAAATTTTGGAAAATACACGACTAAGCAAACATGTGAAGAAAGAAATCAAAATGAAGAGGTAGGTATATACTAGCAATATATATAGTAGGTTTAATACTTGTGCGGGGAATTTGGGAGAGTATTGTAGAGGTGCGTGGATATACTTATACGAAGGTTTATAAGTAAGTGAACAGGTATGCATATATCTTCACATATTTTCACAGCTGTTTCTACCTTCCAGTCAAATATTCATATTCACACACCTTGAGTTGCACTGTTGAATGGTGGTGAAATGGTGGAAAAACCCGCCACACTTCACAGACGAGCGCTTCCTCCATTAGTTACATGAAGCCAATGCGCTGATTTTTCTTCAAATCGTTCTTGAATTTTCGCAATTAGCGGCCAAATATTTTAAGCAATTAGTTAGAGCGACGATACAAAAGCAATTAGTATTTAGGCTGTTAGCACAACAAACACAAATTTTGTGGTGAACAGTAAATGCAGGAATAGAACAGGTAGCAGGCGAGTTTATAATATATTTACAATTAGGCTTCCCAAAGCATGTGAGAAAGAGGTTCCTGAAAGGTTCTGTTTAGAAAAAGAAAGAAAATAAGCAATATAAAAGAACAGGATGAGATTTTCTTCTTGATTTTGAGCGGTTACTGTACATGGCAGCTATATGCTATAGTGATCCGTCTTGAACAAATATCTAATACTTTTTTGAAGACAGCCTATTTTTAGATCAAAATATAAGTACTTTTCCACGATGCAATAGTTTTGACACCTGAAACAATGAGACTCACAAAAATGCTTTTTTATCGCTTATTCATGTATTTGTTTCCCGTCAAAATTGTCCCAAATTGTTCGAATATTGTAGCGTTGGCTTGCGCAAATAAGTTAGGTTAGGTTATACTGGCCGGCTGTCACGCCATACATAGTCCTACTGATCCTTAGTAAGGCCAGAGAAAGGCGTCGCTTTTTGCGAACCTTAAGAGCGACTTGATATTTAATTTTGTTATATCATCTAGTCCGTTGGCGAAGCTCCTAGATATCGAAGGTGAGTTCTAGATGATGCAGCATATATACATAGGTGTTGCAGAGCCTCTCTATTATGAAAATTTCTCAGCACTTCCCGCTTGTATTATCGCTACTTATGCTCTTCCGGATTGCAAGTGTTGTCAGTAGGTTGTTATCTGTCAGACTTTGACTAAAAACCGTCCTGCAGTCCACACGAGACAGTGTCAGTAAAAATCATGCTTGTTTTCCTCTGGGATCTTGCACCTGAGTTTGTCATTGCTGCACGTCCTTACGACTTTCCATTCCGCCCTTATCCCCCTGTCAGCCCTTTCGGAAATTTCATTGTATATCGTTTTTAGCAATTTCCGTATTTCTTGCTCTGCTTCGGTAGTCAGACAGACGACACTTTAATGCAATCTCAACAGCTATTTCGTTTCCCTAAATTTCACCTCCTTTTAGTGACGGTTTGTGGTCTATTATTTACTGAACTGTACCAGAAGGTTTTTGGGAAGAATTCATCTAATTGGAGTTCCAAATGATTTTAGACCTTCCGCGACTCGCTGTATTCGCTCCACCGGTTTCTGTATGAGATTTGCCGACAGAGTTTCACCAAAAAGAAGCATCGTAAAGCAAAATTGAAGGAAGACCAGATGATAGACGCCAAGTAGACCTGGCACCTTCTTACAGGTCACTTCTGATCTTTTTGCCTCTTTTCTATACATTGAGTTTCAACATCAGTTATCTCCTAGGTACTTGGCATGCCCCTTAATTGTTATTTCAACTCCGTTGAGCCTTGAAGGTTTCGTTGGTGGGATTTTGTACTTCCTTGAAAAGAGTACCATATCCGTTTTCTAAGTTGGTCGATATTGTCCATCACTTTACTGATTGTCTCAAGGAACTTTTCCGTCACTAATCTAGCTATTCCGTCTACATGGGTTATCAGTTTGGGTGCATTCCTTTAAAGTTCTTCTTAAAGCTAATTAGCTAGAAGAGACCATAGTAGCAGTGGTGCCAATACTCCTCCTTGTAGAGTTCCTTTTGCGCTAATCTGAGGCCTTTGGCTTGATTCCTTTCCGCATTAATTGAATGCTCTAGTAATTGAACTCTAACTGGTATCACAAAGGACCAAAATTGGTCTATGCGTGGCTCATTGGTCTACCAGACTAACTTAACCTATTGGTCTATACATATTATTTCGAATAAAGGGGGACTCTTTAGCCCGCCTTCGGGCAAATAATAATCTGTGCCAAAATTTCGCGATAACATTGATTTTGATGGAGTAGTTTGGTCATTTATGTCAAAATATTCATTAGTGTTTGAGATGCGTGTCGTTTTGTGAGCTGCTAAAAGTGAGTTTTTCGTTTTTTGCGTTGTCGAAATTTGTTGAGCAAAGAACTTGCATTAAATTTTGTTTACGGAATCAATTTTCTGCTGCGGATACAGTTGAGGATGGTGCAGAAAGCCTTTGGTGATGAGGCTATGTCTAAAGAAAATGTTTACAAGTGATATAGTGAGTTCCAAGCCGGCCGTGAACGTGTCGAAGATGAAGAGCGTCCAGGGCGACCATCAAATTCAACCGACAAAGCTCACGTTTAGCAAATCAAAGATTTGGTGTTGAAAACCTGTCGATTAACAATGAGAGGCCTTGCTGATGAAGTTGGCATATCGAAAGGCTCAGCCAATACCATTTTGAAGGACGTTTTGGGCCTCAAGCGCGTCAAACCTCGACTCGTACCGAAAACATTGAATTTTTGGGAAAAAAGGCGTCGCGTTGAAGTGTGTGAAACGATGCTTTCTGACTACCAGGGTGTCATAAAATGCATTATAACTGACGATGAGACTTGGATGTATGCTTACGACCCCAAAACAACCGATCAATCGAGCGAATATCGTGCCAAATCAGAGCCGTGACCAAAAAAATTGCTCCAAAGTCGCTCAAAAATCAAGGTCATGTTAACTGTTTTCTTCGATTATCGTGGTATTGTGCATTATGAACTCCTTCCAACCGGTCAAACAGTCCACAAGAAATATTATTCGAACGTTATGCGTCGTTTGCGTAACGCTATCCGCCTAAAAAGGCCGGAATTGTGGAAAGACAATTCTTGGTTTTTACACAACGATAATGCACCATCCCATACTGCCCTCGTAATTCGTGATCATTTCGCCAAACATTCAACCCATATCGTTCCGCAACCACCGTATTCACCTGACCTGGCGCCGTGCGACTTCTAGCTGTTCACCAAGCTTGAAAGACCGCTCCGGGGACACCGTTTTTATACGATAGAGGAGATTCAAGCCGCAGCGAAGACGGAACTGAAGGCCATCCCGGAAAGTGACTACAACCAGTGTTTCGAAAATTAGAAAATCCGTTGGCATAAGTGCATTGCATCGGAAGGGGTTTAATTTGAAGGGGATGAAATTGATTTGGAAGAATAAATAAAGAATTTTCAAAATAAATACAATGTTACCTTAATTTTTTGGGCACAGTATGTCTAGTCCCAAAACGAATTAAGCCTTTACTGGGTAAATTAAATCAATTTGATCTAAATTAGTTCTAATTTTTAGCTAATTCGTAACTAGATTGCAATCATCTAATTAAATTAAAATCAATTAAAATTTGATTAACATAATTAAAAGGAATTTCCATTAATCTCGCAAATTAACTTTATCCAATTTCCTGAAACCAACTCTTTGAAAAAATTTTATAAATTAATTCTTGCAGTTAGTACTGCTTCAAATCACCGCGCCCATGAATGTGCCAAATTCCATACTCTTCTTTTTATTGCAACCAACTAATCATCCGAAAATCGTGACTTTTATTAGTTTCACCGTGACTGGCTGCATGCGGACGGACGGACGGATCTGCTGGCGTGTGCATACATATTTACACACTCGCCAAAGCTACACACGTCCAACTAATCTTATGACTCTAAAGCGAGAATATTTATGGCCCAAGCCGTGCTAAAACTAAATCGCAAAAGCCAACGAAGCACAACAAATTATTTTATGCTTGTCAAATAAACAAACATCTCATGCTAAATAATATAGCTTTTTATTTAATTTGGAATTTATTCATTTATTCTGCGATTTTATTTTTAATTTTTTAATTTCAGGCAATTGGCTTAATGTGGATTTGCCAACGCCCACGTGAAGCTCAATGGAAATACCAACGAAATTAAGACGCTGGTCTTTGTTGTTGTTCTGTTTTTCTTAATCATCTAACTGTATAAGATTTCGCGCGTCTCAACTCGCCTCATCTCCCATCATCTCGGTGATGGGCATGAAATTTATAAACAGGATTTAAAAAGCTTTGATAAATCGTCGCTCACATCAGTGCAGCGGCGGATTATTTAGCATTTGAATTAGAATTTCATAATCACAATGAATAACATATACTACACATGTGAGAGAGAGCGGTCGTAAGGGGTAGCGCAGGTGGGAGAGGGAGTGAAACAGTGAAGTAAAATGTTCGTGTAGTTGCGAATGTGAAATTTGTGTTTGCTTTTCTGCAGTTTCTTCTGCTTTGTCTACATTTTTTTTATAGCAGCAGACAAGATTGCTGCTGGCCAACCTTGCCACCAGCCAGCAGTCGGAGAACCAGCCCGCCAGCCAGCTGCGACTTGAAAAGAGTTGCGTGGGTTGTCATTGTTTAAATGCAAATACATACAAACATAGCTAGAGATGCTAATGCCCAAAGCAAATGTGTGACGCCGAAGACGTACAGGCACGATTGCCGATACACAAGTTCATCGAGCTAACCCAGGCAGCGAAAAACGAAGGTTTTGATATTTCTATATATTGAATGAACTCGGTAAGTTTCGTAATTTTTTCAGATTTTACAATTATTCAGTTGAATTCACGCTGTAAATATGGAGGATCCACATTAAGGTGGATGGAGTCATATGTGAAGTTCACAAAAGTGAGGAAAGTTCTACGAGCGCCATTCACTTGGGAGTGGCCAGAAATGATTCCTTTACATATGACTTCCGGTCTTAGACTGATTATCCTCTGGGTAGCAAAAAAGACATCCGTTTGAAGGCGAGCTAAGGTGATAAGGCGAATCACCCCTGCCAGGGTTGTGCGCTGGGTTTGGGACCCATCACGTAAAAAACCTTTCCAATGAAAAGAAGAAAACAGCCTCGGATGATAGACCCCCCTTTTGATATCTTAATAGAGAAGGTAGAATCTTCTATAAGAATGTACAGCTGCTGATGTACGCCGATAATATTTATATCATCGGCTTCAACAATCGAGACGATAGGTTTGCGTTCTCAAGACTGGATAAGGAGCGAAGCAAATGGATCTGGTAGTGAGGGCAAGATGAAAGATCAAACTCTACAAGTCCCTCGTCATTCCCGTCTTGCTATATAGTGTACAGGCAAGAACGTTTTCGGGAGAAAGGTTCTGCGGAAGGTTTATGGTTCTTTGCGTATTGGGAACAGCGAATACCGTAGTCAATGAAACTATAAGCTATACGAGATATACGACGACATTGACATAGTTCAGCAAAATAAGAGACAGCGGCTATACTGGCTAGATCATGTCGTCCGATTGGATGAAAACACTCCACATCTGAGAGTATACGATCAAGAAGCCGCCGGGGGAAGCAGAGGAAGAGGAAGGCCTTCACTCCGTAGGAAAGACCAGGTGGGGAAGGACCTGTTTACACTTGGAATCTCCAATTGCAAGCTCCGATAAAGAGGAACGACTGGCGCGCTTTTATAATAAACTCGGCTATAACAGCGTAAGCGGTGGCTACGTCAACACAGAAGAAGACGATATTAAGGTCTTAGTCGAGACTTTTCTTCTAAGCAGGTTCTGAACAAAAGACTCCAACAGAATTTTTGAAAAGAGAAAGAGTGGGACCAAGTAAAATACCACAGTGAGAGAGAAAATCCGACGTTTTTGAGCCAACTTTTGTTCAGCCACAAGGCCCACATTTGGCTCAATGGGTTTGACCAAACCAAATTGCAGTCTTTGGAACGAAGAGCAATCTGAGGAGATCCAAGGGCTGCCGGTGGAACCATGGTTCCATATTACTTCAAATGATGAACGTAACCGTCAATGGCGACCGTTATCGCGCCAGGATAACCGACTATTTGATTTCTGAAATTGAAGCTCGTGATCTCGGCGACATTTGGTTTCAACAAGACAAGTCGACACTTCCCGCTCATCAATGTGATGCGATGGATTTATTGAGAGAAAACTTTGGTGAGCAGATAATTTCACATTTTGAGACGGTCTATTGGTCACTAAGATCGTATGATATCACACTGTTAGACTTTTTCTTGTTGGGTATGTAAAGTCTAAAGTCTATGCGGACAATCTGGCTTCGATTCAGGCCTTGAAGAAAATCATCACGCATGTCATTCGCCATTAGCCAGTCGAAATGCTTGAACGAGTCATCGAAAATTCGTTGAATTGAATTCAACGGATGAACAATCGGAGACGTAGTCACGGCTAACATTTGAAAGAGATAATCTTCCAAAAATAATATTTTTTCAAATAATAATAAAAATTTCCCATTAAATTTGAAATTTCTGTGTTTTCTGTTTAAAAAAGTAGGGAACCTTGAAATGGTTCACTCTTTAGAAAGCTGGAACCTAAACATTTCTTAATCAGATACCGGACTAAGTCTAATACTTAAGCTCACTGGGTGGCAATTGCTTTGCGCTAACACAGGAATTTATTTGACGTGGCTTATAAGCGGCTAATCACATGGCGAAAAATATTGCCTAGCGCTAACAACAGCAAAGCGTTCAACGTACACATGTGGGCATGTGTGTGTCTACCAACAGCAGCCGGTGGTCGATGTGACCGCTGGCAAGTCGAAAATCACAGGCAAGGCAGTGCCATATGTCCACGTAAATAAATATATGTAAGAAAGCATGTGTATATGTGTGTGTGTACAATCTTCCGGATGGTACGCGTGTGCAATGAGGCAAAAGCTAAACTCCCAACGACAGACATTTGTCGCATGTATGTAAATACAAACATATGTGTGTGTGTGTGTATAAATAAATGGCACAAATTTACATATGGATGAATGGCGGCCAACATATGTTGGTATGTATGTGTGTGTTCTTTGTAAAACACTGAATGAACGCGCTCTGAACGCTGTTAGCGTGTTTGACGTCGAAAAAACCAAAACTAAACAACCAAAACCGCAACAACCAAAGGCACTACAACAATAGCAAACAACACCTCGAGGCGCTTCATATCGGGGCGTGTTATGCTAATTTATTCTAATTCTTTGACATATTGACGTTGTGATAATGATGTGACATCAATAATTTTGTTGTTTTAATTTTCTTGCTGTTGTTGTTGCCGCTGCTGCGCTACAATTTTGCATAGCAAAGCAAACAAACAAACAAAAACGAGCGCGCAACTAATAATAGACGACAGCCGAGACTGTTGGATAAACCAGCAATCAATTGATGACTGGCTGGTCGGCCAGCGCTGCCGACGTCGACGCAGACGCAGACGCTGACGTCGCTCACATACCAGAGCCTGCCTGGGTGGTGCGTTTGTTGGCAAAAAATATTGTTGTTGTTCCTGGTTGGTTGAGTGGATGATGCGCCACTGCCAAGCCCAGTTGGACATTAAATGTTTGTAGTAACAGCAACAGCAACAACAACAACAACACTAACGACAATTAATGTAAGCAATTTCTTGTTTGGCTGTGAGGAGTCGGCAATTGCCGTTGACAATAAACAATGCTGCGGCTAAAAGTGAAGTTAACAACTGCCGATATAAGCAAATAAAAAATAGTAACAACAACAGCATAAATAGTAATAAAACAAACAATTGACACAGGTGGCCTGCAGTTGTTGGAGGCTGCGCGCGAAACGGTTAACAATTATTTATTTGCTGTAAATGTATGACGACAAGCACAACACAACAACAAACAACAACAACAAGTAGCAGCATGAAAATTTATTGCTGCATTATCGCTTAGTGAAATATGTGTACATATGCAAATAGTGGCGTGTTGCCGGCGTTTGTGAAGGTCGTTGGGTTGCTCAGATCTGCGCGTCTACAAAGCGTCTTTGCATTTTTACAGTTACAATTGCATATATTTTTCGTGATGAGTGGCAACAGCTCAATGCAAGCAAGATTATTTAATTAATTTGTTGGAAATTTACGGCAAACTAGGGTGGTCCTAAAGTAACACTACATTCTTGCAAAAACTAGGGTGGTGCCACGGAAACTTTATATTTTTGTAAACATTAGGGTGGTGCCATAGAAATGTTATATTTTTGTAAATATTAGGGTGGTCCCATAGAAATTTTATATTTTTCAAACACTAGGGTGGTCACACAGAAATTTCATATTTTTGTAAACATTAGGGTGGTACCACAGAAATTTCATATTTTTGTACACATTAGGGTGGTACCACTGAAATTTTATATTTTTGTTTGTCACACAGAAAAGTGACATTTCGAGTTATTCGCAAAGAAATTTGAAAATCCGTCGGACGAAACTATTCATGAGATTAGTAGTGTTCGGTAAAATTCACAGTTAAATATTGTATAGAGTTTTTCGAGTTTTCGATTTTGATCGGTCAGTTTGAATGGCAGCTATATGCTATAGTGATCTGATTTGAACAATTTCTTACGATATTGTAGCACTGTCAATGAAAATAGCCCATGCAGAATTTGGTGAAGATATCTCCTCGAATAAAGAAGTTTTCCATAAAGTTCGTATAGCAGCTTATGATATAGTCGACCGATATCGGTAATTCCGACAAATGAGCAGCTTATTGTTGAGAAACAGACGTGTGCCAAGTTTTGGGTCGATATATCAAAAACTGAGGGATTAGTTGGCTTGTATACAGACAGAGAGACGGACGTGGTTAGAGCGACTCAGTTCTTCAAACTGATCATTTATATATATTTTCTAGGATATCCGACGTTTTCCTCTAGGCTTTACAAACTTTAACAACAAAGTGCACTATTGATCCCTCACTTGTCCGAACTACCCTCATATCAATACATAAATTAATATTTTCATTGTAAAATATTCATTTCCATGTCTTCACCGCACAAATTTGCATGCCGCATCTTACATTGCAACATCATACAATTAAGCAGTCATCATTGACCACATTTGTTGTTGTTTTTGTGTCAATTGAATTCTTTAGTCAGAACTGCCTTAGTGAAGATGCACACTCTGGGCTGCCGCGCCTTCAGCATCAGCACTATCGTCATGAGCTGTGTACATCCAGCGCGCAACAAGTTGAACAAGTCAATAAATCTAATCGAAATGGCATAGCGAATCCGCCAAACAAGCAGCAGCCAAGGTGGTCAGGAACTAGCGAACTATGAGCAGGGGCAAGTATGCTGCTATGGATTTGTTTGCACAGGTGGGGATTTACCAAAGTTCGTTAATATATGTAGATGGGGAAACTATTATTCTTTAAGTACAAAATGAGTACGCGTTATAGTATAAAACAAACATTTACTGCGTTGTGTGTTGCTTGCTCGCAAATTTTGTGATGAATAGAGGAGCCGAGACGATATTTACCCACCTTAAGAGCCCTACCAACTCTGAATAACTTTTTAGTTTTACTAGAAACTTTTTCGCATCTGAAAAAAAATTAAGCCGTTGTCTGCTCTAAGGCGATATTTTGTTTAACTAGATTTAGAATTTCGATCGTTACGTGTGGAACTAAATAAGGTTTAATTTTTATAATTTTTAACCGAACTATGTTTCCACTAAGGACTAGTCACACAACAAAAACTACTTACAAATGATTTTGCTAAACTTGGAACGGAAAATCTCTCCTAGAATCCAACCAAACCTTACTCACCTTACTTATAAGGTCTTTGGATTCTAACTAACCTCATGAGACGATTTCTCCCAAGGAATTTCAATTTTCATTGCAAATGAATTAAAATATCGCGGTTCTGAGGGATCATTCTTGTGTCTATAAAAACTCGGAAGAATGGTTGGGTTTTTTAAATGGTACGATCCCTACATATATTAAAATTAAGGACGAGAAAGAGTGAGACAGGTTACTAACTATCAATTCTTTACTTATTCTTCTTTCTGAACTCCCTGAACTATTCTCCTCAAAAAAGCTTGATAAAGAACCACATTTCTATGCCAAAAAGTTAATTTTGTAATGATATTTTGTTGAGTTGGACCTTGTTGGAGATAATACTACGGGTTCTCACAAAATACTTTAAAACGTTCCACATTTAATACGATATACATATTACGCTATACGCATAATACTAGCTTATAGTTCTAACTTCGGTCTGTCATCTTCACCGAAGACTTCCAGGTTTCGGATAAGCTTGTATTTGCTATTTTTCAAAACTTTTAATGGAAGTTTGGGTAGGCCGCTATATTTCTGAGGTTAACCTCATATATAATTTGCTACAGATGCCTGAGAACAATGTCATATGTTTAAGATCTGGTTAACTGGTTATTGTAGACACGACACTCATTATATTATGTAAGGTAGGAGATGAAATAGGAGGATGGGGTCATGTGTAGAAGTTCACGCAAGTGAGAAAAGTTCTGTGATTGCCATTCACTTGGGAGTGGCCAGAAACGATTCTTTTACATTTGACTTAAGCAGCTCACGACTTCCGGTCCTAAACCAAATACTCTCGGGGTAGCCAAAGAAAATCCGTTTGAAGGTGAGCTAAAGTGAGAAGGCGAAACATACCCTCCATAGGGTTGTGCACTGGGTTTGGGACCCGCCACATAAAAAACGCCCCCAAAGAATCGCAAAAACAGCCTAGGATGAGAGGCCCTCTTTTGATTTACGTCAGTAAAGAAGAAGAAGAGATCCAATATTATTTTCACTCGATACTGTCATAGACATGCTGTAATTTTTGGTGCAATTAACGAATCTATCGAAGGAAAAACCAAATTTTTTTTGTGGTTTGTTAAAGAAAAAGGTAGCAAGTGTCTGTAATGTTGTCTACTACTGAAGATGCACGAGTCTTACATAGATATGTGAAACAGTGAGGTAAAAACGGAGATGTAAACTATTACCTAACACTGATGTTCTCTGGTATTTCCGAAAATGTACAGCGTGGGAAAAAGAGAAAGCTCTGCATGTATTTACGGAGACGAGCCAATAGACGACGCAAACCATATCTGTTTCAAGTGCCATCGATGGAAAAAAGTACGGAGGACATCGCAAAACAAACTTGGACAACTAAATACAGAAAACTGAATAAAAAAAAAATGACAAATAGTGGAGAAAACTCTCAAAAACCCTCTCAACAAATTGCCACTTATCTGGAATACATACTCATGTAGTCCGCACTAAAAAACGGGTGTGGACGCGGACGATTTGACCCCGCAGAATTGAAGCCAATACAATAGAAGGTAAGATAAACAGTTTGATGCTGCTTATAAAATCATAGGCATCACTGAAAACAGACGGAGTAGAAACTGAACCGAAATGAGTCCATCTTGGAAACCTTTGCTTGAAGTAATGGAAAAGTGGACTCGGGCACGGGAAAAATGGAAAGGAGGAGTGTTTTAGTGGCTACACCACTCGCGTAGAATGACGAACCCTATACCGTGCGTAGGCATTTTAAAGCCTTCTCTCGTCCATAAGTGTCTTCGAAGAAAATTACCCAAAAGTGGACAGTTCTTTCACAAATTTTTTAAAATAATGACATCAATTAATATAAAGATCGTGTACCCTGCTATTTTTTTAACAACGTTATAAGGTGGGCGTGTTTGTTGACTGAATCTCAATCTGAAATCTCATATATCTCAATTTTCAGTCTAGTTAACTCAAATTAGTTTCATGTACCGATCAATTTCAGCGTTTGTGCTTTTACAGAACACCGTTAACTGAGCAAAACCATAATACATCTGTGGCAGATAATTAAGAGAACAGTCTTTACGCCACCACCCATCGTTAAGCATATCGTATATGTGAGAATGTGTGCGTGTGCAAATGGTTGCTTAACTACATGGTACTTGTGCCGCACCCCCCGCACCGTTTAATCTGGCAGACGATTGGCAATTGTAAATAAATTAAATTCACAACAAATATTTTATGCGTTTCTTCGTGTTTTTGTTTTTTGCTCTATGCTATTTTTATTTTTAGTTTTTAATCCACAACAACTCGACTGTCATTGCTGACTGTTGTCACTACTCTGGTGGCTGGCGGCTGGTGGTTGGTGGCTGGCTGCTGGCTGCTGGGCAGTCATGCAATCGCGGTTGTGTGGCATGCAACTTGCATCTCAATTCTCATGTGTATCCGCGCAAATTCTTATGCATGCATGCCGAGCCGTGTCCGTCCAGCTGTTTGTTTGTTTGGTTTTCCGTTGGCCAACGACAGTTGATTACATTGGACCACACGGAAGCGTGTTGCTATGCGAAGTAGCTCAGCGGCAATGTTTTTCTTTGCGATGGCATCGCTGCGTTGCAACTTCTGATTGCCAGCTCTTGTTCGGCTAGAAGGCTACAGAAGATGCGTTCACTCAATTTCGCTGTGATTGGCTCGTGGAATTGAATGCCAGCAGCAGCGTGGATACTCAGCTGGGCATTGAGATATTTTTTCTTAAGAATATCGGTGAGAAATGCACTCTGGCGATTCAGTGGAATTAGCATACTCAGTGGGGTATAAATACAGATAGTCTTTGTATAATTGAGATATTGGGAAGACGCGAGCTTATTTGTGAATAGCTCTAATCTGTTAGTTAACATAGTTCTTTAGTCTGTTCTAATGGACGGAGTTGAGGAGATATATTTTTTATATAAACCATATGAGAATTGCAATGTGTGTACGAATGAAATTTCTAACAGTAGTGCAACGGTGGTAAAAAAGTAGTAACGGAAAAGATAAATCGTTCAATGATGACTTTAAAACGAAATGAACTGCTTGATATAGCTTTTCATATAGCTAATGGTTATATTAGTGAGAGCCTTTCAGTTAAATCCTAATTCTAAGTATTTTAAACGAATGCCTTATGAAAAGAAAAAGATCGTTTAGTCCTTCAAAAAATTGTCATGAATCCAAAAATACTTTTGACCACACAATATGCGGACAAAAGGAAGAGAGTTTGGCTCAATCAACTCAAACAACTCGATTGTATGATCGGTTAGTTTTTGCAGGGAAACAAAAGTAGATCAAATTTTTTAAAGAAGCTCTCTTTTGGAAACAGTAAACAGTAAGAAGCCCCTTGCAATCAAGTTAGAGACTTTTCGACATTCACACGTCGTTTTCAAGCGTTCGGCATCTCTGTGACGTCGTTGTGGCGAAGATCTTGGCTCACATCTTCAAAAGATCAAATTGACGTAAGGACTGAAGCCGCTTGACAACCAGAACCGTCGTTTGTGCGTGAATTGGGCGGAGTAACAACTTAAAAATGATCCGGACTTTCATCGAAAAATCATCTTTAGCAATCAGGCTCATTTCTGACTAAATGGCTTCGCCAATAAGCAAAATATGCATTATTGGTCAAGCAGCGATCCACACGTACTCCATGAGTCAAGATTGCATTCCGAGAAAATTACGGTTCGGTGAGGTTAATGGGCAGGCGGCGTTATTGGACTGTACTTCGTTCGTTCCTAGGGTTGGATGCGAATGCCTCGTCCTCGATGTGGTTTAGTAAGGTATCCCGGCATTCGTCTGGATACCAAAGCCACAGTCGAGGCGAGGCATTAAGCGAATGGGTGGTGGCTAATAGCCTCCACGTCTTGAATGAGCCGAGCGAGTGGTATACGTTCGATGGGCCTGGGGGCGTGAGCGACATTGACGTGACGCTTATGAACGAGGCAGCAAGTAGGGCTTTCAATGTTAGTTGGGAGGTTAGGGGAGGGTGGGGATTGAGTGACCATAATTTGCTTCAAATTGTGGTTACCCCTCGATCTCCTCCCTCACCTTATGAGAGTCCATTGCGGCGATGGCGTACCTCTGGTACTGACTGGAACCAATATGGACTCTTGGTTAGGGAAGCGGTATCCGATGTACCGCTTAGTGAGTTTGAGGAGTTGGGGGTTGACGAGCAAATTGCTCGTCTATACGGGGTAGTTTGGGGAGTAAATGATAGGGTATTTAGGAGGTGTGAAAGTCGTAAGATTAGTAAAATTAAATGGTGGACGCGTGAGCTAACCTTGAAGAGGAGGACTGTCAGGCGTTTGAGGCGAAAGTTTCAACGCGCTCGACGGTCCAATTCTGATAGGCTGTCCCAGCTTAGGTACGAATTTAGTTGTGCGGATAGGGAGTATAAAGAAATGTTAGTAAAAGTTAAAGAGGAAGAGTGGAGGAGCTTTGTAAGAGAGGATAGGAACGACCCCTGGGGTCAGGTCTATAGGATCTGCAGGGGTCGTAGGAGGGAGGATATCACCTCTCTTCGCGTCGGTGACACTCTGTTATCGTCGTGGAGAGAGTGTGCGGGGGTTCTGCTAGGTGCGTTCTTTCCTAGGTCGGAGGTGCAGGTACCTCAAGCACAAGAGGTGCCTGTCCCTCCATTAGATGATGGGGAATTGGGGTACGCCTTTGGCCTGGTTAGGTCTAAACGGTCCCCAGGTTTTGATGGTTTGAACGGAGAGATGTGTAAAAGCTTATGGAAGTTCATTCCGGAATACCTGGAGGCCATTTATAATAAGTGCGTCTGGGAGGGATATTTTCCACGCGAGTGGAAAAGTGCTAGGGTTGTTCCTCTCCTGAAGTCCCCTGATAAGGTCAGGAGCGATCCTCGATCTTATCGGGGCATCAGTCTCCTTCCAGTACTTGGAAAAGTGCTGGAAAGAGTCATGGTGGAACGGCTTCAGGAGCTAACGCGGGGTATGTGGTCGGATAGGCAGTTTGGTTTCAGGAAAGGACGCAGTATAGAGGATGCGTGGTTTTTCGTTCAGAATGTCGTTAGGGAGAATGTCAACAAGTATGTCCTTGGCATATTTGTTGACTTTAAGGGGGCATTTGACTACCTAAGCTGGGATCGAGTGTTGCAACGGCTGGAGGAGCTTGGCTGTCCGGAAATTACTCTTTGGCGGAGTTATTTTTCGGACAGAAAGGCCTCTCTTGTCGGCATGAATGGTAGTGTGGAGATCGGAGTTGTTCGGGGCTGCCCGCAGTGTTCCATCTGTGGTCCATATATTTGGAACCTTATGATGGACACTCTGCTTGGACAGCTCGAGCCACTCTGTAAATGTTGCGCGTATGCGGACGACCTTCTTCTTATGGTTGAAGGTCGCTCGAGGTTGGATTTAGAACGGGCGGGAGGAGATCTCTTAGAGATTGTTAATTCTTGGGGTTTAGGAGTGGGGGTTGACATATCGATGGACAAAACGGTGGCAATGCTGCTGAAAGGTAGATTGTCGCCGTCTCGTCCACCGATTGTCCGTGTGAACGGGGTCAGCATCAGATACGTGACGCAAGTCAAGTATCTGGGGTTGACCATAAGTGAAAGATTGTGTTTTACTCCACACTTTGTGAAGGTGAAGGAGCGACTGCAGGCAACCGTAGGCAAAATACGACGTATTTTGAGGAGCGATTGGGGTCTCGGACGTCGTGCTGTCCGCACCATATATCGTGGCTTGTTTGTGGCCTGTGCCACATATGGAGCCCCTGTATGGTGGGAGGCAGCCACGACTGTCTTGGGGTCTCAAAAACTCCTCTCAATACAACGTTGTATAATGCTTGCTTGCTTGCCTGTATGTCGCACCGTCTCAACGGATGCGATGCAGGTTTTGTTAGGTGCACTCCCTCTTGACCTGATTGCCATACAGCGTGCTGTTGCATTCAGGTTAAGAAGGGGTTTGAGTGTGTCATTGCTGCGGAACGATTGGATTTCCGACGATGATGTGGAGAGGGAGGGATATCTAGGGAGCAAGAGGCTTCTAGATGATAGGGTTAGGTGTAGGTGGCAAGAACGTTGGGACAATAGTCCTAACGGCCGAGTGACGTACGAGTACATTCGGGACGTTGGGTTCGTTGAGGATAACCCAGACTTCAGATTTTGTCTGAGTCTGGGTTTCCTGCATGGGCCTCTGAATGCATTTTTGCATCAGAGGCACCTTTCGGATACGTCGGGGTGTTTTTGTGGGGCGGGGTTAGAGAGTTGGTCGCATTTAATTGCGGAGTGCCCGATGTACTCGGACATTAGGGATCTGGGTGGTATGGGGATTAGCTGGACTGATGGACGATTAGATGTTAGTGGTGTGATCTCCACTAGTCGGAATACCGAACAGTTAGGGCTGTTTGCGCGTGAAATGTTTAAGCGGCGAAGACGGTTAGCTGGAAGTTAGGGTTTTAGTTGTTTGTATGATTGGTGTGTGTAAGTGATGTGTGTATGGGGTCCAACCCCTGGCCACCAGTCCAGAGCAGTATGGAAGCTCAACTGGTAGTAGTTTCGGCTACGAGGTCTGACCGGAGACTTAATTCTGGTACCACGGGGAGCAGGAGCCCTTGGAGGTAACTCCAACCTGCTCTTGCGGACTGGCCCCTCGGGGAGTATCGTGGTGGTTGTGGTTGAAACCCAAATCGCGGGAAGAACTGACCCTGTCAGTTGAATGTGGAGTTGCATTGCAACCGGGTGCCGGACCCAAAGCACGGCAGAGGTTTTAGATGGGCCTCGAACCCTACCAAGGTGGCTAGTGTGTCCATTCCACACTGCCAATTGGTACTGAAAATGCTTAGCATTCTCAGGGCGCTGATCAACGCATTGATTTGATCCGCTGTGCTTTTGAGCGCCGTGGAGTAAGGCTGTCGTCAGCAGGTACCCACGTAAAACACACCGGACGTTGTACTTCGTTCGTGGCCGGCACGGTACTGTGAATGGGAATTGCTACCGCTCATTAATAACCGAATATTTTTGGCCCGAATTGGATGATATGGACTTGAACAATATGTTGTTCCAACAGGACGGAGCTACAAGCCACACAGGGAAAGTTAGAATCGTTTTATTGAAAACCAAGTTTGGTGAAGTGGTATCTCACGAAATGGCCCAGTCAATTGGCTGCCTCGGTCGTGCGATTCAAATCTATGGTCTGAGCCAACTAGCTGGCGACGATTGATGGACTTCGTACGAAAATCGAACGTGGAATTGCATTAGTATCGGCCGATTTATGCTTGAAAACCGTCGAAAATTCAGCGCTTGGACTTCTGCAAGCGTTCCCGCGATGGTTATCCCAAAGAAATCGAGTTCCATACATAATACCATCGAATTAGAACGATGCGGTCGATCCTTCCTTCTTCCTCCGTTTTGAATACTATGTTATTCGGGAAAGTAAAGAACCGCTATTTATCGCACCTTGAACAGTCGTTAGATTATGGAAGAAGCTTCTCTAAAGAAAAAAGTACTACCCTTTCTCACTGCTTGTATCTTTTGTTTCAGCAGACGGTATTTAACCCACCAAACACTGAATGGTAGTCACGTACTCGAGTACTGTATAATAGGCAAATAACTCTCTTCATTAAAAACTAATTACGTTTCCAAAACCTCTATTGGGTGGCACGCAGACTTCAGCAAAATATTAACCACCCAAACCTTAGCAAATTAAATCCTTTCTTACCCGCCGAGCAGTGCGACTCATTATGCAAGTGGAGACCGCATACGCACTTCCATTCAACCCGGATACACTATACTCGTACTGCGACAGTTAAATCATAGCAACAGCTACAGTTACGTCTGCTGATGAATTGCGAAGCTGTAGCAACGTGCCATAGCGCTGAAAGCTGCTGATGCTCTTAACAACACCAGCAGAATGCAGCTGTTGCACGAATTGGACGCACTCAGGCGTAAAATCCAACCTAATACAAACTGTCATGCGTTGAGCACTGGAGGCCTGCTGGGTGCGCTGCGCGCTGTTGCTTACGTCGTCGCTTGCTACGTAGAGTCTCGTACGCAATGGATGTTGCCACACATAGAGATTAGAGTTAGATGGCTGGATGTTGGGTGCGTATGTTGAGCACTGTCGTTGTTCGTACTTGTTGTTGTTGCTGCTGTCAGTAACATTAGTCGCTTGGCCCACCAAACTCGTAGACTACTGCATATGTATGATGCATGCAACAACAACCGTCATCAATATCAGCGGCAGTAACAACTTCATAGCAGGACATTAGATACAGCTCACACAAGCAGATATATGCTTGTAAGTGGCAACACCAAGGTGGCATTAAGTAAGCTATGACGTTGCCACCGTTGCGTTGCTGTCACTGTTGTAAGCGTTTGTGCGTGCATCGTTCGGTGTCGCCACCACCAACTGTGTCAATTGTGGCGTGTTTGCTTACAACATGTGGCAAGTTATCGCAACGGCGCTGCATTTGCAACTTACGCAATGCATAAGTAATCATCACACACCCTCAACAAACACAAAGACAAACAAACACAAGCGCAGCGTAGACAAACAAACAAATGTGTGGATTGGCAAACATTTGCGTATCTCACAACACAGCTGTGCGGCAAGGCACAACACCGCGCTGCCCACGGATATGACGCACAAATTTATGGACGCCTGAGTGCATTTCTCGCCACAAAGAATGCTGCGGCAAAGCTGTTAAAACAGTCAATAGCAGACCCATAAATGTTGTGTACGCACCTCGGTTGGCCGGAAGGCGAGAGTCACTAATGAAAAATGCGGCAAGTTTACGAGTATAAACCCGAAAACATATAATATGTAGTGTAGACAGTGTTGCCACCTTTTGCTTTTTAAATTTAAGGCGGAAAAGTTCGATTCTTTTCTGTGGGAGACTGTTCGTTCAGCTTAGTAACAGCTACACGCTATTGTGGTCCGGTCCAAACAATTGGTTCTGGGATTGTAACTCTGCTTTGGACAATTACCATACCAAATTTCGTGAAGATATCTTGTCAAAAAGAAAAGTTGCTATACAAGGACTTGGTTTTGATTCTACAGTGTTCGAAATCGTCGGTTTCGACGAATGAGCAGCATTTTGGTGAGAGAGCTTTTATCGATCTTTAACAGTTATGTATATTGAGTAATTCAATAGAGGAAGTGCTTTAAGCTGGAACTAGGAAAGTCCGACAGTCCGACAGTCCTCTCGTCTTACCCTTCAAACAACTGCTTGTAAAATGTATTGCCCAGGGATGCTCTGGTGACTAGTGAAGGCATAACACCTGGATATGGTAAGCCCGATTCCTCAATTGATGACAAGGGACCATTGCCCCACCATGAAGAAGTTCGAATACCAATTATACGTCTCAACAAACATGAAAAGATAATAGACATACAACACCTCTTCGTCGATTCCAAAGCTGCTTTTAACAGTATGAAATAGAGCTGTTTTTATGCTGCGGTGTCTGAATTTGGTATACCCACAATACGGTTAAGTAAACGGACACCGAGCAATACCGAAAGCTCGCCGAACCGTTCGATACCTAACAAGGTTTCAGACTTCGTCAAAGCTGTTGGTGAATATAATTCGAGATGCAGATCTGAATAGAGAGGGTAAAATCTTTTACAAGAGTGTACAACTTCTGGCGCTTCCTGAAGACATCGATATGAATGGCCATAACAACCACCCTGTTATTTATGTATTCGCCAGGTTGAGTAAAGAAGCGAAGCAAATGTGTCTGGTAGTGAACCAGGACAAGAAGAAATGGCTGCCACATCACTATTGACAGTCATAACTTCAAAATCGCCTATCTTGGAATCAGCATTAACACCAACAACAACGTCAGCCTCGAAATCTAACTCTGAATAACTCTTGCCAACTCTTGCCTCTTCAGACTGAGTAGGCAATTGAAAAGTAAAGTCCTTTTCTGACAAACAAAGACCAAATTCTACAAGTCACTCAACATCCCCATCCTGCTATATGGTGTAGAGGCTTGGACGATGACAACAACTGATGAGTCGGCGTTACGAGTTTTCGAGAGAAAAGTTCTGCGGGAGACTTACGGTCCTTTGCGTGTTGGCCACGGCGAATATCGCATTCGATGGATCGATGACCTGTATGAGATATACGACGATATTGACAGCGGCTACGATGGCTAGGTCATGTCGTCCGGATGGATGAAAACACTCCAGCTCTGAAAGTATTCGACGCAGTACCCGCCGCGGGAAGCAGAGGAAGAGGAAGACCTCCACTCCGTTGGAAAGATCAGGTCGAGAAGAACTTGGCTTCGCTTGGAATCTCCAATTGGCGTCAAACAGCGAAAAGGAGGAACGACTGGGGCACTGTTGTTAACTCGTTAAAGAAGAGGAAACCCTACTCAAAACTATGGACATTAAAGTTGTCAGATCACAAAATCTGGCAACTTCATGCATTTTTTAGAGCAATATAGTCATTTGAAAAGTAAGCAATTGGGGAGATTAATTGAAAGCGGCGACGGAGGCGGCAGAAGCGCATACCTGTTGGATAAGCGCAATCCAACTCAGCTGCAGCACTACCTGCATGTGCCACAAGTGGAGTGGACCTGCGGCAGGTAAGCGATTTAATCACATGTGCGTCGAATGTGGCAAGTAGCGGACAAAATGAAGTGTTGCAAGGCAAACAAGCGCACTTGCTCAGCACAGCCACCGAAGAATTGCTCTTAGCAAGCAACCTTGGCTTCAGATGGGTGTGAGAAATGCGCTTTTAAGTGGCAACGGCGTTAGCATGCCACTGATGGCGCACTGGCGGTGCTTAAGCTCAAGCAAGGAGTACATCATCAGGGCGAAGACGTGCATGTGGTGACGTTGCAAGCATCTTCGGTAACATTTTTACTGCGTCTGTGAGGTAAATGTGGGAGATTAACGAGTGCAACGAGTGTGTGAATATGTTCGCGTGCATTTATGCAACATCACAGCCGGCGTCAGCGCCAATCAACGCCAACGTGTGAGGCAATTACTACTCACTCAACGTTGTTTGCATGCTCTTGCGCGCTGCAATGTTGCAGGTAATGAGAACCAGTGTTGTTGCATTGTGTTGTGGTGCACGATGTGCGAAGTGCAACATTTGCTGGAATGTGTTGCATGCGGCAAAACATTTGAACGCACACACGTGCCACACAGGAGTACATATGTATTATATATGTATGTATGTATGGTGACTTGGTGTTTGGTGGCATCCGCAGTTAACACTTTATTGCTGTTGGCGTGCCATTTGAATTGCATGTGTGTGTGTGCGCCGCAATTTGCAATTTATGTTGCGCCACCATTTCATCTTACCTCGCTTAAGGCTTTGACTGAGGTCCAAGCATGCAGGGCGCGTGATAACGCCAACGTGCAACTGATAATGTAGACTTGCTGCTGGGGATTTATTGGTCTGCGCCTTAGAAAATTGGTCCTCTAGTGAATTGTCTTCAAGAATTATACGACATTCTATTAAATTCTAAACTCCCTCTCTCTTGGTCCCTTGGAGTGATTAAATACTATTGACTTCAGTTCTAACTCCTACAAGCCGACCTATTCCAGGTTTATATGGAGCCCAGGGTCACATGTTATTTATATTGTATTAGAAAATGAGTTTTACATATCTCAAAGATTACTCCCAAAGGCACTTCCTCTTTCAAGTGAGTAGATAGATAGAAAATAATTGGGGCTTTGCACTGCTACCTATGGTTCGTTGTACCCTCTCCTATATCACATTTGATCACAAAAGTCCAGCACTCTGAACAATTCCAGGAGCTTGCTGGACGCGACTGAGGTGATGTGATCCCTGTCCACCAAGATGGGACTGAGCCTGATTCCACAAATTGCTGGGCAATCTAGAATCAGGAGTTTGGAGTTTTCTGTTCCATGTCGCAAAACTACGCAAGAGACTATTCCCATGTTGGACAAGTGCTTCCTGAGCTTGCAGTTCAAATGAGTGTATATGGTAAAATTCCGAGAGAAAATGCTCTATGAGAAAAGGTATACTTTTGTATTAGAGATCCCGCACGGTACTAATGGGAAACTTATATCACCTCTTGAACAAACATTGCTATTTTATGGGTCCTGTTTAATACAGCGGCAAATATTGAGTTCGAGGTGAAAAACAAATCAATCAGCTAATGTTGGAATTAGACGAACCAGTTCGCGCGGAGCTTTTTTGAATCTGGTGCTTATCGAACCCCTCAACCTCGACCAACCGCTTCTCGAAGACTTTCAAACCTTTCAGTGTCAGCATTTATCGAGACGACATATCCTGTTGGTTAGATCGCTGAAAGAACAGTATTCGGCCGGGTCATATTTGGATCAATTGCGGTGACGTAAAACCGACTTTAGTGGCAGTTGTCCTGAATAACACAATCAATGAAAATAGCTTCCTTGGACTACATATAATATGTCGATTTCGCTATATAGTCCGAACAATTTGTTGTTAAAGCCCCTGAAATATTCCTTAAATAATTGTCAGGAATGTGGTCGAGTGGACGGTCTTTCGCTAGATAAAAATTTGGGTCCTTTATGGTTAGTAGACCCGACTGTCGTGGAAACGGAGCTAGCAGTCACTCTTATGTTCCTTTCTCTTATATTTGATTTAAAATTGTATTGAACATCACGTCGTTCTTTCAAAAATCTGATAAGTATCAAAGCTGGGTCAACTTCTCAGGTATTTCGGCTTGCTGTTAATGAACATTTAGTAGCCGTCGGTCTGTTCTTCTCGGACTCTTTCTTTAATTTAGCGTATGGAGTTAAATCCCTTTGGAAAAACTTCATATTTCGGGTCTAAAACTATATTGGTTAGGTTCCATCAACATAACTTTCTAAAAAATATTTGCTAGTCATCGGAGTCGATTCGGTATTTTTGCTAAAGTCTCTATTCAGCACGGTTGCAAAGAGAACGTTCCATCATACCATCTGGTTTTACAAGAATCTCTCGTTCTATTGTTTAGACTTAAAAGTATTTCACAGTTCTCCATCTTATAAATGAACATTCGGTTGTTAGACACTATCTTACGCTTTCGCTACTTTTTATTCTCGTCTAGTGATAATGCTATAGCCCACTTGTTCAAATCTTTTCCTTCAATTATAATCCTTTCTTCGCACAATCTCCAAAATGATCAATTATACGATGATCAGTGTGAGAATATTCCATCTCGATCTTTTTGCTGGAAGCTTATCTGTCTTTTACTTGAAAAATTTTCAATTTCACTTGAGTATTGATTTCAATTATTGTTTATGCATTTTTGCTTCTCCGTTTATTTGTCGCCATTTCAACGCTTTTGACATCGTAAAAAATTCTATTCGCAAATTCGTTTTGCATCTTATTGTCATAGCGAATTCTTTCCGCTTCTGAGGTTGCACCGTCAATGCGGTTCACAACTGCTGGTCGCTGCCATTGACCGTTCGTTTGGCTTATTGTTACGAGCATGGATTAGCGAGAAGCCAAAGTATATGAAAATTAAAATTACAGTGGGTTGGAAATGGAAAATATTCCTAAGTGAGGTTTGCTGTTGAGTTTTTTGAGTGCAGTATATAGCAATGTAACCACAAAAGTCTTTCAGATAATCAGAGTGACCGAGCTTATGCTGAAACTAATAAGGTTCAAAAGACCAGAAGTAAAAGATCCACGATAAGAAACTGTTTATAATTTCAATATATGCAGATATCTTAAAATTTTCTTATCACTGATGATTCTGGATTCGGTAAGTCAACATTTTAGAATACATATCAAATCTTGCCAGACCATTGTCAGATCTTGCTGCTCTGAAGATCTAAGGAATGCATTATATTCTCATAAGAACATCTCACACTTCTGAAGATCTTATGACAGAACACCATTTTCTACCACTCACAGCGCAAGATCCTGAGAGCTACAATTATGGCTAGCAACATAGCTCAGCTCTAAGGGCCGAAGGTTATGAAAATGTAGGAATTATAGAACTTAGAAATACCAGGAGCAGTCTAAGCCTGGCGATCAAGCGCAAAATAACTCTTGCCAACTGGTGCCACTTTGGAATCCGTAGGAAATTGAGAAGCAGATTCCTCTCTTGACGAAAAATTTTACGTTCTATAAGTTTCTTATTATTTTCGTCCAATTATACGTCGCAGTAACTTGGACAATAACGAACCGAGATGAGAAAGTAGTTGGAGTATTCGAGGGAACTGTTTTACGAAAGATTTTTGGAGCGATCTGCGTGAGAAATGAGTACCAAAGAAGATGGAACCACGAACTGAATAAACTATACTACGGCTTAGATATAATTAAGTAGTACGCTAGGAAGACGATGAAAAACTTGTCTATTCGAGTCTCTTAGGTGAACAACGGAAAGAAGAGCGTCCACGCATCAAGTGGAAAAACCAAAAGCATAAGGACCTGACTGTACTTGGAATGTACATAGAACTTACCTGAACTCGCAAAGTATAAAGACTGTTGAGATTTTCTGTACTCGGTCCAGACCAAACTGCTGTTGTATTGCCAAAGAAGAACAAGTGGAAGAACAAGAAAGAGGATTCTACCACACAGCACCTATAAGTTTAGTCACTTGCGCCGACTACCTTCAAACTGCGTGCCACTGTGCCGACACCAAACTCTGTACAAGATGCTTCATCATCCTCCTTGCAATTGGGCCGCATAAATCCGTGCCCACGTTCGCGAACCGATGAATCTTCCCATCATTTGAGTGCGGCCAAAGCTTGCTGCTTTATGTGCTAACTTCGTCAGTGAAGCGCGTCGCCTTTGTGGTGGCAACAACGGAAGGCGACGCGCACGCCAAGACAAGCAACGTGCAGCAGCAAAACGCGCTGAGGCCGAAGACGGACCAAAGACGACGCAAAGAAGCGTGGTTTAGGGCTTAAGCAGTGCGGCGCTTCTGGCGGCACGACTCGCTGTTGTTGCTATTGTTGTGGCTCTTGCGGCCGCTAAGTGACCTGTGGTTGCCACGTTCAACTCGACGCGGCATGGCTGTGTGGCGGCTTTGGTTGCAAGTCACAGTTGCTGTTGTTGCTGTTGCATATTGATTGTTGCGAATGGAATTCATTTCACTTGCAAAAAGCGTAAAAAACTCAAAATCAGTTATACTACTATTGGCACTTCATATGCGAGTGCCAGGCGACGGCGGACCGAATGGCTGAGTGGTTGAGCTCGCGGCTGAGCGCATGCATACGAGCGGATGGAGGTGGTGGCGTTGCTTTTGGGTAGATATGGTGGTGGCGCTGGCCTGGCGACGAACCACCGTTCCAGCGCCAATCGTTTGCATTTGTCGTTTTGCCGCTTCACAGGCCACAACAACACATTCGCGATTTCATTTTAGTTTTATTGTTATTGCTATTGCTTTTTCTCTACCTCTTTTTATTTTCAATTTCGTTCAACTTCAATTTCGTTTTGGCTGCTGTCGGCAAACGTTTGTCCTCTGCTTGCTGCCACCCGGCCCCACCGCTGCGCTGTGTCACGCCGCCATGGCCCTGACTTTTGTCAACATTCGAGCACACAGTGGCAAAAATATATGTATGCCTGTGTATGTGTGTGTGTGTATGACTGTGGTTGCGCGGCTGCCAATTCGTGTCTCGTTATAAGCGGGGAGTATTCCAAAAAATATGACACAACTGGCGCCGCACGGACCATGGCCAACTGTGGCATGCATTTTTCCAGTTGTTTGTTATTGCTTTTGTTGTTCACATTTGCCTCAGAACACATTTTGTTTTCATTTGAATTTTTCGATTTTTTCCATTTCACAATTTTTATTTTCATATCCATTTTTATTTGTTTGTTGTTGTCTTGTGTGCTCACTTTTTATTTATTTACTTTGGCTTGGAAGCTCACAAGTAGCCAGCCAACAGCCAGTAGTCAGTAGCCAGCAGTCGGTGGCCGCATAGCCAGTGCCAAAGCCGGCGTTGAACGACACATTTGTACGCTTGACCGCATCGCATTGCTGTGGCGGCGACAGCCGAGCTAAAAGCGAATGCATGTAAAATGGACATTGAACACTGGGCCAAGGCGTCGTGCATGGACCGAAGCGCGGCGTGGCGGTAGGAAGGGTTCCGCATGGACCGGTCAATGTTCAAAGGAACGGAAGTACGTGTGTGTGTTTGTGTGTAGGTAGTCGCTTTCGAGGTGGATTGAGGTCGGTAGCTGTGTAGTGGCGTATGGGAGCGCAGTCGGCAGTCGGCTGTCAGTAGAACGGAAGGGCGCCGAATTCGTGAAGTTGATCTTTGGATACTGTGTGCACAGTTGGCACTTAAATCAGTAAAGAGCAACAGCAGTGGCAACAAAACCAATAGCAAATATGAAACAATGGAGCAAGGATGCTGGCTGACATGCACAGTGGTGTGAGAGTGTTGAATATGGGGGAATATTAAGAGCGTGAATTTTTTTTTTGAAAATATAACAACTTTTCATTGTTGAAAAATAGAAATAAATGCTCGAAATTGTTAATAAAGACTAGCTTAAGTGAGATGTCTGATATCTCAGCATGGCGGGGGATCGCACTTAGACTGTTATGTACAGTCCTTTGTGAAGCCAAACGAAAAAATCTCCTGTAGTTGGATCTCAGCTATCGACAAAGGCCCTGAATATATGTATCACACATTTTCTTTCCATTTCCGCTATTTCACCTGGATGTCTAAAGGTGTGAGGTCCGAGGTGTTTTTGCCTTGATCTGGCAAAAGGCAGGAGGAAGTGTTGAGATTATTCTATCTCATCTTGTTTCATAAAGCAATATCTGATTCACTATTCTTGTAAGAATCGCTTTCGGACAACGTCCACTTAGGACTCTTACAAATCGAATCAAATCTTGAGGAGAACGAAAGGCTTCCTAGACCCCTTCTAATTTACCGCAAAAGTACCTTAAACCGTAAATCTGCTGGTAGTCCAGTAGGGAACCACAAGAAACCAACAGAAGTCCTACCAGTTCCCATTCCGCAGTTATAGAAACTCAAGCAGCTGTCTTAGCAAGTTAATTAGCCTGGTACTGAAACCAGTGTAATCATAAAATAACTCGATATTAGAGATAAAGAGGTCCCTTCATTAGACTTGACATAAACGTAATGTAAACACCATCACCGACTATATTCTCATCCCTAAAATATTCAACCGCAAAATATAGTGAAAAATCATTTACGTCGCCTCAGAACGTAACCTCAGCTTAAAAAATGCGACCCTAATCAAAGGACAATGAGTGGCACCAATTAATCAAAAGTGGGACGGAATATACGACAATACCAATTTTTAGGAAATTTATGGGCCTACGAACGCAAATGTGATGAATTTGGTTTCTGAAATCCTTAACACCAAAATTATGCTTCTCATGCTAACAGTTTAAAATATGGATATAATTGTTGTAGCGATTTTGTTGAAAATTTGTCAGTTTATTTCTTACAATTCGAAGAAGGTTGTGTCTATTACCGATAAAATGCGGGAAGGTGGTGCCTGGGTCGAATTATTGCTTATGGATCGATCTATTTTATTATTGAGGAGATATTGATGTGGGAAATTGAAGTGCTCTGTTAAAAAGCTGTTTCGCTAGATGGCGCTGAAGTCTAAGTTGGGTAAGGTTAGGTTAAGAGGTTAATTCTTATAGAGATTTCAGTTGAAGATAACGCCCGTCCTTTGTGGTACCAAAAAATTCTATGAAATTTATCGAAAATAACCTCAAAAATTGACAAAGCGCTTTGAGCCAATCACAAATTTGTTGAGACGGCTAATGTCAGTTTCGGCTATAGCTCCAGCTTCGCCAAAGGTAACACTACCAAAATGGCAAAAAACAGAATTATTTTTTATGGTTTGATTTATTTTATGATAGAGGCGATGTCAGCATGAGAAAGTGGTTGTTCTATTAAAAAGCTGTTCTGCTGAAGTCGAGGCCAATCATAAAAGGGTTCTCTCTTGGACATAACGCCCGCCCGTTGTGGTACCTAAACATTCTATAAAATTTGGCATAAAGAACCTCACAAACCGACAAAGCGCTTTGAGCCTATCAAAAATTTGTTGAAGCAGCTGAAGTCAGTTTTGGCTATGTCTCCGGATTCGGTGAAGGTAAAACTACCAAAATGTTTCAAATTAAGGCTTGCAAAGGCTGCGCAATGGGGAGGAAAGTGCTTTGATGTTTCCACCTCACATTCCTTCATGTAGCTTTGATAACTTGCATTGGACAATTTTTCGCCTTGCTGCATGAATGCCTATTGGATTATAATATATTTGAGGGTTATTGGTTTTACATGTTTCAAAAAATCGATTTTTTTATTGTCTCTTCAATTCTAAAACACCTCTAACTATTAAAAAAAATGCCGCGATATTTTCACTAAAATTTTCATCTTTTTGTAAAAAATGTCTGCTAAAAATCCAATTTTCAGTTTTTTGTTTGCCTTTGTCCAAGTTCTAAGTTAAGGCTTTAACTAAAACACATATTTTTTCACTTTAGCTGATCCTGTAAGGAGTTATTCTGCCAAAGCGGGCGTATCTTTTTTCGAGGGGTTCCCGGAAATGGCATCGCAAAGGCCGAGTTTCAAATATTTTTTTCCACAAATTAAAGAATTTCTTTGTTAACAGCTTATATTTATAACAATAAAAAATTCTAATAAAATATTTAATTTTTTATGTGAGAAAAAAATTGTTGAAAAAAAGCTGTTTTTTACGTGAGGAAACTTATGAAATCCTTTAATGCAATAAATTCATTTATTTTGAGTGCAAAAAAAAAAAAAAAAAAAAAAAAATGTTCGATGTCAAAATCGTCAATTTAATGAGACAGGGTAGGGCATATTTTGGGAGTGAATAGAGCTTACTAAGTGGTTTTTGGTACACGATAGCAATATTTATTATTCATTCTTAACAAAAAATATCTCAGGAACCTGATACAGTTATAATTTTAGGGCAAAATTCAGATTTTAACAGACGATAAAAGTGAGAAATACGCCACCTGCTGTATTTATTTATCATCAACAAAATCTAAATGAGCATATTTCCAAAAAAAAGTTATCGATTGATCAGCTGAAAGTGGCAGCCACTCAGATTTTCGAATTACAGAAAGATCAAATTTACTTTATATACTTCTTTGGTGGCAATTTTCCACCACTGTGCCACCACGAAAGCTGATTGTATTGTCTCTGCAGCAGCTGATGCGGCAGCTACAGATGCGCCACCGACAACAAACACACACACACATATGCATACATACAAACAAATGGGAGTACATTGAAGCATACAAAAGCTGTTAACGATGGTTTGTTTGATGCTGATGCCAAAGGACACGCTACACACATATGTATATGTGTGAGTATGTGTGCGGTGAATGCAAAGCTGAGCAGGCGAAAAGGTGGCGGTGGTTGGTTGCGCCGATAATGGCGCTGGCGCTGAGCTCAAGTGACACAGGCAGTTGGTGGTTAACATGCAAACGTGCAAAAGTACAGCACAACACATACATACATACGTACATACGAATGTACATATATGCATGCATGCTGATGACACATAGACAGCTGTACGTGTGTGTGTGTGTTTGTTGTCGAGCTCCATACACGTGTCACAAAAGGCTGCCACTTACTGCTCCACTCAGACGCGATGTTCGAGAGCTGCGGCATAAACAAATGCACGACCGGACTGGGTTGCACGGACAGACAGACGCACGGACAGATGGACAGACAGCCAGCCAGTGTGGCATGCAATGTGACACAGAGCGCGCACCAACACACACACACTCTCACGCATGCATTTGAGCTAAATATGTAAGAATGCTTGAATGCAAGCACACACTCGCTGCTCAAGCTTTGCAGGCATTGTAAATTGGCCACTTCGCTGATTTGTTTGCCGGCGTGCATATATGTGTGCGCTCTTGTGTGGGTGTGTGTGTGTCAGTGTGCGGCAGGCGCTTTGGGAATTGCTGGCACAAATGTGCAGACAAATCCCTTCAAGCTGCTTTTACACTCTTACTCTGCTCTGCTCATCGCTTATACACATCTTATGATTGTTATTGCCACTGCTGGTGCCACAACAATAAAAACTGTTCTTGTTGCCAACGCAGTGGATTGTCATGCGGCAGCGGCTCAACGGCAGCTCGACAGCCTTTTAGTTGCTGAAACGAAGCGCATTGACTGCGACGCGCTGATAACTCCGAATGGCTTGGCGGGGTGGTGGTGGGTCGGTCGCCCGGTCGATGCGCCGGTCGTTCTGTACACAGTGGCTGTGGCGATATGCTTGTGCTGCTGCAACAGCTGTGCCACTCAGCGACTGTGTGTCATGTGTGCGACACTCAGCCGATCTCAAGCAACCCTCACGCTTGCGGTCGTCGTCCCTGTGCTCTGTGCTGGTAGGCGTCGATGCATATAAATGAGCAGAGAAAAAAAGTGGAAATTTCGATGGCATTCGTCGATTCAATTTCCATTTTCATTTCCATTTCCATTTAGTTTTCGATTTTCATATCAGCATGCGCCAGTGCGGCGGTGGGCTGTTGAGCGGTCTGTGTGGTTAGTGTAAATAAAGCGTGCAAGCGAGGGCAAATACACAATGTAGCCAGCTGATGCTGCTCGGGTGCGTGAAAGTGTTGTTGGTTTTGGGTTAACAGAGTCTTTGAAATTGCAGAGTTCGCAAAAAGATTACTGAGTTTTTAAAAAGCAGAGACGAAGAACCTTCCTGCAGAGGCTTAGACGATGACAACATCTGATGAGTCGGCGTTACGAGTTCTCGAAAGAAAGGTTCTGCGGAAGATGTATGGTCCTTTGCGCATTGGCTACGACGAATACCGCTTTCGATGGAACGATGAGCTGTACGACATATACGACGACATTGACAGAGTTTAGCGATTTAAGAAAGCAGAGGAAGAGGAAGACCTCCATTCCGTTGGACAAACTAGTTGGAGAAGGACCTGGCTGCGCTTGGAATCTCCGGTTGGCGCCAAACAATGAATAGAAATAACGACTGGGGAGCTGTTATAAACTCGGTTATAACCACGTAAGCGGTGTCTGCGCCAAGAAGAAGAAACGAAGCAAGATTTGAGCGTGAATAACCACAGTTTGAAGCTTTGCTGGAGGATACTCTCATCCACAATTCTTAAGAATCTGGAATCTAAGTGCAAATTACTCAAGGTACCGAAAGAAAGGGGAAGACAGAAATAAGTAATCGTGTAATAAGAAAGAGAGATCAATTCTAATATTCAGTGCTTTTTTCTGAACTCTCGTAGAGCTCCTCAAAGCTGTACTCTTAGAATATAAAACAGATTCGTAAGACTTCTTTGGAAAAATTGCGTTATAATAGAAACAATCTGCAACATCCTTCCGCCCCCTCGAGAAGTACGAACTAAAAGTAGAGAAGCTTTTGGCGTCTCCATTAAAGTCATAAAGTTTGGGTTGCAGAGATGCCAGTAATCACTAGAGAGAGCATGACTGAGAAAGAAAGATATGTGGTAACAAACGAAAGTAAACCGATTAGTGCCTAGACTGAACTTAGAACTGAAAAGTTAGTTTTTTTTACGGTTTCACGGCATTTTCAAACCAAAGGTAGATAAGTAAATCTGTCAGTGAAAGCTTTGAGACCTTCTTCTTCTTCACTGAAACGAACCCAGCTCACAACCTCGTTAGGCGAGTAAAATTAAGTTTTATAGACATTTATATAGAGAGCCGATTGCTTCAAGACCGACGCCCACTACCAGCCTCATCTCTGGTGTACAGACGCTGCAATTAGACTTCAGCGAACCCTTAAACCGAATGTGTCGGAATGACTCCGCTGCAACTTTCTCTCTTTTAGTCGTGATCCGTGGCTACAGGGGTTGGTTACCGCACCTTACAAAAGGGCTACTCACGTTTCCAGAGTACACGGTGAGGGCGAAAGAGCAGGAATTGGGTATAGCCATACGACTGTAACTGCTTACCGGGAAGCATGAATATATCCCATTACACCCCAAAACTTGTAGACCACTGCTAACCAGATTCTAACCGTTACAAATCCATTCACACCAGCGTCAAAAATTATTTTTTGTCATAAAAAACTACACCAGTTTGAGTACTTAATCACTCTTCTGAGAGTTGTGGGTTGAAAAAGACGGTCAGCTCAATATTTGAAGCTCCAGAAATTTGATGTTCAATAGGTCAGGAAACTTGAAACCTTGTAGGTTCCATCTTTGGTCGAACCAGGAACGAATCCTAATAAGAGGAAAACAATTTTGCGAACTAAGACGATGGGCAAAATAGGATTTATATAGGTTATACTATTCTAAACCAAATCGAAGTCCTGTAGAAATTTGAGACTAATTGCAGAGGAGGTAGAAATTTGCAATTGCGACCAAGGAAGAGTCAAGCAGAATTTTTAGCGGTCGATCGGCCTCGACTGTGACCTCATTGTTGTTGGTGTTGCAGCAGTTGCCAAACTATTGTTAAAGTTGCCGCCACGGTTCCCAATAAGTTCTGCCATTATTTTTGTAATCTTATATTCTTAGCCGTTGTCGTTGTTGTTGTTGTTGTTGCCACAGTTGTTACCAGCGGCCGACGCATGCACATTTGCTTCTGTTGCCGCATTGCCACTGCCAATTTATGCGATTGCAATCACAATGCCCATTGACGCTGTGCATGCCACGATTGCGTTGGTGCTGCTGCCTCGTCTGCTTCTTCTTCCTCCTTATTATTATTATTTCTGCATGCGCGCCCTTTGTTTGCACCCGCCAATATGAACAACAACAGCAATGGCAATTGTGTTGGTGGCAGCATGCAGCAGCCATTTGGTACGTGTCTCTGGCGCGGTGGCGCGGCGAAGGCGTACTCCAGTTGGCGCATCTGTGTCCAAAGCCTAATTCGATTGATTTCGTTTTTTTGCATGTTGCAAGTGTGTATATATGTGTGCGTATGTCTGATTGTGGCCGTGCCGGCTGGCCGCATTGTCATTTGCAAGTGTGTTTATTGTTGTCGCGTTTGTGCGCGCCAAAGTCGCCACACCATCGCAACGCGCTGATCAGCAGTGTAGCCACCGCAGCGGCAACGCCAGTGATGGCTTTGGTGCCACCATCACCTCCATCAGTTACGCTGCTGTTTGCACGGCTGCACTTGAAATTCCGTGTGTTATGGCGCTTCTTATTATTTACTTTTTTCTCATCTGCCTCCATCTTCGCCATCCTCTTGGTCGTTGCATGCAATCATGCAAATCATGTTTTTGTTATTCCGCGGCTGTCAGTCCCAGCCGAAAGCGTTGTGCAGCCAAGCAACAAAACAGTCCATGCAGCAGACCGGCAGGCGGACAGACTGTTGTGGCATCGAGCGCCCTTCGATTTGTCGGCTCATCACGCCGCGCCACTCTTCTCTTCCATTTGACTGCAGTCGGCAGTCGAGCTTTCGCCCTTAAGCGTGTGTGTGCAGCAAGCGGCGCACTGTTGCATTGACTGGTTGTTCGATTACCCTGGGACACGTTTCAGTCCGAGTTGGCTCGGTTTAGTTGACTGTGTACGCTCGACCGGTTGATTTGTCTGACTCACCATTATTGCGAGAATTCGTACTTAATCCAATTTTCATTGTTGTTGTTACAATTGTACGTGTGCTGCAGATGTGGCGCGTCTTCTATTGACACTGCCTTGGTCGCCATAGAAGCTGGGCGTGAGTGGTGGGTTTTCGATGCACCAATGTGTGATTTTTGTTGGTTTCGGTTTGGAGGAAGTGTGAGAAATCTTGTGTGGGTGGGTACACGAAAAACGTCAATTAACAAAATTGAGGGAACCTGGACTCCAACTGGCCGTATCCTCAATGTCTGGTTAGCAGACATCGGTCGAAAGAAGCTAAACAGACATTGAAAAACCGGCTTAAGAGTGTCAACTTTAACAGCCCTTCAGCAGTCATAACCGAAATAGAAGAATCTGAATAGATCCAAAATGCAATTGGTTTGGAAAAAGAACATTTATACACTGTAGAATGATTGCCCTTGGTAAAAAGTGCTCCCTCAAGGATTGTTTTCTTGTCGCCCACTGGCAGGGCCAAGTAAGTCGATGAGATCGCAGGTGAGTAAAGAAGCAAAAACAATCCAAAATTATTCTAGAAGGGCGGTCTTAGGGTCTGTGACAACTTCAGTCTGTGTGTATGTAATGGCAGGGTCGTAGTCCAAGGAAGCGTCCTACCAACGATCTAAAAAACCAGGGCTAATCACCAATTTTCTCTGAAAATACTGAATTACGGAAACTAAAAAGCAAGTTAAGAAGGAAAATTGTAAATCAGCATTGACAACCTACTGGAAACTTCAAACACTGTATTCGGACCTACGCTCCAACTGGACTTGGAAGGAAATCGAATTATAAGGAATCATATCGATAAATGGATCGATCGATTCTTAGAGGAGAGTAGATATATACTGCAAGACAGATGATAGAGGCAAAGAGAAAGGGAAAAGGCAAGATAAAGAGATAGAGACAAAGAAAGATATGCAAATAGGGAGAAAAAGAATAAGAGAGAATAGGAGAGAGTGATGTTGAAAACGAAAAAGTAAGACAGAAATAAGAAGCGAGAAGGGCAGAGAAAAAATTGAAACCTTAGAGAGAAAGAAAAAAAAATTGAGATAAAAAGTGAATTAAGAGAGAAAGTGAGAGAGAAAAAGAGAGAGTTTGAAAGATTTAGATAGAAAGGGAGCGGAGGAACAAAAGATGTGAGAAAGAGATAGATGGTGTGAGAAAAAAAGGCAGGTGGGAGAAAGAAAAATTAAGAGAGACACAAGTTACAAAGAAAGAGACAGAAAATGAAATGAGGATAAACATAGAATTTGGTCCTCAAACGATTTTAACATATAGATATAATCTCTATATAACTTAGAAATGACTTGATGGAAATTCGTGAAGATATCTCGTCAAATGAAAAAGCTTCATTCCGATCGTTCATTTGTATTGTCTATATGCCACAGTGATCCGATATCGGCGGTTTTGACAAATGAGCAGCTTTTTGAAAGAAAAGGGTGTGTGCAAATTTCAGATCGACACTCAAAAACGGAGGGACCAGTTCGCGTATATACAGACGGACATGGCTTAATCGACTCAGTTCGTCATGCTGAATATTCATATGTATTTTTATAGGGTATCATGGCAAATTTGAAGTATCATGGTATAAAAATCGCAAATGTGCGTCTCATACTATTTACATACTTAGTTGGATATTTTTATATGAACTTGATATAATTTTATCACCGGTTAAAGACTAAGGCTTTGTGCTCTGATTCATCAAATCACAAACTGCACATTTCGTAAATTATCGCTTATCATAAAAATAAATCCCCAAAATATCATAACGGTATCTTTTAAACGCTTATTGCTGAATCATCTCATTTACTCTCCATTCTCAAAGAGTTGAATATCAAATGGAATCTTTTAACGATTTTGCTTATTTTTTTTTTTTTTTTTTTTTTTATTGTACTTACGAAAGGTGTCTAAGAGTTAAGTATATTGCATGCTGACAGCTGCTAGATTAGCATTAGTGAATCTTATCACGGACTACTAGATGTGTCTATGTTTGTATGTATGTATGTATATACATTTGTACAGCTACTAATTGGTATGAATCTGCGGAAATTTTTGTCTAATTCAATTGATAATATGATAAAATGTATACATACATATGTATGTACATATACTATATAAGACAACGTTTAAGTTATTGTTGTTACTGTTTAATCTGGTTGCTCACAGCCTTAATTCAGCAAATATTCTTAGTCTGCAAGCACGTTTTTGTGCTTCTTTTTGGCATTAAGCGATATATGTATGTATGTGTGTACATATACTTATGTGTATGAATAAAAATGGAAAAGTTTCATGGCATATGTGTCAATAATGATATATGAACAAGTATATATACATGGATCTGTGTACATATGTATATGCGTGCAAAATTCACGAACAGACAGTACAGATGCGAAATTATACAAATGCTTTGACATTAGGGTGCTACAAGAGATCGTTTTAAAAGTGAACAACATATTATAAAGGGGGAAAAAATAAATAAAAACTTAAAATAACAATAACATCAGAATAAAAATATGAAAAATAACAAAAAATATCTAGAAAATTATGAGTTTCAAGACTAACAATGAATAAAAAGATTAAAGATAATAATAACAAGAAAAAAAACTAAATATATTAAAGATATAAAAATAATTAAACAATTAAAAATTATAAATTGTAAATAAAAAATGTAACAATAATAACAAAAAAATAAAAAAAAATATACAAAAAAAAACAGAAAATATAAAAAACGATATTTAGAAAATTACAGGTTTTTAAAAATATCAATTAATTAAAAATTCAAACAAAAAAGTCAACAATAAAACGAAAAAATATAAAAAATAATAATAATAATAACAAACGAATATTTAAAAACACTAAAAACTAGAAAAGCCTATAAAAATATATAAAAACGTTGCGGAAAAAATAAAAAAAATTAACAATATCAAAAAAAAAACTAAAAAATAAATATTAAAAAATAAACCAAAATCATAAAAAGAGATATTTAAAAAATTATAGGCTTTATCAATTAATTAAAAAAAAATTAACAATATCAAAAAAAACTAAAAAAAAATATTAAAAAATAAACCAAAATCATTGAAAGATATATTTAAAAAATTATAGGCTTTACCAATTAATTAAAAATTAAAAAAATGGAACATATAATAAAACAAGGAAAATTCATAAAAATATGAAAAATATATAAAAATAATAATATCAAACGAGACAAATATTTAAAAAATTATCTAAAAATATTCAAAAACGAAAACAAAATACGTATATATAAAAATTAACCATAGCATCAGAAGAAAAATTTTTAAATAATTAAAAATTGAAAAAATAATAATAATAAAACAAAAAATAATAACAAAACTCGTAAAATATGAAAAAATATAAAAAAAAAATTAAAACTAAAGTATATAAAAAAAATATGAAAACAAAAATATATAAAAAATTTAAAAAAAAATATAAAAAAAAAATTAAAAACAAAAAAATATATAAAAATGAAAATAAATAATGAAAAGTTAAAATTAAAAATATTAAAAATAAATAAAAAATTTAGAAAAAACTAGATAATTTTAAGTTTTAAAAATATCAGTTAATTAAAGATTTAAAAGAAAAATATAATAAAACAAGAGAAATATAAAAATTAAATACAAATATTTAACTTAAAAAAAAGAAAAATATATGTAATAAGTAAAAAAATATATATAAAAATAAAACTAAATAAAAATTTTAAATATAAAAAGAACAAAAAAATACAAAAAAAATGAAAAATAATTAAAAACAAAAAATATATATAAAATATAAATAAATAAAAGAAGTAATGAAAAGTTAAAATAAAAAATATTAAAAATAAATAAAAAATTTATAAAAAACTAGAAAATTTTAAGTTTTCAGAAATATCAGTTAATTAAAGATTTAAAAAAAATATAACAAAACAAGAGAAATATAAAAATCAAATAAAAATATTTAACATTAAAAAATAATAAAGATAATATGTAATATGTATATAAAAAATATATATATAAAAATTAATCTTAATAAAAATTTCAAATATAAAAAGAACAAATAAATATAAAAAAATTTTAAATATACGAAAATGTAATATTTCAAACTTTCAATGTTTAATATTCAGCACAGCCTGTTTTAACGGTTTTTTACCCCATATAATATATTGATAAATACCGTTTAATTTGAAACACATGCTGCATTTTTCAAATATTGACTAATAAATATTATTTTACATTTTTTTTCGATTTCTTATCACGAGTTTTGGACGCTTGCAGCCTTCATAGTTCAAATGTGAGTTCAGCTTTGCACAAGTGAATTTAATATTTTTTTGTAAAAGAGTTTAGATATTTGAGAGATTTTCTAAATGAGCGACTAAATATTTGTATCTTTAAAACCCTAATTTCGTCTGCAGCAAAGCGTACAATACCTACTAAAATGCAATTTTTATAGCATAAATGGGTTTATAGGTACATACATAGATATAGAGTATATATAAAGAACTTAATTTTCTTGATTTTGATAGGTCCGATTGTATGACAGCTACATATGTATAGCAGTGCTTAGTAGCTGATTAAAGCCTTTACTGTCAAAGTCAAAAAACGTATTACCAAACAAACTGCCATTGCTTTGATTTGCAAATAAACAACAAACACAATATAATAAAAGAAGAACGCACAGACACATGAATATTCATATCCATAAATACAGATATGCGAATGTGTGTGTGTGTTTACTTTCGTTTTAAGAGTAATGTGCTGTGGTCGCATTCGTCGTAGTACGCATGCACTCAGCGAATCGTAGTTTGACGAGCAAATGCGAAAGCGCACAAATTTATAGCATACGAGAACAACAAATTGACATGAGCGCGCAACAACAAAACGACTGATTTCATTCATAAAAACGAAATGTGGAGAAGCAAAAAAGCATGAAATAGTAAATGTTGGAGGAAAATTTAAATGCTGCGTTGGAGAAAAGGGTTGCAAGCGAGCGTGTTTGAGCGAACATGAGTGATGGAAAAGTTATGTGAATTAATATTTGCGCAAATATGTATATTTACATGGAACTATTATAATACTAAATTAAACATTATATAATAATTTGTATAATGGAATAATATGTTATTTATAACTAGTAAATAAAATAAATATTTTGGAATATATACATATAAATATATATTTTTAAAATAATATTAAAAAAATTAAAACAAAACAAAAAAAAAAAATAAATAAAAAAAAATAAAAAAAAAATAAAAATAAGGTGATTTTATAATATAAAAATCTTTACCCTGCAAAGACTTCATTTTGACGATACATACATAAAATATGTGTATAACAAAACGAAATACAAACAAAAATATTTATGTACGTAAAAGACTAATTAAAAATGTATGCGAGAGCCTATGGTTTTGGACACTTAATCAGTAACAAAACATTCCTCTAAGATTTATGGTATCTTAAAAAAAGGATATTTCATGGGTCAAAGAACTTTAGGTCTCCTTTTTACAAGGGATATTTCGATGTAGTTTTAGCAAAAATCGCAAAAAATAACGTTATTCCGAAAAAATACCGATTTATACTACAACTAATTAGTAAGGTGAGCTCAAATTTTAAAATTTAGGGAAAAGTGTTAGAAAGACAGGAGTTCGATAATATTTAACTTAAAAAATAGTTTAATTAAACCTGAAATTCATAGTTTCAGCTTCACAAAAATGGGAATAAGAACCAAAAATATTTAGTATTGGATAAAAAAATACGTCAAAAAATCTCAAAAAATGTTTGAATTGTAGGACAGTCGAAAAATTATCTGCAGAAGACGGAAAACTAAATCGAGAAGCAATTTTTGTAAGAAGTTTAGTTTGGTTGAGGAGCGTGTAAAAATACTTCGCCCAGAGAATTTTTACTACAAAAGCATTTCTCAAAGGCTTTTTTATTTACTTGGTAGACAATAGAAGGAATATATGTCGGTTATATGCCAATATTACTAACTTTTAAGACCTCAGCCAGCAAACATTTACGCCAATTCCGATTTAAGGGGACATTTTTGTCAAGAAATTTCAAAATAACATCGAAATTTTTTCATAATTAGATGTTAAAAAATTTCTCTCTAAAAGCAGTTTTCAAAATTCAAATCATTTCCGAAGCTGTTTTAGTGACGGACAACTGAATCGATAAACATTAAAGGGTTATATACAGTTAGAGTTTTCAAAAAATCGTTTTTTTTTTTAATTTTTGTTTTCTCAATTCTCAACTCATATTAAAAGAACATACAGAAAATTTCTTATCGGTCCGGTAAATATTTTCGAAGTTACACGCAAATTTGACAAGGCGTTTGAGAGTGCTTGAAAGTACAAGACCAAACTTTGGACACGTTTTTCTCAAAATGGTGTTTCAAAGTCTGTGACCATCATTACTCGAAAACGGCTTTCTCAATATATTTTTAGTAATTAGTCGAAATTTTTTTCTCACCGATCAACTTTTTCGTAAACAATTTAATGCCGAAATTTTGGGCAAAACTTTTTTTTATAAATTATTTTGTTAAAAAAAAAAAAAATGTTTTGTTTATTCCTTCGATTAATTACTATAATTACTAGATTTAACATTACTTTAACGAATTCTGTTTGGTTTTTTAATTTCGGATAATTCAGTTCAGAGATATTGTGGTCACCACAAAACGTCTTTTTGAGCGGAGCTCCCGGAGATCAGTTGTGGTGCCTTTCCAAATAAATATTTTTACTAGTACTAAGTCTAAGATACAGTTAAAAGATACTATAATATATGTACAAATTTTTTGATCAAAAAATTTAAAAGTTTTCTCAGAAAAAATTCTGGAAAATTAGCTTTTTTCGACCTTCTAACTGCATATAACCCCTTAAGACCGTATTTCTCACACCTACTTTTTTTAAGGTGGTTCACATGATATCAGAAGTTCTACTAAACCGCTTCTTTCCCTCGCGCCTGCCATGGATTTTGGAAAATTTTAATTTTAAATATTTTTTAGAAAATCCCAAAGGGTCAAAAAAAGGAGCTAAAAAATGTTTTCAAGTCGAAGCCATTTTGAGAATTTTGCCAATATAAATAACATAAAAAGTTTATAGTAAAATACTTAATTTTTTTTTTTTTCGTTTGAAAAATGTCAAAAACTTATGCGTCTAGTTTAGAGTACCCCGATAATAGATCAGAACGCTGTACCAACAAAAAATAGTAAAAATTAGAAAATCCAAAATACAAAATATATATTTTTTCTAACCAAAATGTAAAATGTAGCAGAAAGTGATTTTTTCTAAGGGATAAACCGAAAACAGATTTTAAAAGTAAAAATCAACGGAAAAAAGTTTTTTTAACAAAAATAAGCGCAGAATAATACAAAAAAATATTTTTTTCCAACCGAAGTAACACTGAATAAGTAAAATTAATATTTTTACCTAATATTTTTCTAAAAAAAATTCAAATTCTAGCAAAGTCTGGGCTAATTATGCAAAAACGGCTTAAAATTTGTTTAGTATTGCTTTTATTTTTACTTGCAGACGTCTATCAAAAGCCAAAAATTAGCAAAAAAGTTTGCTGAAGATCTTAAAAAAATAACATATTATTATTAAAATTTTTCTATATTTTATATGTATTAATATAATTTTTATATTGTTAATTTTGTTCAAACATGTTCGCTCACGACAGCACCCTTCTAATCACACACACACATACAAATATGTTGAGATTATGAAGAAGCAACGCTTTCTTCATGTCATATACACCATAAGAGACCATAAACCAGCAACACTTTTGTCCTTCAACACACAGTTGGTGTTGTCTTTGTTTTTGCTAAACTCACGATGGCTCTAATAAACTGAATATTTGCTCAACTGCAAACGCCGCCTCACGCAACAAAACAGCGCGAACGCGAAGTGGATACATGAATGCACATACATACATACATAAATGTATAGCAAACATATACATATTTATATATTTATGTATATTTACAAAAGCATGTATGCGTGTGTGTTTTCGCATGGCGCCCCACATGTGTGGCTGGTAAGGCACGCTCATTGCAATCCGATAACACATTTGTTATTGTAATGCAAATACATATGTATGTATAGTATGTATGTATGTGATGCCGGCAATGAGCAACAACAAAAACAAACACAAGCAATAACCAACTGATCAGCCAAGCAGTCAGCAGCAATTCACAACCAACTGTTCACACACACACACACATACAACCAAGCAAATGCAATGCAATCGGCCAAACGCCATGCAACACAACACAACACAGCGCCGTAAAGCACAATAACAACAACCATTGCATTTGCTGTCTGTTATTTGCACACACATGCATGCATATGTTGTATGAATGTGAGTTTGTGCTTCTGCATTTGTTTGGTTACTACTGGGCTTGCTTGTTGGCTGACAGCCGGACTGGTTGGCAGCAGTTGATTTCTTGGCTGCCCATACATTTGCTCGGCCTGCCTGCCTGCTTGCGCCTGTCTACCCCTGCTGCGCTGCTGGATCATCGCCATCGCCATTGCCATCGTCGTCGTCGTCGTTGTCGTTGTCGTAGTCGTCGGAGTTGTGTTCGTCGTCGTTGGCACTGGCGTTCGCCTTCGTTTGGGTTGTTGTATGAACGGCTGAGTTTGGTGTGTCATTCGGTTCGCTACCTCGCTCGTTGACGGATGTGAGTGCATGAGAACGGAGCGGTGTTTATTGTAGTAGGAAATCAAAAGTAATCACAAAACAAATTAACAACGGAAGAGGAGCAAAAAAAAATAAATAAATAAAAACAATTGTGCGAAAGTGTCGAATAAGAAATCCGAAAGCTATAAAAATTATTATCAAACAATTTCCAACGGAAAATCGACAAGTGTTGTTGTAAAACATTAAGCGCCGCATATTACGTTAATATTATTGGAAATACATACATACATATGTATACATAAGCTTTACTGTTCAACTGTGCGCAGGTGTTGCAAGTGTATTTTGTGTGGCAAGTGTCATTGAAGGCTCAAAACCGCGCAGCTTATTAGATATTAAATTTGAAAATATAAACAAAAAATAAGCAGTGACAAGGCATATGAAAATTATATGGAGCGGAAAGTGATTTTTTCTAAGAGATAAACAGAAAACATCGGAAAAATTAATTTTTTGAACAAAAATAAGCGCAAAAATAATTTAAAAATAATATAAAAAATATTAAAAGCGCTGGTTGAACTTAAAAAGCTTGAAGATAAAGCTAGTTCTTAATAACAAAAACAAAATTTAACAATTTTTTGTGTAAAAAAATACAAAAAACCGTTAAGTTGAATTCAAAATTTTAATTTGAATAAGAAAAAGATATTTTGACAAGTAAAAAAAAAAAAAAATATTTTAAAAGGAAAAAATATTTTGAAAAGAAACAAAATTTTTTTAAAAGAAAAAATAATAATTTGCAAGAAACAAACACACTTAAATTAAAAAAAGTGAAAAAACTTTTAAACAGTAATTTACAAAAAAAAAGTTGTAACAAAAAAAGCTTAGTTAAAAAAAAAATTATAAGAGCAAGCTTAACTTTAATTAAAAAAAAAACACAAAAATTACCAAAAAATTAAAACCCTAAATTTAATTAAAAAACATTAAAAACCAGCAATACACAGTGTAAAAATTAAATTTCATACATTACTTTAAAAGAGTGTAAAAAATTATCAAGTACTGTGACAAAAGTGTTGAACCAACTCAAATTCAAGTGTTATTACAACCCCCCGCAACCCTCACAAACGCAACAGTCTCAACCAACTGACACGCTAAACTGCCGCGGAAGCGTAGAAAAGGCCAATTAGTACAACAAACAACAAGCAATTTAGCTTAGACGGCCCAACACCCGCTACTAACGTGCAAACGGCGTGTCAAAGTGCCGCGAAACGCAAAAAACAGCTTGACGGCGGATTAAAGCAACAAAGAAAATAGCATTATTATTGTTAGTGTGCTGGTTAGGCAAATCGTACGCTAACCCCAGGGCTAAATCGCAGTATAAGTGTCATAAAGTGTACAAGTGAGTGATGAAAATTGACAAAAAATAAACAGTTATAATCCTAAAACACAAATAAACTGTTAATTGCAACAAAAACAAAATTACAACTACAATTAATAGTTGTAGTATTAAAGAACGTATCAAGTAAATATTAAAAAAACGCAAACACAATATATGGCCAATACAAAAACAGCAAGTGTAACGGCAACAGCGACAGCAAGTGCAACAGCTATTGGCGGCAGCGAGCAGCAATTCTGTATGCAATTAAATGCTTCAGAATTAACGGCGATCATAATGAAAGGTAAGCGCACAAGAACAGTTACTTATTAGTTGCATTTCGATTTAAGAGAAAACACTTGAAAATTTATAAAAAAAAAAAGAGTACTATAGAATCTTAAAGGTTAAACCCGCTCGATCTTTCAATATACACGAAGCTTGAAAACAGCAAGTTCCGCATTCGAAACTTGAAACATTTGAAAGAATCTAAGTTTTAAAGATTTCCTGGTTTCCTCTTTCAGAACTTCAAAAATCAGATAAAATCTGGATCATAAAGCTTCTTTGAAGCAATTCTATAAAGACCATCTTAGATACATTAAAAATTCTAATGAGTTCTAAGCACTCTAATCATTTGTGGATCAGTTTCAGGTATAAAAGACTTGTTAATGATCCAACGATCTTCAAAAGTTTAAAGAATGAACACTCTTCTGAACTAAAACTGTAACCTATATTATGATAATTTCCAATAACTATGTTCACAAAAGTTACTTCAAGCATTTTTCGGAATACAAGTGCTTTTGAAAAGACAGGACAGGATCAGGATCCCCTAAATAGTCCTTGCAAATAGTGTATTATGTCTTCTGAAAATTAGGAAAGTCTGATTACTCAAAATTGTGTATGATCTACTATTTGCAAGAATTATTTAGGGGATCCTCATGATAATAACCTTCGTAGAGCACTAAGTGTAAACAAATACCAGATCTACCAAAATTCCTTCTGATTTGTGTATAAACAGTTCGATTTATGCCGTTATATTGCGGTATTAGATCGTTGCTGAAAATAAGAATAATCCACTAAAAGATCAATCCAAGTGATCGATCTAATGTGAAAACTCATCGAACTACTTTTCACAATAGAACGGTATGCACTTTTCGGCAATTATGTTGTACGATCCACCGTTTACAGAAATGTCTTTAGTGATCTACATAATATTGGATCATTGTACGGGATCGTGGTAGATATTTATTGTCTAGTACCAGCAAGATCCAAGCCTTCGAATTGAATAATATTACTTAGTAAACTCTATGCATTTTTGGGCAGACAGATCTATAATTTATGAAAGATAGTTGGTTGTTAGTGATACTCACAGATTTGATTGTTCTAAGGAACTTAGTATAGATTGGTAAACGAGGAAGGCACCGCGACCTTAGGTCTATTTTGCCCTTTCCAAGACAACAAAGACTCTCCTAGGAACTTGTATACTTCAGTACCGGAAAAACTTACTATAAGAAGATTTAATTAACCCAAAAGCTGTTCGTATTTGTTTTAGAAAGGAATTAAACGGGAACACATCGCGTTAGCTTTGGGGATTTTCATTATCTTTATAGGGTTTACGCAATTTTACAGCAAAAATTTCATAGTTTAGAGATTTCTCAAAAACAAGTTATATATTATATAAGATATCTGATCCGAACCTTACTTCAGTAGGGAAAAGAAATAAATTTTTCGAAAGTTTATAACAAAGAGGGACAAAAAGGGCATATGAAAGACATAATTAGAGCATAAGTCCGAGGACTTTGGATTTGAAAAAAAAATAGTGTTACTCCTTCACTTCAAGACATTTCAACACTTAATATTAATTTTGGAAACAAAATTTATCAGTTCAACACTTTAAATGTACAGTCCGGGTCAATTCTGATCAGCTGCACATTATTTGTATATTAATCTTTAAAAAATATTTATCATTTCAACACTTTAAATGTACCAGTTCTCGTCAAATTCGATCAGCTCTTGTTTAACTGCATTATATACAGCTATGTATATACATACAGACACTTCAAAGTGCGCCTGCACTCGTTGCGCTGGTTAACACCTTAAGCGGAAATACCGCAAACGAATTGGCAAATTTTATTCCCCCCCACTAAAGGCAGCAGCAGTTCGATGCTTGGCGATCGCACTTTGACCAAGCTAAACAGACGTAACCATGCAAACACACACACAAGCACGCGCTTGAGACTGGGATTATCGCTTATTGTCTGCAACGCTGCTACACAGCTTAATTAGCGGTTTTTGTTGTTGTTGTTTTAATTTTTTTTTACTAGGAAATACTTAAGCGTGATCTTCGTACAGATTGAATGCTAACCAATTTGCTATTGCGACTAATTTGCGGCAGTTGCTATTGCGTTGAGGCTAAAGTGCAACTGTGTGGGTGTGCGGGTGTCTCACTTTGTGACAAATATGATGACTGGATTTAATCGCGCAATTTTGTCAAGTAAAGCCTTGTTTTTGGTTCTAATTACAGAATATATTACTATTATTGTATCACACACATGCGTAAATTTGTTACATAACTTTCGTTTATTTGTATTGGTTGTTGGCTTTGTTTTTACACAGGTGTTTAGTGCTTTTGTAAATATTATTACAAGTGCAGTAGCAACTAATAGACAGTCAATTAGTTGTGCTGCTAGCAAGTGATTGCGAGGGTGTAGTTGTATTTACGCGTTGCTCTTGAAATAAGTTAATACTAATTAACAGACGTCAAACAACTATATTAGCCATTAAAACAGTTAACAAATAGAGCAAATTCTATTATTAGCATGTAAATATATTTGAATATAAATATTTTTGCAACTATTTAGACGGTAATATGACGAAAATACATACATATATATTTTTTTGTTTTTGTTTTGCGTTTCGATATTTTTGAAAATAAGTTACAAAAGCGCTAAACAAGACTTTATGAACTTAAAGCAAACAAAAACAACTATAAATAGAAGAAATGCAAATTTGCTTATAGAAACAACAATAATAATGAATTTAAAAATAAAATAATAACAAAAAATTGTTTCATCCATGAAAATAGAGCAAAATTAAACAAATATAATTATTTACAAAAGCAACGAAAAACTATATTAAAAAAAAAATACAAAAAAAAAAATTATTTTAAAGAAACCAATAAAAACAAGAATATTTAAAGATATAGTTTTAGGGTTCAAAAACAAATATAAACCAAAAATTATTATTATTAAAAATATATAAAAAGTAAAAATTAAGAAAAAAAGAAGTATCAAAATATATTTTTGTAACATTTATACTTTCACGAATCAAAAAATTAAATAAACAAAATTGCAAAAAAAAAAAAACTAAAAACAACAGAATTTTTAAAGATATAGTTTGGAGGTTCAGAAAAAAATATAAACGAAAAATTATCAATATTAGAAATATATGAAAAGTAAAAAATAAGGAAACAAAATATTTTTTACTAATTCACTTTTTACTAATATTTATGCATTCACAAGTAACCCAAAAATAAGAGAAAATTTTGTAGACAAAAAAAAATTAAAAAATAAGATAATTTAAAAACATCTATTTGTAATATTTACGATTTTACTACTAAAAAAACTAAATTATGTAAAAAGCAAAAATGTTTAAAGATAAAAAATGTAAAAAAATAAAAAAGCAACTGAAAAAAATATTTAAAAACATATTTTCATAATATTTACACTTTTAGAAATAAAAAAAATTAAATAAAAACCAGAAATGCTTGAACATATATTTTCGCGGTTAGAAAAACAATTATAAACGAAATTGCTTTAAAAAAATATTATTTTAAATTTGTATCCGTTTATAAGAAAAAAAAAATAAAATAAAATAAATATAAAAAAATAAAACAATAAATAAATAAATAAATAAAAACAATGGATTTTTAAAGTTGCATAAAAATACTAATTTTTAAGGGTGAGAAAAATAAAAAAAAATTGTTATATATTTTTGAAAAATAAAAAAATATTAATATTTTGGAAAAAAAAAATATTTATAATATTTTTGAATTTTCCTTATATCCTTTTCTAAGTAAAATAAAAAATATTTAAAAACTAATTCCGCAAAAATATTTTTGAAATATAACTATTGCAAAAAATATATTTTTTTTAAATGTTTTTTAAGAAAAAATATGTGGTTTTAAAAAAATATAAATTCTTGGTTTGCTAAAAAGCCAGATTGTTGAAAAAAATTTTTGTTTTAAAGAATTTCAGGAAATAAACACTTGAAAAAAATTAATAAAAAAAATTAATTAAAAAGATAATAATATAAAATATCAAAAAAAAAAATTGTTTAAATATATTATTTAGAAACAATAAAAAAATATACAAAAATTGTTAAAAAAAGCTAAGATATCAAAACTTTCTAAAATCAAATTCTCAAAACTCATATTTTTGAGGTCTGTTTGAGCTTTTGAGATTCTTGGAAACTTTTTTTACAAACAACAATAATAAAAATCTAGTATATTAATAAAATAATAAAATTATCTTATGTTATGTTACGTTAAGTTATGATATGTTATGTTACGTTAAGTTATGTTATGTTATGAGTTTGTATTTGTTAGCTATTAAATTGTCTCCACTTTTTTGGTGGCCTTCAATTTCTTATGTCAATTTTTTATGGTATTTTTTGTTAAGTTACGGTATGTTAAGTTTTGCTACGCTAAGTTAAGTTAAGTTGTGTAATTATTTATTAAATATATTATGTTATGTTATGCTAAAAAAAAAATGTAGTATTCCACTTATTCACTTTAACTAAAAGGAAAGGTAAATGCTTGAAAAATAAGAGATTAGGGCCGAAACAGCTGTATAAATTATAATCAGTGAGGATCCCGAACGATCACTCAATATCGCTTATATAAGACATAAGTATAATCACATAACCAAGTACACATGAACTTCAAATCAGTATGCTGTTACCAAAGTCCCCTCAAAAGCTGATAAAAACAGTTATAACATTTGTTTCAACACACACGCACACATAATTAAAAACAAATGTTCATATAAAATGCCAAAAATGAAACAAGCAAATGCATATGTAGATATAAAGTACATAAATACACATACATGTATATGCATATGCATGAAAAGGTGGCAAACAGCAAATTAGCTGATTAAATACAAATAAAAGCAGGAAAAAATATAAATAAAATGAAATCTAACGAAATTTGTAGTTTGGCTGAGCCAATCAAAATTTGCGTAGGTTGTGGCGTTGGCACGGCACTTCGCCATAAATTGACCAATCAGCGGGCAGGAAAAAAAAAACAACACAGAGCACCACGCAGCCGAATGTAGGGAGAAAGGAGTCGAAGACAAAAGTGAGGTTAATTGAGTAATGATTGAATTATACGATTATACCCAAAACAGGACAGTAATGAATTTTTATAATTTTTTAAAATAATTAATTGAAAAAAATAATAATAATTATGCACAAAAAGGGCTTAAAAAGTTGAAAGGCAAAAGGTAAATATTGCAAATATGGCATGTCAAAGGTCTATGCCACAACTTGTTGCTTCATGGCTTGTTGCATAGGCAACACAGTAAGAAAGTCGTCCGCAAATTCGGTGAAAGGCTTGGCCAAGGGGAATATTTGCCTTAAAAATTTCCTATATACTTGCATACTATACATATACATAAATGTATAAATCTACACTCGCACCCTTACTGCTGCCACATTAAAAATTAATATCAAATTACCAGCATAAAACTCTGAGGCAGGTAAAAGTGTTGCCATTCGCTGCACGGCGTTGGCTGCCGCAAAGGGGACACGTAATTGCTTGCTGCGCCGTAAGCAACGGTGCTTGATATCTGTCTACCTGCATAAAGGCACTGCTTAACTGCACATGCTAACTGCCTGGTTGTCACCACCTGTTGGTGTTTTTTCGGTTGCCTGATTTATGACACATTTTTGTTTGCTCGCTTCAGTTGCTTTGTTGTTGTTGCTTTTTCGTGCAGGTTATCAGCGTGCTAAATGTATAAAATTTTTAATGCCTTGCAATCAAATCGAATTAAATCGGCGCATTGAATACTCCAATTTCTGTGGCGGAGGTGAAAAATTCAAGGCGCTGCTTTTGATATTGCTTTAGGCTTTTCTTATTCCACATGAGTATAGTAGATATAACTATTTTCAAGTACAAAACATTTATTAAGAAGAGTTTGTATTGAAAATTAGATAGCGGTTTCATATTCGCTACGTAATTTTACAATTTTTGTCTTAAAGAAACGATTCGGACTAAGCTTTTTTCCGTTTTTTCTTGAAAATACGACTTATTTACACTTAAAAATTACATTTCCGTTTATTGGTAGCGACTCATAATTTTCGGAGTTATTCGGAATAATTCGGAATAAATTTTTTCGATAAATAAAACTCGCTTTGAGCTCATACGTTTTTTGGAGTATTTTTCAGAATAGTTATATAGGGTTTTTCGGATTAGTTTAGAATTTTGCGAATTAGTCAGAACTTTTTCTGAGTAGAAACAATTTATTATGAGGAGTTTGAGTTGAAAGTTTGATAGCGGTTTCATATACGGTACGTAATTTCACAATTTTTGTCTTATACAAACAATTCGGACTAAGCTTTTTTCAGTTTTTTCTTGAAAATATGACTTAATTACACTTACAAATTGCGTTTCCTTTTATTGGTGGCGACTAATAATTTTCGGAATAATTCGGAGTAGTTATTTTTCGTGTAAACTCCCCTGTTTTCTACTTCGCAATTCAGGATCTAATGAAACACCAATTTTCTTAAATAAATTAATTAAATTAACTCCGCTCACTTCCTTTAATTTTCTTCCAATATTTATTTCAATTTAACGTTCAAGCTTTTCCTTAATTCACGGCATTTAATTATGTCAACATTAAAATTTTCGCTTCAATATATTACAATATTTTTATTGCCTCTGCTTCTTCACTATTTTGACTGACTGTCAGCAAGCGTCAATAACGCTGAGCAGCGGAAAAATGATTTCGAACGCAAATTGCTCAATCAGTATTATTTACAAATCAAAATTTAGCACGGTGAAGGTGCGAATTGTTTCGTTGGCGTCATGAGAAATGCAAATTTAATCGATAAATGTATGCAGACATTGTCTTTTTCTTATGCTAATACAGTTTACGCACATACATACAGACATATGTAAACATACATACATATACATATATGCATACATACATAAGTATATTTAGCAAGTGAGTGCCAGACGTTCACCTGGTTACACGACGCCGACTTTGCCCACACAATTGACCTCAGTGCGGTAGAGCAACAACAAGCAAATATAAAAAAAGTAAAAAAAAAATACATAAAAATTTACAAAAATATATATAAAAAATTAAAAAAAAATATATATAAAAATTAATTTAAAAAAAATCATTAAAAAAATAAGTAAATAAATAAAAATGATAATACAATAGCAACAAAAAAATTGCACAAATAACTCAAATCGAAATAACAAAATACGTTATTGAATTCATTTGCAAAATTTCCGATTGCTCGGCAATAAATCGGCAACAATAGCGCTGCCTTTAATATATAACACAAACATACATATGTATGTACACACACCACTCACTTAAGCTCGAGCGATATTTGTAAGCTATGCATTTTTATCAAAAGGTAATTAAACCTTTCGAACGATTGCTTACACAACAACAATGATGGTTTTGTTGTCGGCAGCGAGTGATAGGGAAAAGGTGAGTGATGATAGCTTTGCTCAAAGCTATAAATAGTCAAATCAAATTGATATATGTACATACGTATCGTATAGCTGAATAAAAATGCAAAAATTCATAATACAAATATTTGCGTGTGTTACGTCAAGTGCCAAGTTGTGCACATTTTGTGGTGTTGTCAACAACACCTTGCCGTTATTTGCTTCTGAAATTACAATAAATTGGTACAATATTTATTTTGGCTGTTTATAATATAGCCAGCCATATGTAAATTGGCTGAATATTTCTTGAATTGCTACATTTGCGCATTGTTGTTTGCCTGTTGTTACGAGTTTTGCTGCTTTTTATAAATTTTGTAGGTCATTAAACGTGACAATCGAAATTCGTATGCAAACTGCATTGTGGTCGTAAAAAATTGCCAAAAGCCAAAAGTTCGAGTAAATAGCAGTGAGGAAAAAATTAAATGAAAATAAAATTAAAGAAGTTAAAATAAATAAAGATGAAAAAAAGTAAAAAAAAAATTAAAATTAAAATAAAATTAAAAAAATTAAAAAAATAAATAAAGATGAAAAAATAAAAAAAAAATACATTGTAAAAATAATTTAAAAAAGTTAATATAATAAAAATTAAAAGAGTAAATAATTGAAAAAAGTAAATAAAAAATTAAAAAAAAAAAATTGAGAAATTAAATAAACAAATAAAATAAACAAATAAAATAAAATAAAATAAATCTAATTACATTTAGTTAAATATTAGCAAGGTTTGCGATTTATTTGTATACAGTATTTGTATACAGTAAATAAATCGCAAACCTTGCTAATATTTAATTAAATGTAATTAGATTTATCGTTTTCTGTCCAAATGCATTTAAATGTTTATGTACATATGTATGTATGCAATACTTATTGCGTTAAAATTTCAGATAATTGTATTTGTATGTGTGTGTCAGCGTGCCTTTTATTAATTAATAAAAATTTATACAATTTTGGTTGTTGTTGTTGCTCGAGCACATTTTTTATTTGTTTGATATTTTATTTACATTTTTATATTTCTTTGCAATATTAATTTTTTATTATTTGCGTTTAGTTTTTCACTTTACTTTATTATTTCTTAAAAAAATTAAAATATAAATTAATAAAAATTAAAATTTTTTGTTTAATGTTTGTTAATAAATAATTTATTAAAAAAATTTAATTCAAAAATTATTTTTTAATTTATTAATTTCTTATTATTCATTTAATTTATTATTTTTAATTTATTAATAATTAATTTTTTAAAATAATTTTTTTTGTTATTATTGTTTTTTTTATATATAAAATATTATATTATTAATTATATAAATTACACATAAATCAATTATTTTATTCCATGTTATTTAATTTTTGTAGTCCATTTTTACTATTCCTTTAATATAATTTTTAAAGTATTTTCAACATTTGTTAATTTGATGCCAGTTTTAATCAAAATTGTTATTTTTTTATTGTTTTAGATTGCTTTATTTTGCATTTTTTTAAATTTAAATTTAGTTTTAATTTTATTTCCTTGCTACAATTTTTGTTATTGTAAATTTATTTAATTTTTCTTAATTAACAAATTTTTAATTAAATTAGAATTATTTTTTATATTTTATTTTAATTAAATAATATTTTTTTTATTTAAATTTATTTAATTTTTCCTAAGTAACACATTTTTGAAAAATTAAATTTAAGTTTAACTATTTTTTTTCATATTTTTTTAATTAATTGTTATTTAATTATTTGTTATTTAAGTATTTTTCAAAACTAAAATTAAATTTAAGTCTAACTAATTTTTCATATTTTATGTTATTTAATTTAATTTTAGCTTTGAATTTATTTCCTTTAAAAAAAAATTATGTAAATTTATTTTATTTTTCTTAATTAATTAATTTTTTTTTAATTATTTATTTTAAAAATTTATTTTGAATTAAACATTAATTGACTTAGCTTTAGTTTAAATTTTGTTTCCTCAACATAATTTTTGTTATTATTATTATTTATTTTATTTTTTTTTAATTAATTAATTTTTTTTCAAATTTTATTTAAGTTTAATTAATTTTCAAAATATTTGTTGTTTATAAAATTCTTACATATTCATATACTCACCGCTGCTCTAATTTATTTACGTTTAGCACCTGAATTAGCCGCTGTATACAATAATTAATACGTTTTTTAACTTTTAAGTGGCCAACCGAATGTTACCGCAAGCGCTGTGTGAGGCATTTGCACTTATAATTATGCGCAATGCGACCTTGTTTCGTTAAACGGCAGCACTAAGCACAAAAAGCCGAATGCATGCACTTGTAAACACACACACATACACACATACACAAATATAATTATGTGTGCCTTCTAATATTTGTTTACATTTGATCATCGAATTTTCTAAATCCCCTTGTGTGAATATAATGGCTAAACATGCATAGAAATATACTTACACATATACATATACGCAAAAACTACCGTTAGCATACACACATGTGCATTTAGGGTGTATATTTTTATAAACACTCTACTAAGCAATAACAATAAAATTTCAAACAGCTTATTAATATGTGTACAAACACACACAAGCATACCTTCATACATACATGCAAGCAACAACAGGCGTACAAACTGAAAACCACTGAACAATTAAAATTCCACATACTTAACAAATGAAACAATTTTCCGCCACCGCTACCCCCACAGCCGCTTTGCCAGCCATAACGCACACACACACACACACTTACTCAGTTGGTGATGCACGCTGCGTGTGTTTTGTTAATAAAATGCCACCCCCGCTATGATATCGGGAATTATTTGTATTCTCATATCGACCAACAAATTTTCAGCATGCTTTGCTACACACAACAATCATAATAACAACAACGAAATTACCGCTAGGGAGGCAATAATATAGAATAAAAGCAAGCTGTCGGTTGCTTCTTGAACATTTGTGCGTGTGTGTGAAAGCAGGAATTAAAGTGCTGACTAGACGATTGGTACAATTTGCCCGCACGGCAATTGAGGCGAACGAAAACAGATGTTGGCTGCTGTTCGCGTGCTGCGTCACAGTCGGTGGGTCTATCGGTGAGGCTGATTGGTGGGGGGCGGCACTGCGTGTGAAAGCAGGCGTGTTCGCGCTGGACTCGGCATCATATTTGTGGAAATTTTCGCACTTTTGCTGCTATTTAACATAATTTTTAAATCATTTGCTAACAAAAAGCTTAAGTAAAAGTGCGGAGCAAAGCAAAAAATTTTATAATAAATAAGCGAGAAAAAAGCGCGTTTAAAACATAATTAAAACAGGTGTAGGGCATTAATAAGCACTTGGCGCTGAAATAATTGCGTTGTTGTGCGAAATACTATGCACAGATGTACAGGCATACATGCATAGATACGTCTGTACAAGAATTTAAATTAGACGTGAAGTTTATGAAATAAAATCAAAGCAGGTGCTGATGAGGGAACCCATGAAAATTTAGGGTGTTAAGAGATGAAATAAAAAAATAATAATAATAATAAATAAAAAAAATAAATAAAAATAAATAAATAAAAAAAAAACAATAATAAATGTAAAAATAAAAAACCGAAAAAATTATAAAAAATTAAAAATAAAATTAAAAAATATAACAAAAGAAAATTAATTTAGGGTAAATTACAAAAAAATTGATATTCAGCTATTAAGGAATAAATAAATAAAATAAAGGAAATAAAAATTACAAAAAAGTAAAAAAAAAATATATAAATGAAAAAAAAACTTAAATAAAAAATTTAAATAGTAATAAAAAATAAAAATAATAGAAAAACCCCAAAAATGTTTAAAATAATAACAAACAATAATCAAAAAAATTTTATGAATTTATAATAAAAAAGCATTAAAAATGCATATTAAAAAATAACAAAAAAAAAGAATAAATAACAAAAAATTAATAAAATAAAAATTATAAAAACTAAGTAAAAAGATACATATATAAATAATGGAAAAATAAATTAATGTATAAAAAATTAAAAAAATTAAAATTAAATACTCAAATAAAAATTTAAAAAATAATAATAATAATTTAAATAATCGAAAAATTAATGAAAGAACACAAAATTAAAAAAAAAAGTATTCAAATAAAAAATTAAAATAAAAAATTAAAATAATAATAAATATAACAAAAAACATTAAAAACAAAAAGATAAATAAAAAGAGAAAAACACCAAAATATTTTTAAATAATAACAAGCATCATAAAAAAATTCTATGTATTTCTTAACTACATTAAAATTGCGTAATAAAAATATATTTAAAAAATCAGAAACTAAGAATTAAAAAAAAGAAAAAAATAATAATAATAAGAAAAAAAATATATTATAAATTTTATAATAAAGACTAAAATTACTGAAAAAATTTAAATAATAACAAACGATTATAAAATTTTTTTTTATATATTTACTAAAATAAAAATGCATAACGCAAATTAAATTTAAAAAAATTACATATGAAAATATAATAATTAAAAAAATTAAAAAACTAAAAACAATAATAATAAAAAAATTAATTAATTAAAACAAAAAAGTAAAAAAAAAAACTAAAAATATTAAAACAAATAAAATATAATAAATATTCAAAAATTGCATCGAAAATAACGAAAAAGTAAAAAGTTCAAAAACGACAACTTGGGTTGCTCCGAATCAATTGTTATTACATTTCTTATAGCATAAAGGGTATAAAAATATCTTTAGCTTGCTTTCCATGGATCACTTTATACGGCAGCTACTATATGCTATAGGGACCCAATCCGAACAGATTATTCAGAAATAGCAGCGCTGCCTTGGACAGTAAGCTGTGACAAATTTCGTGAAGACATTCTAACAAATAAAGATAGTTTTCACTATAAGCACACTCAGCTTGATTTTGCACAAATTTCTTGCCTATCAAACAGAATTAGCAACATTTAAGACATTTCAGACGTTATTTGCTCTAACTCTGATTAATTGTAACAAAATTCAAGTGCTCTCTGCACAAACACAAACGAATGCCCCACCAGACATGCGACTAACCCCAAATAACAACAAACAAATACTTTTAGCAAATAGAAAAACTTTTTGCTGCCACACACATTTGCGCAACGCTATCAATTACTTGCGCAAACAAATCAGCACGCAAAGCGCCACGCAGCTGCTAACTGTAACAATGGCAAAGCACAGGGCACAAGTATGGGGAAGAGAGGTGAGTGGAGGCCAACCGTTATTTGTGGATATTCTATTTTTGCTTGGGTCACCGCCGCACCACAATCCAACAGCTGTTGGAGAGCTGCGGTTGCTCTTGCTGTCTGCCACAGCGGTTGAAATGGTGGAGCACAGCCACGCACACACACACACACACACTTCGGCGACGATTGCGTCACTTTGGTCTGCTTGTGTATATGTATGTTTGCGCGTCATTTTTCTTTGTCTTTTATGTTTCGGGTTATGCATTGTGTTTGCCTCCACGAAATGGAGGTGTGGAGCAAGCGGGAATTTGTAACGAAAATACAATAATAAGAGCAAACACATTAAGAGCTGTATTCAAATAAGCTGCTGCTGCATGCCACACAACTGATTTGCCAACAAATGTAAATATATAGTTACATAATAGCCCTATATACTTAACTTATACTTATTCTAATCGTACTCTTAATTCTAACTTAGTCTTACTCTTATATTTAATTACCTATGCTTACTCTTATTTAAACTACTCCCACTCACACTTTACATACTTTCTCCCATTACCTCTACTCTCTCCTACACTCAATGATATGACTGTAAAATAGTTAAGCTTTTAGCTAATAAGGATTATGTAAAGAGTTTCAGTTGAATAAAGACACTTGATAGAAGAAAACATTCAACATCGTTTCTGGCGCAGTCGATCGCGAACCTGACACGCACTGCAAATCTAAAATAAAAAGTTTTGAAAAAAAATCTAAAATAAAAAGTTTTGAAAAAAAATCTAAAATAAAAAGTTTTGAAAAAAAATTTAAAATAAAAAGTTTTGAAAAAAAAATTCAAAATAAAAAGTTAATAACAAAAAACAAAACGTTCGAAAAGAACACGTGTTTTAAAATAAAACTTGTTGTGATTAACGTGACTCGAAAAGAGGAAAGCTTAAAAACTTATTTTCGGAAAGAAAATTTAAGAAAAATAAATTACTTTTAAAAAAATAAAAAGTAATGAAAACTACAAAATGTCTCCATAAGAACTTTGTTTGAAATCCAAAAGAAATAAAAAAATTTTTTTTTGATATAATTGTAAGAAAAGAAAAAAACTGTAAACAAGAAGCCGTTTCAAAAAAACAGTAAATAATCCGTTTTAGAGAGAAATCATGCTACGAGTATTTGAATAATTTCTGGCACTCAAAGAGAGCTTACGGCAGAACAGAAAAAAAGTAACCAAATCAAAATTAAAGAATAAAAAACAACGAATAAAAAGTAGGAACAACAAGAAAGGTATTGAAGTACACGATATTACACGACAACGAAGGCAGTAAGAAAAAAGGAAACTGCAAAAACAAATCAGAGCAGTACAACGCTTGCATGGAGATGTAGAGCAGAAGAGAACAGCACATTTTTTTCCCCTCTCGTCAAGAACTCAAGGTCACCTTCATCAACGCTGCAGCAAATTTTGGAAGGAGAAGCAATTGGAAGTCAAGAGAAAGTTCGTCACACTTATGTACATATATATAGGTGCATATGGATACGTATGTATATAATTTGCATTAAGAGCAATACAAACACACCGTTGTGTACATACCCATTAAAGCTCGTAGTTTTAAGAAAGTAAAATTTATCTATTTATTTGGCATCTTATTTAATTTAGTTTAGCAAATATGGATAGTTTAAACATTAACGAAAAATTTAAGCTCATTTCCACCAACATAAATAGCATTCCTCCATATGACGGAAACAGAGATGCACTATTAAATTTTGTACAGCGTATAGATTACATGTGTCCAATGTTAGACAGTTTTACTGATGAAGAATATAAAATTCTGTTAGTTGGCCAGATTAAAGATAAAATTATTGGAAGTGCTAGAAGATCAATTTTAATTAACGGAAATCCACTTTCATGGCCAGAAATAAGAAAAGTCCTTATAGATAATCATGGCGAAAAGAATTCAGTCGATGAACTTATTGACAAAATTAGAATTTGTAGATGTACTTCTACAATTGAAACTTTTTATAATTCTCTTAATACTTTATTATGTCGGTTAAATAACGCATCAACTTTTTGTGACAATAGCTCTTCTAGTATAAATAGTGAAAGCAATGCTAGGATTGCTTTAAACTCATTTAAATATGGTTTACCCGAGCCTGTCAAAAGCATTATTGTAAGCAGGAATCCAAAAACTTTAAAAGACGCATATGAAATTATAAAATCAAATGGTTACTTGAACTATAAACATCACCAAACAGCTCATGGAAAGAATAACTGTGAACATACTCGTTATGTTAATAACATGAATTTTTCTTCTCATAGGCAACATAATAATTATAACAGAGAAGCTAATATGAGCAATTATGTTAATCAACAGAATAATCAGCTATTTAATTACAGCAATAGAGCAAATGATACATTTAGTCAACAGCATAGACAACAGAACAGCAACAATAACATTAATAACATTCAGCGACAAAATAACTCAAACAGTGTAACATTAAACTCTTCTACTCAACCCAGTTTTAATAGCAACTACAGCAACCAAACATACAGAACTAATCGCAACTCGAGTAGTTTTTTTAATCAGAATAATAATAACAATAACGAACGACTGTTAAATAACAGAAGTAATAATCGTTTTCGCAGTGAAACAGTTGTAGAGCCTATGGAAATAGGAGTCAATGAAAACGAACAAAATTTTCAATTAGAGGGCCAAGGAAGTTACCCTATATAATAGTTGAAACAAACGTGAGAAAACTTAAATTTATAATAGATACAGGTGCAGAATTTAGTATCATAAACCCAAATATTTGTAATCCCAAATGGAGAATAAAATCACGTTCTATTACTTTAAAAGTTATAAATCGAACTGTTACTACAGACAAACAGTATAGCTTTCCATTGTTTAAAGAATTTCATAAACCAAATTTTAATGTTAATTTCCTAGAATTTAAATTTCATAACTACTTTGATGGTTTAATAGGTAACAATATATTGCTTAATTTGAGTTGTAAAATCGACTACGAGAATAGAGTTTTAATAACAAAAGATGCAACATTACCAATTTATTTTTGCGAAGAAGAAGAATTAACAGTAGATGATTATCAAAAAAATAAACATTTGGAAATATTTATTAATGAAGAAAAAGAAATAGTAGAACATTCGTCACTTAGTATGTTTCCTAATCATTTAAATTCTAAAGATCAAGAAGTTTTAAAGACTGTTGTAAATAAGTTTAAAGATATTTTTTATAAAGATGGTGAAAACTTATCTTTCAGTAGTGAAATTCGTCATCGAATAAATACAAAAACTGACACTCCTATATATAGTAAACTGTATAGGTACCCTGTCATACATCGGGCAGAAGTGGACAGGCAAATACAGGAAATGCTAGCGCAAAATATTATATCTCCGAGTTGTAGTCCTTACAATTCCCCATTATGGGTTGTGCCCAAAAAAGCAGATAACAGTGGTAAGCAAAAATGGCGAATTGTAATTGACTACAGAAAACTAAATGAACAAACAGTAGACGACAAGTTCCCACTTCCAAATATAGAAGATTTATTTGATAAGTTGGGAAAATGCTGTTATTTCAGCACAATTGATCTTGCTAAGGGATACCACCAAATTGAAGTGCACCCCGACGATAGGGCAAAGACAGCTTTTTCAACTGCAAGTGGCCATTACGAATTTAATCGTATGCCATTTGGCCTTAAAACAGCCCCTGCAACTTTTCAACGATTAATAAATCATGTATTAAGAGATCATATAAATAAAATTTGCGTTGTATACCTAGATGATATTTTGATATTTTCAACAAGTTTTCAGGAACACATAGAGTCCATTAAAAAAATATTTAGCACTTTACGAGATACAAATTTAAAGATACAAATAGATAAATGTCATTTTGCTGCATTGACTACAAAATTTTTAGGACACCTTGTAACAGGTGAGGGTATTAAACCTGATCCCTCAAAAATTGAAGCAATAAACAGAATGCAACCACCTTCAAACATAAAGGAAATCAAAAGATTTTTAGGAATCACCGGTTATTACCGCAAATTTATGCGAGACTATGCGAAAGTTGCATTCCCCATGGTTCGTCTTTTAAAGCAAAATGCTGTATTGGATTATAGAAGCCAAGAATTCCTAAATTCATTTGAAACGTTAAAAAAACTTATTACTAGTGAGCCAGTGTTACAAGCCCCAGATTTCAATAAAAAGTTCATCCTTACAACTGATGCTTCACAATTCGCAATTGGGTCAGTTTTAAGCCAACAAGGCCATCCAATTTGCTATGCATCTCGAACGTTGTCTGACCATGAAATTCGCTACTCAACCATAGAAAAAGAAGCACTTGCTGTTGTCTGGTCAGTGAAACATTTTCGCACATATCTGTACGGTCGCAAATTTCTAATTCAGACTGACCACCGACCATTAGTTTGGCTACATAATTTTAGAGAACCAAATATGAAACTTCAGAGGTGGAAAATCCTACTTAATGAGTACGACTTTGATATATCGCATATTAAAGGCAAAGATAACACAGTCGCTGATGTTCTAAGTAGATACTGTGTAAAAGATGAAGTTAAATATTTAGGAAATGTGAATATTTTTAATAGCCAATTACGTGAAGAAAACCAAGTTAATAGAGAAAGTGATGAACGAGTTGACATTATGTCAACAGCTGCAACAATACATAGCGCATTTGAAGATAACTTGGATTATATATTTATAACAGAAAAAGCAATCAATTATTACAAAAATCAAATATACTTAAGTTATGGAGAGAAAGAAAAATGTGTAGTAAAAATTGTAAACAAAAAGGTTCAAAATCACGTAGAAATTACTCCGGAATCTGATCTTTGCAATATTATGCAAGGTATATTAATAGACAAAGGTATCATGTGTATCTATTGCGAAAATGATGATCTTTTTATCGCGTTTCAAAGTGTTTTTGTTCGTAATTTTGGTAACAGATCTTTGACATTGTATCGATCAAATATAAAGCTAATTGAAATTACTGACAAAAACGATATATTGACTATCATTGAAAATGAGCATCTTCGCAATAACCACCGAGGCATACAAGAAGTATTTTTAGAGTTGAAGAATAAATACTTTTACCCGAAGCTTTATAAAACAATAACACTTTATATTAATAATTGTTCAATTTGCACTATAGCTAAGCACGATAGAAATCCCCTAAAACTTCCCTACCAAATTACAGAAACCCCTACACACCTAAATGACATAGTCCATATTGACATTTGGTACCCTTGTAGGAACAAAATGTATCTCACCACCATAGATAAATTCTCAAAGTATGCAACATTTCATAAATTAAATGATAGAAATTGGATTGCAATAATAGCAGCTTTAAAAGAACGTATTTTATTTTTAGGGAAAATGAATAAACTTATCTTCGATAACGATCGTTGTATATTACACAGCGCTGTTAAATTATTTTTAAGTGAACAAAATATTGAGTCTCACGTAACTACGCCGTACCTAAAGACAGGTAATTCTGACATTGAAAGATTACACGGTACACTTAATGAGCATCTAAGGGTATTAGAAGCAGACACTAGCCATAAAACGAAAGATTTGGACGACAAACTTTTTGAAATTTTTAACGCATATAATAGAACAATTCATTCTACCACAAAAAAGCGACCAATTGATTTTATAATAAAAAACTTTGACAAAGAAGAGATAAATGAATTATGTAAAGAGTTTGAACAACAAAAAATTCAAAGAGTAAATAAATTGAATAAAAGTAGAAAGGCTGAACCAAATCAAATAGAAAACATTGTATTTAATAGGCAAATTGCGAAAACTAAACCTAAATATAAGAAACTTGACAAGTATTATCGCCAAGGTAATTATGTTGTGGATTCTTCGAATAACAGAAAAATAAAATATTACAAAAGTCAATTTAAACGAAAATATAATTTGAACAATGAAAATGTTAACTAATTTTATTGTAATTTCATTTAATTTAAATTTAAAAATTTTCAATAACTGTAATAAAATTAAATACCTTGTAAACTAAATATTTGCGAGGACACAAATAACTTAAGGGTGGAGGAGTTACATAATAGCCCTATATACTTAACTTATACTTATTCTAATCGTACTCTTAATTCTAACTTAGTCTTACTCTTATATTTAATTACCTATGCTTACTCTTATTTAAACTACTCCCACTCACACTTTACATACTTTCTCCCATTACCTCTACTCTCTCCTACACTCAATGATATGACTGTAAAATAGTTAAGCTTTTAGCTAATAAGGATTATGTAAAGAGTTTCAGTTGAATAAAGACACTTGATAGAAGAAAACATTCAACATCGTTTCTATATCAATTTTGCTATAACGTTGCTATGTGACTGTGTGTGGGTGCGATTTCGGGTTGTCTGGGCTTGGTCTATATGCTTTTTTGTAATTTTCTTTAAGGAGTTAGGTTTGTGTGTATATAAGTGTGGGTGCGCCAAAGTTGTGGCAAGAAAATAGATTTTTGCAATTTTTTTTGGCTTGTGACAACTGGTTTAGAACCAAGTCTTATCTCGAAACATTCAAAATTATGTCGTTCGAAACAATTTATATTTTGGAATGAAAATTATTAATTTCCAAAAATATTCACAAAAGAAAGTAACAAAAATATTTATAATAAAATGTTAAATTTTTTTTCGAAAATTTTAATTTTGATAATTTTTGAAAAAAAAGGGCGAGTTTTTTTCTTATTTTATCATGTTTAGCAATTAATAATATAAGAAAGTAACAAAAATATACACTAACATCTTTAAATTTTTTTCGAAAATTCAAATTTTTGATAATGCGTCATTTTTTTGCTTATTTTCATAATATTTAACGGTTACATGATGATCTTTATTCTTAAAACTTAACATAAAAAACAGAGATTTCGTTTTAAAATTAAATGATTTGAATCATTTTTCAAAAATTCTAGTTTTAAACATTTTTGAAAATACAAGGCTTTTTTGTTTTTATTACGTTCGTAACCCATAAAAATATTTTTTTTTTTTAAATTTTTTTTATATATAAAAAGATTAACAGATTTTTTTATATTTTTTAAATTTTATTTCAAACTTTTTTCGAAAATTTATGTTTCAAAAAACTAAAAAAAAAACAAAAAATGTATATAAAAACTAAATTGCATCCAATTGAACAGAATTCTCACTTTAAATAAAAAAATATTTAAAAGTTTTTGAAAAGATAATTCGAAAAGTTCACTTTGTTCGAAAAATTTTCTTTATAAAATTACATATCTTTTTGCAACTTTTTTATTTTATTTCGAAATTTTTTACAAAATTTTTGTTTTTGAAAACTTTTCTTACATTTTCGAAAAGTTCACTGTTTTCAAAAATTGTTCAAAACAAATAAGTACCAACACAATTTTCGCTTTAAATGCAGAAATAGTTGAAATTTTTTTCCAAAATTTATTTCGAAATTTTTTTTGAAAATTCATGATTTTGAAAATTTCTTAGAAAATTCGTTATTTCATTAATAAGAATTTTAAACATAAAAAAATGCCTCTCTAACTTTGAATTTTTTTTTAATTTTGGTGCACAAATATTTAATAAATATTTAGAAATTGCAGAAAATCCAAGGGTTTCAAGTGGCATAAGCTCTTCGCTATGGCAAATTGAATAGCAAATATGTTCACATACTTATATACTTATGCACAGCGTAGGAGTACGAGCTACCCTTGCGTTTCGCCACCCACTAACACTGCAGCTGCTGCCGGCGCTTGGCAACCCCTAGAAGTATGCTAACAAATTGTCTGCCAGTCTGCTGTGCGTCGCCAAGTGGTGGCTGTTTGCTAAGCAAATATATATGCACATCACATTTAAATTGTATGCACATACATATGTATGTACATATATGCATGTGTGTGTGTAAATATATATCTATGTGTGTATGTATTTTTATTATCTCTGTGTGTGTGGCATTACATTGCGCGCTTGTGATTTTGCATAAATATAATTTGTGTGACGCGTCCAAGCTGGCAAATGCCCTTGTGCACCCTTTGTGTACGCACACACACAATAAGGCCTCGCCCCCTCACTCCTGTTATGCCATATTGTCCGCCATAGCAGCGCCAAATTTGTGCTTGTGACTCAAAAACCGACACACAATTTATTTCGGGCGACGATAACAAATCTCGTCAACAGCTTGGCGGCAACAATTACACTACAAGCAAATAGAAGAAAAACAACAAAACCAACAACTAAAGCAAATATGTCGAAAAAAGCTTGAGCCACACAATAAGAACAATAACCATAAAAGCGATAGCGGCAAATGTAGAGGGCACAGACAGTTGCGACGTTGTTACACAAATGAATTGCTTTCGGTGTTTTTGTTGTCGTTGTCCTTGTTTTTGTTGCTCAGCGTTTCTTTACTGCTTTGCCAATCAACCCCAGTGTGTGCGCTGGAAAAATCAAGTTGGCCAACAAGCTGTTGTCACAGCTGCGTTTACTCGCTGATGATTGCTTGCTGCGCCTTTGTTTTACTTGCTGTTGTTGTTGCCGCAGTCCAATTTAAGCGCGCTGCTGTTGCGGCAAAACTTTGCTACAATTACTCTTGCCACCGCTGTTTTTGTTGTTGCTGTTATTTTTTCATATTTGCCGCTGCCACAGACGCAGCGGTGTGGCAAGCGACAAATAATAAAAATGTCATGCTGTCGTCGCCTGCCCGGCCAACGCAAGTCAACGGCAACAACAATAAAAATCATTCAAATGGAGGTGGATGAGATGCAGGCGGAGGGAGGGTGGCGCAGTTTTAATGCGCACAGATTGCTTTAGTCCGCATACAACTTACTTTTGAGCACCCTCAGCACACACACACACACACATGTACACATAATCACATCTGCGCACATAAAATCTCACACCAAATGCATGTTGCTCATACGCAGCGTCCGACCATATGTAGCCAAGCGCAAGTGCTCCAGTCAAAGTGGCGCTGCCAACCAATTGCTTTTTTCGCTATTTTTGCTTTGTCTTTTGCTTCTTTAAGTTATTCAACTACTGTTTTCCACACATTTTCGGCACAATATTGATTGGCATGCTGGTCTCGCTGTAGTTGTTATTGTTCGTGGTCTGCTGGCATTCAGTCTGATTTGGTAGAATTTATGGCATCGCTGGCATTGCTTTCGTCGCTCGATTTGCTTCAGCTGAGTGATTGTCATTATGCGCGCATATTGCTGGCGCCAAAATAATAAGCTTATTGTTTGATGGCTCACCACATGGCACCCAACACAGCGCGTAGGCGACAATCCAACAAAAAAATTCAAAAAGAAATATGAGCAAATTGCAATGGTGGCGGAAAATCTGCAAATGCAATGCAAATAAATTCAACTATCAGCGTATCAATGCGGGGAAAAATTATTGAATTCAAATACCCAGTAGGAAATTTTTGCTTGGAGGGAACATTTTTGTACTTGACAGCTGTAAAAAAAAAATTTATATATTCCACATCCCCCGTAAATCCTTAATATTAATATGTTGTATCCCCGCTTACAAAACGCGAATTCGAAGTATTTCTGTCATATATTATTGCTTTTTGCTTGATTTGTCAGACATACGCTTACACGCACACACCCAAATTTACAACGTGACGACATTTTTATGCTTTTTGCTGTAAATATAAATTGTGTTGTCTATAAAATTATTTTTCTTCTGCCTTTTTGCCTGCAATTCAATAAATATTCTGGCCTAGCCATGTGCATAACGGTTTACAGCCCATCGATTGGTCAGCTGTATGTCTAGCCGCTCTGGGTTCAGCGGGGTGTGTATGCGTATGTGTCATTGGCAGGGCAAATCAGATGAATTACCAGCAATAAATTAAAGGCGAAAATAGCTTGCAATGAAATATTATTGCCTACCATTCCTTTGCTATAAATATATTAATAAATATTTATAAATAATGGAGAAGTGAGAGGCAACTGATGTAAAAAAAAAAACTGAGGAGAATTGTGTGAACATTTTTTGTGACAGAAATTTTGGTTGTAAGAAGCAGGAAATTAAAAAATGCTAATAAAATTAATTGAAAAAATTAAATTAATTAAAAAATTAAAATAATTAAAAAAAAAAATAATTAACAAAATTAAAAAAAAATGAAAACAGTTAAAAATAAAACCGAAAATAATTAAAAAAAGATTCTAAAAATAATTATAGAAAATATTATAATTAAAACAAAAAAAAAATTATCTAATGAAATTAATAAAAACAAAATAAGGAAATTTATTTTTAAAAATAACGCAAACAATTAAAAAAATTAAATAATGATAAAATTAATATATAATTAGAATTAAACAAATATAATTAAAAACTAAAAAAATAATATCGTCAAAAAATTAGAAGATAAAATATCAGACAAAAATAATTTAAAAAAATAAAAACTATTGAAAAATTTAATTAATTAAAAAATAATAATACAAATTAAATTAAAAAAATACAAACGAAATAATGAAGTTAATTTACAAAAAATATTGAAATTAATTTCCAAAAAAAAATAATCAAAATAAAATTAAAACATAATTAGAATTAAACAAATTCAAAATAAATAGATCATCATCACCAAAAATTAAAATATAAAATATCAGAAATGAAAAGTAATGACATAAAATATTAAAAAATTAAATAAATGAAAAAGTAATAAAAAAAATTAAAATTAAAAAAAAATTATTAATGAAATAAAAAAAAATAAGTAAATTTAGAAAAAATAAAAAACTGAAAAACATAAAAAATTGCTTAATTTAATAAAAAATTAATTAATTTTTTCCTAATTTTTTAAACTATTTTTAATTAATTTCTTTTAATTTTTTCTTTTAATTTACTGAAGAATGTATCAAATTCAATGAAGAAAAGAGAAGTAATTTTTTTAAGTCCAGTTTAAAATTATAAACATGTAGTATAAATTATAAAATCTTAGCAAATTAAATTTAAAAAGAAATTATAATACCAATAAATAAAATGAATTGAAATCAAGTTACAAAAAAATTAACAGTAATGATAAAATTATATATTAATAACAGAATAATTACAAATTATTGAAAAAAATAGAACAAAAAAATATTTTATTAATTAATAAAAAAAAACTGATAAAAAAATAACAAAATATTTCCTACAATTTTAAAAACTGTCAATGCAGCTATAAATAAATTCACAGATACAAAAATGATGCAATATAAAATATGACACAAATAAAAAAATAACACTAATTAAAAAAAAAAAAAAAAAATTAAAGACATAAAATTAAATTCAATAAAAATTGTATAAAGAATTACTACAACTAAATTAAAACTAAATTAATATGAATTATTAAATTGGACTAATTAAAATTAAATTAAATTAATTATAATTGTATAATTAAATTAACTACATTAAAAATTAATTCAACTAAATTATTGTGAATTAATAAATTATATTAATAAAAATTAAATTAAATTAATTAAAATTGAATAAATAAATTAACCAAATTAAAAATTTAAAAAAATTAATTAACTAATTCATAAATAATATTCACTAAATTAATTTAATTTAAATTCAATAATTATTTCTGACAAAATTCAAACTAAATACTTTATAAAAATTAAATTTAATTTAAAAATATAAATATTTTATCAAAATCAATGTGGCAACTCTGCTAAGGAATTTTTGGTTAAAACATTTATGTACACAAATAAAAATTAGACAGAAAAACATCAAAGTTGTGATGTGTTCGGAATCAACGGATATTATATGAACAGAGTTGCCAAAAATACGTATTAAAAGTACAAAAATTTTGAAGTAAAAAATGATAAAATTAAGCTAATTAAGATAAAAAAAATACATATCGATATTATTATTTTTTTTATTTTATTTTTTTTTTTTTGTTTATAAAATAGTACGTGGCAGCTCTATACGCTAAAAAAGTTATTTTTGATGAAAAACGAATACGCTAAAATACATTTATCTGATATTTAACTAAACCTTTAATAAAAAATAGAGACAGTTGATATGATAAGCAGCCAGCCGGAAATCAATTTTTAAGAACTGATAAATCTTCAAACTAATTTCACGACTCAGTACACTCTTTCTGAACTCAGCTATCTTTTTTGATTTTTGTTTTTTTAATTTTTTTTCTAATTTTTTTCACTTTACAAATTTGTATAATCTTTAAGCAAACTTCCCATAAGAAGACCCTTGCTTAAAGCCGCTTAAGCGCTTAGTATACACTGCTATATACATATACACACACTCCCACACATACTCAGCCGTGCACATTGTTATCGCCATGTTTCAATTAAATACTCATTCGATATTCCATCTTCATAATGGCAACATTTGTTCGCTATCTTCCAAGTGTCAGTTTTTGTTTTGCATATCTATTGGTACTTGTTGTTGTTATTGTTATTGTTGATTTTTCGAAAAGTGCACATCTGTTACACTGACAATGCTTGTAAAGGGTGATTTTTTAAGAGCTTGATAACTTTTTTTAAAAAAAAAACGCATAAAATTTGCAAAATCTCATCGGTTCTTTATTTGAAACGTTAGATTGGTTCATGACATTTACTTTTTGAAGATAATTTCATTTAAATGTTGACCGCGGCTGCGTCTTAGGTGGTCCATTCGGAAAGTCCAATTTTGGGCAACTTTTTCGAGCATTTCGGCCGGAATAGCCCGAATTTCTTCGGAAATGTTGTCTTCCAAAGCTGGAATAGTTGCTGGCTTATTTCTGTAGACTTTAGACTTGACGTAGCCCCACAAAAAATAGTCTAAAGGCGTTAAATCGCATGATCTTGGTGGCCAACTTACGGGTCCATTTCTTGAGATGAATTGTTGTCCGAAGTTTTCCCTCAAAATGGCCATAGAATCGCGAGCTGTGTGGCATGTAGCGCCATCTTGTTGAAACCACATGTCAACCAAGTTCAGTTCTTCCATTTTTGGCAACAAAAAGTTTGTTAGCATCGAACGATAGCGATCGCCATTCACCGTAACGTTGCGTCCAACAGCATCTTTGAAAAAATACGGTCCAATGATTCCACCAGCGTACAAACCACACCAAACAGTGCATTTTTCGGGATGCATGGGCAGTTCTTGAACGGCTTCTGGTTGCTCTTCACCCCAAATGCGGCAATTTTGCTTATTTACGTAGCCATTCAACCAGAAATGAGCCTCATCGCTCATCGGACACGGACGCGAAACACATTTCGAACCGAACACTGATTTTGGTAATAAAATTCAATGATTTGCAAGCGTTGCTCGTTAGTAAGTCTATTCATGATGAAATGTCAAAGCATACTGAGCATCTTTCTCTTTGACACCATGTCTGACATCCCACGTGATCTGTCAAATACTACTGCATGAAAATCCTAACCTCAAAAAAATCACCCGTTACATAATTCACAAAGTTATCAGAAGGGCACATCTTCATCCAGCAGCACGGGAACAACCCAAATGCGGCACCCAAGCAAACACACACATACACACGCACTTAAACAACATGTGCTAATAGACACACACATACACGCGCAGACAACTGGTGTTGGCGATAAATGCTGCAAACAACTTTTGCCAGCAATGCGCGACCGATTTTCCCAGAATGTGTTGGCGGCGGCAAACAAGTGAGCCAGCAAACGTGCGGCAAGCAGAAAAGGCAGCGGCGCCGACGACGACGACGAACGCGATGACTACGACTATGACGAGGCAAAGCGCCACAACGTTGGCTAAAGCGTGAATCACATGCTTTTCAACAAAACAAAAACAACAACAATAATAGCAAAATGCCAGCAAAGGAGTGGAGGCTACAGCTAACGATGCCGACATTGTTGGCGCTGCAAAGAGTGCGGCGGCAAGCGAGCGTTGCGCGTTGGGAAACACTCAACTTTGAGTTTGGATTTTAATCGAACAGATGGCGCCAAATGTTTGCAACAAAAACAACAAAATATAACAAAAAGCCGGCGAAAGAGAGTGCGAAAAGGGGTCAACAGTGGCAAGGCGGAGGAGGGAGAGCGAGCATCATGGTTGTGTGGCAAGGCATGTTGTAGGTGTAGGTGGCATGTCGAGCGAATTGTGGAAAACTCAAATTGCTAAAAAGGGGCAACAACAACAGTCACAAGAACAACAAGCAAGCAAAACAAGGCATCATAAAAGCCAGAACAATGGTTGTTGTTGAGGAGGAACAGCTGCTGCTACCACTAGATGAGGCAGGCAAATAAGCAAACCATGAGCACACAGCAGTGGCAGGCAGCGCTATCGAATTTGAACGCCAACACCCGGCCAACGGGCAGCAAGCAATGAGTAATCGACTAGCAAGTAACTGCTGGTTGTTGGACGGATGTGTGCTGAGGCTGAGGCTGCCGCCACAAAGCAAGCAACAAATCATGCACGGCCAGACGCGGCACGGCCAATGCGGCGCGGTGGACATGCAGACCCTGAGGACGACCTCGAAGAAGACTTCATTCAAAGCGCAGTTCGTGCCACAAAAGAAACACACGCACACGAACCGAGCAGCGATGGTTCGGAGTCATGCCACCAGCAAGCAACATAAAAATCATAGAAAATCGAGGCAAAAAAAGTGAGCGAAAATAATAAAAATAAAAGTGAAAAGCGTGTGCTGCAAAAGGAAAAGGCATAAAAATCATGCTCTTTAGAAATGTGAGCCGCATCAGCGGCAGATGACAGCAGTTAAACTTGCCGATTTAATGGAGAGACGAAAGCATTGGGGATAGCAAGAAAATGGGCACAAGTTGGCGCGGTTAGCGGGCGGTATGTGGCAAGAACTATGGGATAGATTTTTGGGTAGGCGATCTGAGACGGTTGGATTGTTGACTGATTTGAATGGTATTGGGCGGCTGTTTGGCATTCAAGCGCTTTGGGTTAAGTTGCCGACAAGTAATGCCTTTGCCAAATGGTGCAGACAGCACAATGACTGTGAGTGGAAAACGAGTATGGTAGTGAATTCTCATTGTCAGCACGAGTTTATATGTAAATTTAAAATCAATTTTTAGACAAGCTTAAAATTTGCATTAAAGTTGTGGTTAAATTTTAACCGGCGGTTAGATTTTTTAACCGATGATTAAGTGTAACAAAGATTGTTAGAAGAGAGGATTATAAATTGTATTAAAGGTGGGGTCTAAGTCTAGACAATAAAATTAAAATTTGCATTAAAGTTGTGGTTAAATTTTAACCGATGGTTAGAGTTTTTAACCAACGGTTAGATTATTTAACCAATGGTTAAGTTTAACAGTGAATGCTAGAAGACTGGATTAAAATTTGCATTAAAGTTGTGGTTAAATCTTAACCGACGGTTAGATTTTTTAATCGATGGTTAGTTTTTTTAACTGATTGTTAAGTACAAGTATAACAGTTAATGCCAGAAGACAGTATTAAAATTTGTAATAAAGTTATGATTAATTTTTAACCGACCAGTTCGATTATTTAACCGATGGTTAGATTAACTGATGGTTAAGTTTACCAGTGAATGTTAGAAGAAAACCTGAAAATTTGCATTAAGGGTGGGGTTAAATTTTAACCCACGGTTCGATTTTTTAAACGACGGTGAGATTTTTAACTGATGGTTAAATTTAACAGTGAATACTAGAAGTAAAGTTGAACTAAAAGCTCGCATTTAGCATTATACTTAGCTAAAGTGCACTTTAAAGTGCCGGTTAAAACTCAGAGAGACCTTCAAACCCAAAGTGAGTAAGAATTTGAACTTGAACCAAATTTTTTATGTTAAGTTTAGGTTAAAGAAAGGTTCTTTACCTAAAAAAGGAGTCTCGGGTTAGTTAACCAGAACATAATTGACAACTTAAAATTGACTAACTTAATTAATGAGTTGATTAAATACAAAAAAAAAACTAAAATTTAATTAAAGATAAGTAACTCTGGAATTTTTCCCATACTCAAACATATCTCAACCAACAAAATTTCGATATTATCTGGTACTTGCTTGACTAAAACCCTCACCAACAACAACGAATATGATCGGAAAAGAAGAATACAGTATAAAATATTAATTTCGCTACTCCTACTGTCAGCTCTTGACGTACTTAACTTCGCTTGACAGTCTGCAGTGGTAATAAAAACCGGAAAATATGAAAATATCCGACAGCCACCGAAACGCTCGTGCTCATGCATCATCGGCGCTGAATGGCTGATGAGAATAATGACGCTCCAGTAACTGGCGTTTAGCTCGTTGGCTGGCAGCCGCGGGCGCATAGCAAGCGAAGTGCCATCGCACAGACCAGACCGAGGGGCGTCGAAAGGGTGGACGCGCGGACGGTTAGGCAAAATGTAAAAACAAAAAAAAAAAATACAAAAAGACACAGCAGGAAATACAATATGGAAATAGATAAAAGCGAAACTGGAAAAAACTACTTGCTACTTTGTTGCACAGCTGGTGGTGGCTACAAGCAGCTTTTATGTTGGCTTTTATGGGGTTGTTGCAAGTAGCGCACGCAGCGCCGGCGAAGTGTTGCTGCAGTTTGGCATTGGATTTGCGCGCGTATGTGCGTGGTGAGGCGGCGGGCGCGTGCAGCTGATGCGCGCATCAATTTAAGCTCTACAATAACAATAAAAACAACAACAAACGCTATGACAAACATCATTTGTTATGGCAATGCAACTTGAAAACGGCGCGGCGCGGAGTTGAGTTGAGTTGATTTGAGGGTTTTGCGTTGGCGTTAGACAACGTGCTAGCGACAGCAGCCTGCCGTTGGCGGGCAATCTGGCAGCTGGCAGGGGGCTGGTCGGCGGGCGTCCGCAGGGGAAATAGCATTAAGTGTTTTGCGGTGCAACGGCCGCCACCGCCAGCGCTCAACGCCATCGAAAACAGCTTTAAATAATTTTTCATAGCCGCAATTTGCGCGCTATGGCAAAGCAACAAGACAAACAACAACTAATCATAGATGCATGTTCAGTTAGCTATCAGTGGTTGCATGGTTTGGCTGCCTTATTGTTATGGATACTGTTATTTAAAATATGATATTTTATTTTTTGGTGCTTTGGGTTCGGTGGCTTTGTGGCTTATTGTTGTTTTTGTGTGTAGTACATGAAGGTTTTTGATTTGATTTTGATTGATGCTTTAAATTTGAATTTCTGAATGTGAAAATGTAATTTTGAGATAAAAATGGGAAATTGCTTTTTGAAAAAAATTAAATTTTGAATTTAAAAATAAAAAAATTAAATTAAATTTAAATCTAAAATTAAAAAAAAATTATTTTGAATTAATAATTAAAAAAACTTAAATTTGAATTTAAAATTAAAAAAAAATTTAATTGTTTAAAATAAAAAACTTTGAAAGAAATTAATTTTTTTCAATTTCTTTTCTTTTTCTATAAAAAAAATATTTTTTATAAAAAAAATTAAAACAAAAATAAATTAAATTAATATACGTAATAAAACAAAATATATAAATTGAAAATTTTTGAACAAAATAATTTAAAAATTAACAAACAAAAAAACAATTTATAAATAAATTTAATAAAAAAAAACAACATAACAAATAACACAATTTTTTTTTGTCACAGAAAAAGAACTCATAAATACAAAATCTAAACTTTTGATACATTTTTTTCGTAATTAAGAAAAATGTAAAGTAATTAAATCTTGAATTTAAAATTAAAAAAATAAAAATACTTTATATAAAAAATTAAAAAAAAAACACAATTTTTTTGTATACAAAAAATTTAAAAAATAATATTTTTTTTATATAAAAAAATTAAAAAAATTTAATTAAATATTAAATTAATATAGGAAATAAAATAAAACATATAAATTGAAAACTTTTGAACAAAATAATTTAAAAATTAATTAAATAAATTTATAAATAAATTTAACAAAAAAAACCAACATAACATAACAAATAACACAATTTTTTTATCACAGAAAAAGAAGTAATGAATACAAAATCAAAACTATTGACAAACTTTTTTTTCGAAATTGAAAAAAATTAAAAAACATAAATTTTAAATTTAAAATTGAAAATTGAAAAAAAAATTAGGTTGTTTTATATAAAATTGTTTTTTTTCAAATTTTAATTTTTCAACTTTTTTTGTTTTAGAAAAAATTAAAAAAAAAATATTTATAAAAAAAAATTGAAAAAAAAAATTTGAAAAAAATTAAAAAAAAAATTAAAAAAAAAAAAAATATAAAAAAATAAATATATCTTCTAATATAAATTTTTTTGTTTCCCCAATAATTTTTTTTTTTCGTTTTCGAAAGCAAAAAATTTCAAGCTTGCCACAAATAAAATGAAAAAACATTTAATTGGCTGAAAATCTGAAAGAATTCCAGTAATTCATTGCCAAAACAACAACAAGAACAATCTTAGTACAGATATCAGTTAACGATAGAATGACAATGGTGCGCTATTAATAGTAAGTTAGCAAGCTAAAATGGCATAACATAGACACACGCAACTGCATTTGAAACACAATGAGGGGCGGCCAGATAACAGAGGAAACACACAGATTAATAAAAGTCGCAAAGTATAGAAAAGTCAAACAAATTAAACTCGCAAAACTAGATAATGCAACAGAGAGACAGACAGACGGACAGACAGATTTCAAACTGTCTGCAAATCGGCATGTTTGATAGATGAATGTTGCAGGCTGACGGGCATGCGTTTGCAAATGCATGCATGAGGCATGTGGCAACAACAGCAAGTGGCACGTGACGCTGCAACGCAGAATGTGAATAGCAGACAGCCACTGGGCAGGCAGGAGCGTTTTATGGTAAGCACAGAATAAAAAAAAAAAAACAAAAAAAACACACACCGTAAATACAACAACAACAATATATGTAGCAACAACAATGCCTGTAACAACAAAAACAATCTCTGAGCAACAACAATACAAAGCGTAGCAGTCAACATGCATTACATGCAATGCCCATAATTACCTGCCGCAAGTTGAAATGTGAGCTGCCTGTTGCATGCAACCGACCAATCGACCGACCCACCATACCATTACCATGTGTGCCACAAATGAAATGTTAACGCTGCGGAATGTGTCCATAGTCCAATATGGTGCAGCGCAGAAAAATGCCAAGCGATGGCTAAACAAAAGCGCACAGCGACAGCAGCTGCTGCCACACAATGGTGCAACAACAAATGCAGGAGTGGAGAATGAGAATTGCAACGCATGTCACGGTCAGCAGTCACACAGCTGAACAGAGGCAAGAGTGGGCAAGCAAGCAAATGTAATGATTATAAGAACAACAACAACAAAGCAGAAACAATTGCTGCTGGCATACTTCGCTTTGCATTGCACATTGTTGCAGCAACGCTATTGTTGCATGCCTAAGTGGCATGCGTCCAACTGAGTGCGCCTGCCGGTGCATGCAACCGACGAGCATGCTTGCAGCACTGCGTGCGTGCGTGCGTGTGCAGTTGGCGGCTAAGTAGGTGAGGCAGCTTCAAATTAAGCGCTCAGGCGCCAACTGGCTTGCCACAAATCGGCATTGCCGGCGCGCATATGCGCATTTGCCGCTTTTGCTACGCATATTGCACGCCACATTTGGTGGCCGACCAGCCAGCCAGCCAAGCGTGCAGCGCCGCAATGTATCCGTTTACAAGGTGAAGTCGACGCGTTGCGGCAGCCAGTTGGCAGCGATAATAAACGATCGCGCCATAAATGATCGACACGATCGCGATTGATATGCCCTTATAGAAGTGTAGGGTCGCTGCCTCTTGTGTGTGTGGGTTATGCGCAGCGAATTCCGATCATTGCGCTTTATGGCCATAATTGTGCAAAAGTTCACTCTCCGTCGTCTCGCAACGAATTCTCGCTATTTGCTCAAGTGTTAAAAATAAATTACGAAGCACTTGTGGCTCGGCGTTCAAGCTCCTTTTTAGTAGAAGGTCGTTTTTGGAATTTTTGTGCAGTTTTCAATGTTTCATAGATAGGTTTTTATTCATGAGCGTTTCTATAAGCGCGTTGAAACGATCTTGGGAACCTGTGAACCATAAAACTCAAGGGACCTAATCGAGGTCCGATCGATCAACCTCGTGATCAAGAATTGTTTGAGTGTGACAGACCCAGTAAATTACTTTCCCAGCAAGAGAGAGGGAAAGGAGACTGATAGAGAGATAGGAGAGTGAGAGAGAGAAAAGTGAGGGAGAGAGATAAAAGAGAGGGGGAGACAGATAAAAGAGAGTGAGAGAGAAAAAATTAGAGCGAGAAAAGAGAGTGTGTGAGAGAGAAAAGAATGTGTGTGAGAGAGAAAAGAATGTGAGAGAGAGAAAAAAATTAGAGAAAAATAGAGCAAAAAGAGAGCGAGATATAGAAAAAAGTGTGAGAGAGCGAGAGAAAAAAACAGAGATAGTGTATACGAGGGTGAGAGAAAGCTTTGCTATACATTTTGATATCTGTTTGAATTTTCAACGAACTTTGAAATTAGTATTATTGCCATGGTTCAATCGATCGAGCTCGTGGCCACTAATCGTTCGAGTATGGGTTAAAACAGAGTCAGCCAATTATTTTAGCAGCACGAGAGTAAGAGAGAGAATGATAAAGAAAAAATAGAGAAAAACCGAGAGAGAGAGAGAGTAAAAAAAGTGTGAGAGAAGAAAAAGCACGAAAGAAAGAGACAGGGTTACTGTGAGAGTGTCATAGAGAGGAAGTTCCTCACTTCATCGATTCCAATTTGAATTTTCAACTTTTTCTGAGATTCAGATTATTAACAAAGACAACGTTTCAGATCCGTCTATCACTTCGTCCTCCCAACTATTCCAAATCTTACGTTTTTTAAAGCTTATTATTTCAAATTATCACACACCACATGTCGCCTCGAGGGTAGACATTCTACAAATCGATGATAATTCGGAAAACAAAAACAAATGTTTAAACATCACCCACAAGCCTGCTAACTGCCTGGACGCATATTTAACTAGGAAATTAGAGTAGCACACAAGTCCCCCATATTTGTAATAATAGTATTGTTCAACGCATTACCTCCCCTCTACCCTCCCCTCGGCAATTCTAAGTTTTCCGCACAATTTGCTGATTGAACTGCAATCAATTAGTTGTTGTATGCGAAAAATTTCTTGCAAATTGAGAAAACATGTAACACAACAACAACAAAAACAAAAGGAAATGCAATGAAAGCGCGCACTACAATAACAATAACAATTAAAACAACAACGCTTGTAAATATTACAATAGCAAATGAGTAAGACAAAGGCCACAAAAAAAAAAAAAACAAAAGCAACAAAAACAAAATCAAATCGCTTTTTTAACGCAAACTAAGTGGCTGCAACAACAACAACAATAAGAACAACGCAGCGATCAGCGCAATTGCATGTGGCTGCATAATTAAGCGGACGAATAGTGATGGAAAACATGTGTAGTACTGCTAATCACATACCGATGTGTATATATGTGTGTGTGTAGGTATGTATGTATGCTTTTTATATGTGTGTGCATGTTGCTGCAAAAATTAATTGCAAGCGCCGCACATAATTAAGATTCGTTAAGTCCGTATTGCGTACAAGGAGAAGCTACGCGCAAAAAAACATATATGCAACAACAATAGCAACAAAAGCTAAAGCTATGAAGATAGCGTAATGAATGCACTCGCGCAATTGACAATCGAAGGCTGACGCTAGCCACTAGTAGAGATGTTGCACGGCATTTGTAGGATATGTGTGTGTGCGTGAGTGTCTGCTTTCATAAATATACACATGTTTTATGCATTGCAGCGAAGCGGGACTTTGACGAGCAGCAGACGTAAACATGACGACCATGTTTTTATTAAAAATGCATAGATGCAAATGTGTGTGTGTGTGTGTGCGCCGTAATATATGCAAGGGTAATGAACAAGGCGATAAAAAATTGATTGCTGCAGTGAACAAGCATACCATCGGTTATATGTACATACATACATACCTATACATACATATGTATGTTGAAGGGAAGTTGGGGAAGTGAGTAGGAGGAAATAAAATCATTGATTGTCAGGTTAATTTTGAAACTAAAATATATATGTGTGTGTAAAACAAAAAAAAAAAAAAAAAATAAATAAATAAAACAAAAAAAAAAAATAAAACAAAATTAAAAAGAAATAATAAATAAAAATATGTAAATAAAAAATACTAAAAACTTAAATTAAAACAAAATTAAAAAAAACTAAGTTTCGAAAAAATTAAAATTAAGAAAATTAAATTACAAATTAAAATAACTTAAAACATTAAAATTGAAAAAAAAAAATTAAATTTAAAAAAAATTAATTTTCGAAAAAAATTAATATTAATTAATAAATTAAAATTAAAAATAAATAAAAATAAAAAAGTTAATTAAAATAAAGAAAATTAAATTAAAAAATCAAAATTAATTAATAAATTAAAATTCAAAAAAATTAAAAAAGTTAATTAAAACTAAGTAAATTAAATAAAAAAATTAAAATTAATTAGTAAATTAAAATTAACAAAATTTAAATAAAATAAAGAAATTAATATCGCAAACATATTAAAAAGTAATTGTAATTCTAATTTTAAGAACACTTGCATATCTAAATAAAATCGAAAAAAAAATAATACAAAACAAAAAATACTGAACACAACAATTTTTTTGCTTCATCTGTGAAAAATTTCTTATAAAAAATAACATATTGTAATTAAAATTTTAATCAAGACCAATTGCCTTCTTACAATGCTGAATGACCCACACAATTGGCTCCGCTAACATGGCCAACCGACTATTAACATGTGTACCCAAGCTAAAATCAGCAAAAACAACAACAACAAACAATCAAATATGAAAGAAAGCTGTGGCAATATGTGAATAAGTAAAATGAAAGCAATAAAAAGGCAAAAACATGCCACAAAAACTCAAAGAAAAATATTTTCAAACACATAAAGACAGAAGTACATATCAACACATATTTTTGGCATTGCTTGTGTACATATGTACACACTAATAACCGCCTGCGTCAACAAATCCGCCAAACAGATCAATCATAAAACCATATTTTCGAGCCAACTTGCCAAAATAAAGCGATTGCGGATAAAAGAAAGGTATGCAAATGGAAAAAAATAAATAAAAATGTGAACTTTAAACAAAAAAAATACAAAAATTTAAAAAAAATTAAAAAAAAAATTAAAAAAGAAACCAAAAAAAAATTAAAAAAGAAACCAAAAAAAATTAAAAAAGAAACCAAAAAAAAATTAAAAAAAAAAACGGAAAACGCGCAAGATTCAAATTGGCGCGGAAAAGCAAAAAAAAAAAATCTTTCTTAAATGAAAACTCAAGTAGCAGGAAATAAATTGCAAAAATTTGTGTAAAAATAAAACACTAAAATGCGCCACCTTCAGCGCAGGCAAGTGTGAAATTCTATAGCGGATTTGCACATCTGTTCCGACGAGCGGCGGTCAGCAGCCGCAGTGAAGGATGAAGGCTAAATCTGATTGCCGTGCGGCTTAAGTTGCACGTGAAAAAGAAGGCAAAAATATGTGAAAACAGAAGAATCGAGCGTGTGTGATCGACAGTTGTAGCAACAACACAACAGCAATTGGAAGGAAGAAAAAACAACAACAATAAATATACAAACAATAAATAAAAAAAAAAATAACAACTTCATCAATGAATGCCAATGCGTTGTAGCAACAGAAGGTGTTGGCAGACTTTGATTGAATAACAGGCAAATACGACGCAACAAAGATGTTGAATGTGTGGACAGAAGCGAGCAGGCAACTAATTGTTGGTTTGTCCGTGGCTGTGCCACATTGACTGACTGTCAGTTTGATTGTTTATTTGCAATTATTATATAGAAAAATATAAAACATATAATAATAATAAAAAAATTATTTAAAAAATTATAATAATTGAAAAAATTAAAAAAAAAATAAAAAAAATTTTAAAATTAATTAAAAAATTATAATAATTAAAAAAAATATTAATTAAAAATAATAATAAAAAAATTAAACCATTTTAATTTTACTCTATTTTAATTTTAATTTTTTTAATTCTTTTAATTTTTTTATTCACATTGAATTGCAAACAAATATTTATAATTTAGAATAATTAAATAAAATTAATTCTAAATTATAAATATTTTTTTAAATTATTTAAGTAAAAAAATCAATTAATTTAAATTTTTTTAATTAAGAAAATCATAATAATTTATTTTCGCAATTCAATGCAAATAAAAAAAATTATATATCTATGAAAAATATATAAAATTTTTTTTTAAATAATTATTTTTTAACTTTTGTAATTTTTTTTTATTATTTGTATTTTTCTATTAATTTTTAAATTGAATAATGCGTAAAATATATTAAAAATTTAAATTTTTTCTTTTTTATTTGAATAACTTTTTTTTCTTTTCGAAAAATTATTCTAAAACTTAGCAAATAATTTTGTGAAATTATTTCAGCTATGCTTTAAATATTTAGAAAAATTCGAAAGTAAAGCTCAGATTGTGCGCCCATTGCCACACTACCAATATTCACATACAAAATTTTATCAGCGTTCCGCTCTTTAGCTTCACACCGAGCAAACAGCCAGATTTTATGATTTTTATTTCTTTTCGAAATTTTCCGCACAGTCGCCAGCAGCAGCAGCTATAAAACGTGCTGCTTAACGCCATTTTAACATTTTATGTATGTAAATATGCATGTACGTATGTGTTGCAAGCACACTTTAACGTTGCAAAATGAGCCACAAAGCTGCGGCGCTCAAGTGTCGAACCAGTCAAAAGCGGTGCGGCAGGTTGCAACGCTCAAGGGCTGAGCCAAAAAGGTAATAAGAAGTGTGCAAAAAACCAGTAAAAAGCTGTGCGAGTGTTATGCTGTTGCTTTATATACAAATTTAGCCAAGAGTTGAAGAGTTGTAAGCATGAATGTGTGGTTTTGTTGCTTTTTGCGCTGATTGTGCGCATCATGTGCAACAGTTGGCGATAGAGATCGCTAAAAGGGGTCACGTTTCGACGTCGTGGCCATAATTTATGAGTGCGCCGATTTTCGAAACAAAGCTCGGAGTGAAGTAAGAAATGTAATATAAAAAATATATAAATATAAAACAACAATAAAAAGGAAGCAAACAGAAAGGGGCTAAAATGAGATGTTGAAGGCAATTTTAAGAAAAAAATAGTGATAAAAAATATAAACAAATTACAAAAATATTAAAAAAAATTAAAAATTTAGAGATAAAAAATAAAATTAAAAAACTTAAAAAAAAAATTTTTTTACAAAAATTAAAAAAAAAGGATTTAAAAATATTAGAAAAAAATTTTAAAGTTACAATAATTTTTTTTCTTAATTTAAAATTTTTTTCAAAATTCAAAAAAAAAAAGTATTTACAAAAATTAAAAAAAAAAACATTAAAAAAAAATTAGAAAAAAATTTTTAAATTAAAATAATTTTTGTTTTAATTTAAAAAAATTTTAAAAATTAAAAGAAAAATATTTAAAAAATTAAATAATAAAAAAATCCATAAACTAAATTTTAAATTAAATGATAAAAAATCACAAATTCATATTTAAAGCCCACTGTCCTGTATTTCGACATTTTTTTGTGGGAAATCAAAGGCATAAAAAATGTATCAGCTTATCACGACGACACAATCACGCTACCAACGGCATAAAAACAAGTGTGATAAATTTCCGAAAATTTTATTTCTCCAAAAAAAGAAAATATTTTCACAAGTAAGAGGCTTAAGGAAGAAATTCGTCGGATTTTAGGGGCAGCAGCGCCGCCAAATGCATTGTCTTCATCTTAGCAGCGTTTAAAGGAAATTTAAAATAAAGCGTGAAGACACCTGTAACGGATAAAGTCACGTCACAAAAGCAACAAAAAATATCAAAAAAGGAACAACATATATCAAAAAATATCAAAAAAAAACATGAAAAAGAAATCAGATTTGAAGGGAGCAAGGAGAGAAAATAATACACTGATTTCCAGAGAACACCTCAGCGGCAAATAAATAATGTGAAAGTAACTGCTAGTGTCACAGCAATCAAAAAAATATATACACACATACACATGTACAAAAAATAGAGAAAAAAAATTTATGAAAAAAATCACATAAATGAAAAAGTAACACAAAAAACTAATAATTACACAATATGCGTCGCGTTGCTAGATTTTTTCGATTTTTTCAAAGGAATCAAAATTATACGCGTAAATGCATAATAAAAGAAATGAGCAACCCCCAAGCGGACACAATTGAATAACTCACACTATCTATATATAGGCATGTATGTGTATGTAAGCCAACATATATGTAAGTGAGTGTGCGCCTTCTTACCCAAAAACAATACCAGAAAAGCAAAAGATAGCAAGATCTACGATCAAAGTAAAAGTCCATGCGGACTGCAGCACAATTTCAAAGGAATTTCCCCCGTTCATGCAACAGAAATTTTCACACAAACACAAGCAAGCAGCAACAAAGCAAGCGCGCTGGCAGGAAAACCCGACGACCTTAAACTAATAGGGGGGAAAACTGTATTCCTCGCTTGGAAATTTCACATATGCAACACGGCTTGCCTCCAGATGTGCCCAAAGACCATGTGTGTGAGTGTGCAACTATATGTGGCACGACAACAAACAATCGGTGTATAACAAGTGAACACCTTTGCTGACCCTTAGAAACATATGTGCGGCGGCATTTACCTGTTGGTTGTAACCCAAGGCAATTGAAGAATAACTGAAAAGTGACCTTTTCACACTCGCTTTTAATTTACGGCAAACATACATGTACATACATATTGAAAAAATATCAAATATATTTCCTTCAGTATTTCTCGTAGACTGCTGTTAGCCGCTTAATGCGCCAGCTTAAACTTAGGAAAAGAAAAATTGGGGTAGGCACTGTAAGCCTCTACTTTTTTATATTTTTATAATATAATTATAATTATTATAATTTCTAAATAAAAAAATTGTAAATAAAAATTAAAAAAAAAAATTTAATTAAAATAAAAATTTAAAAACGAAATTTATTAAAAACAAAAAAAAATTAATTTGAATTAAAATTAAAATAAAAATTTTAATAAAAATAAAAATTAAAAAACAAAAATTAATTTTGAAAAAAATTTAATTCAAATAAAAAAAAAAAAATTAATTCAAATAAAAAAATGTATTCAAAATATCAAAAAATATTTTTACATGAACAGTGTTTTGACCTATATTGATTTCAATTTAGGTTTCCTTAAAATTATATTGAAGTTTACAGCTAAACAACTAAAGCCGACAAGTGACAGTGACAGATGACAGCGACAGATGACAGCTGAAGTAACAACTGAAAAGTGGCACTATGACATTTATAAGTATTTATTTATGATTAAAGAAAAAAAATATTCTATAACAAAAAAGAAAAAAAGATAACGAAAGAGTGAAAGAGAGAGAGAGGGAAAGCTCAAGAGCCGCAGAGAGTAAATTTCACAACCAATTCTCTCAAGAAAATCTCAAAATGTCAGCTGAAAATATTCAGCAAGTTAATTTTTAGAGAATGAGTGAAATGGATGATACAAAATAGGCAGAGAGTACGCAAGGTAAGGAAGAAAGAGATGCTAGAGCAAGTTTAGTAAACAATTTTCTCTCAAGAATGTCAAATTGAACTGACAGCATAAGAAAAAATTTGTATCTAAATTGTCTCTTGTCAGCTGTTATTTGTCAACATGTTTCTTGTATATATTTATTGGATGGAAAAACTAAGAAAGATAAGGAGAGAGCCTAGGAAGGACTTAAACATGAAGAAGGAAGAGAGAGTTGGGCAGAGAAAGAAAGAGAGAAAGCAAGTAAGGCAATATTCCTAATTGATTCTCTAACAAAAATGTCGAATGGCACTGTTGGCACGGGATAAAAATTATTCATTCTTCAAATAGCACAGAAATGAGCTTAAAATTATTAGCTAAAAATATGAAAATTTTAAAATACAGTTTAACTTCGAATTCGAACTTCTATAGTTCGAACTTCTATAACTCGAAGTTCTCCATAACTCAAAATCCTGAATTGGCAATAGAAATCAAATTTCATGCAAATTTCCTACCATAACTCGAAGTCTCTCTAACTCGAAGTTTTGTTTGTGGATCATGAATTTTCGAGTTAAGGCAGTTCAAATGTCTTTATATATATTTTTTTTTTAAATAAAATATTTGAAAAATTAAAAAAGTAATAAATAAAATAAATCACTTACCGAAAAAATTAACAAAGATGTTGAATAATTTTAATCAAACTGAAAGTAGAAGAAAAAAAAGATAATAATTAGAACAATTTCTAATTTAGTTCACAACAACGTAAAAAATATTTGCGCTTCCTCCCGCACAATGCCGTTATGCTATATACATATATACACTTATGTGCGGCGTGTAGCGCTAATCTTCTTTTAGAAGAATCTGTAGCATCATCTCGCTGTTATTTTTACTTTTCATCGTGAGACTTTTAGTCACAACAGCGGCGATTCTTAGTGATTTTCCCTTGCGCATTGACTTCGCCAATAGATTATCAGCGCAAGTGGCATTCGCACTCATGCACGAAGTATTTTGCCCGTCAGATGGTAGCGCATGGTGGCGGCAATTCCAGATTAGTGAAATGGACGCGGACGCACGTTCCTGACGTGACTGATAAAATCGAGTAATATTTCACGTATTTTGGTACTTTATTTATTTCGATTAATTTTTATTTCTATTTTATATTCCGTTTCATGGGACATGTGTTGCAATTATGAGTAAACAAATGAATATAAAGCTAATTATTTAGAATTTCGCTTATCAGTCGGATGGCGTTGTGTTGGCCTTCACTATTATGAATGAATGAATTGTAGTGAATGCGCAACGGATGCTGCGAGTACGTTAAACGCGCCATTTGGATGTGTAGAGCAAAAGTGTGAAAGTGCCTAGTATTGAAAGAAAAAAATCACTAAAATCTTTTGATGATTTTAAGTGCTCGTAAAATGTTGGCAAAAAGTAGAAATAGATTTTTTTCGAGTGATTATTATCACTTTTTTGTATAGCGAAATTCTATACGCAAATGTCGTCATATTTTTACTATTTATACTATAAGTGCGCTGTTGTTAAGTAAAAGCTCTTAGCGCTAACTAAATGCTTCTTACTAGCAGAATATATTGCGCGTTTTGTATTTTTATACATAAATACACAAAAAGAATATGTATTAAATAAAAGTATTTCTAAATTTCATGATCAGTTTCATACTCGTAAGCAAAATCTTAAAATATAAACTTAATTGTTCAAAACGTTTAAAATTTATTATAAGCAACGCAAAACTGTTAAATCACGCATTTTACATGTTTTGCTTAAAAAAATTTTGAACCGGTTCGAACCGGGTGAAACGGTTATGGCACAATTTTGGCAGCTGTTGTGAAACAAAAATTAAAAATCAATAGTATGCAAAAATATTTTAAATTTTCATAATTTTTAACTTAAAAATATACACTTAACAGAGTCAAACAATAAAAAAAATGCATTATTTACATTTCCAAACTAGCAGATCATGCATTTTACACGTTTTTCTACAAGAAAATTTTGAACCGGTTCGAACCGGTTGAAACGGTTGTTTTACAAATTTGCTTATTTTTGAAAATAATTACCAAAAAATATGTATTAGAAGTAATTTTTTACATATTAGCTTAAAAATTGTATTAATTAAGCTAAAATTTTAAGTTTACTAAATTCATTAATATATCAAATTTTATTTAATTAAAGACGGTCAAGAGATATAATAATCGCGATTCTCGAAACATTTGAAATATTCAAAAGACTGTCTTACTAGTAAAAAAATTCGTGGAATATTTTATTGTTTCTTTTTATTTACACTTGCTTGCTTGCGAAACAAACAATTTATTGGGATTTTATTTTAATTTGGGGTTGTGGGTCAAACTAATAACAATAAAGCTGACAAACGCGCAATAAGCGCAACTGTTTTCGCTGGTTTTATTACATTTTAACCCATACATGTTTGCAGCGTTCAGCAAAACAGCTTTACAGTAAAAATATAAACAAACAAAAAGTCCCGCAAGTGAGTAAATCGGCGAGTGCCGCGCTTCAAATTAAAACAGTTGTATATTAATAATATTATTTAAAACGATAACAATTAAGTGAAGCACGGTACTAGGCGTCAGGCAGCACCGCAACACCAAAGCGCAGCGAGTCGAAGGTTGGATGGGCTGAAACCAGAACACACCCAGCGTCCCCTGCGGCTGCCAAGGGGAATTTCATATAAAAATATATTTATTGATTGACTGATTGATGCAATCTGCAGCTAATTATTGGAAATTATAGCAGTAAACAGAGTAAATATGGCACAGCAAATGTTCTAGATTAAAACTGTAATTAATACAACAGCGTGCCACTTGCTGTGAAGCAAGCAGCGTTGAGAGTGTTGCGGCGGAGTAATTCGTGAAAAAACGACAGCTTTACCATAATACGCACACACATGTGCTTACAAATGTTAATATGTGCTTACACACAAACATATAAAGCCACACATACGCATGCGCTTTCAAATATGGTCGGCACTTGTCTGTCGGCGACTACTGTCGATCGACGTGTCGCGGCCTCTTGGTCATTGCCTCAATTTACGTTGCGATTTGTCATTCTTGTGTGGTTTTTGCTGTTGTTGTACAACCAATACAGGCAGGTTTTGCATAAATTGTAACGCATGCGTCAGCGCATTTGCGTTTTTATTGATTCGCTAATAAATATTCAACCTTTTAAATTTTTAATTCTGCAGCATGTGTTAGTGTGTGTGTGCTGATTAGCGGTTCAGCATACTGACACACTGCAGGAGGTGGGTCGTTGCGTGCACTGTGCGCGCGGCCTGAATGCGAAGCTGGTTTTGAAATTTTGCGGTTTGGGATTTTGGGCAGTTTCGTTTCGTTTCGCACGTATTTGCTAAAAAATTAATTGTTAAAATCAGCAAATTCAACTTTTGAAATTAAAACCATAAATTTTAAATCAAATTTTTCATAAATATAAAAATTTTCGAGTCAGATATGCTTTTTTGTGTCTAAACACAACTAATTCCGTGAAACGGTTCGAACCGGTTGAATCGGTTATGAAACGGTTTTTAATTTTTTGCGCACAAAACGCATTTATAGAGCGAAATATGTTAAAATAGTAAGTAACATTACAAATCGGTAAGCATTTGATGCCTAAAAAATAAATAAAATAACCTAAAACTCATTTTTAAATAAAATAATAAATATGCATATACTTTTAACAAGTTAATTGCTTCAAAATCATTAATTTTACTTATGCACAAATAATACAATTAGCAACAAATAATGAGTAGACAAGCGCAGCACAAAAAGTGCGAGCAACGCCCCTCGATTGAACATCAAGGGGTACAGCTGGCAGCTAAATAGCGCTCACAAACTCAACAAGTTACACCTGTTCCTGCAGCATTGAATTTGTATACGCATTTAATGCCAAAATATGTATAAACCCATCACTGCGACTCTATCAGTTTCATTAATAAGCTTTCAGTATGGTATTTTTCTTATTGTTGTATTTCTAAAGTGAGTAAAATATTTTTGTACTGCAAAAAATTTGCATGCCAAACACATTATCCTTAATTGCGAATGAGCCGCTTGTGGAGACTACATAAAATATACATATGTATGTATGTGTATGTAAATGTCGTGCGGAGTTAAGCAAGTTTTAAACCAAGTGCTTGAGAACATTTTTGAAAAAGTTTTTTGAGAATTTTTTTGCACCTTGCAAACTTGCCTTCGAGCACTTTCAGTTGTGGGCTTCCACGAATTGATACAGTTTTTGTTTTTTGTGGAGGTTGTTGGCTTCCAAGTGGTGAACTTGAAAACTGAGCGCTGCCACATTGCAATAAGAACATACAAATATACCAGCACATGTTAAATACAATTGTATACTGAGTTACGACGTCGGCTGGCTTTTAAGGAGAGTTGAAAAAAGACTGCAAGCCAAAAATGTGTTTTTTACTTTTGGTAGCAACAGGTTTACATGAATAGTTATAGTTTTGAAAACGTTTAGCCCTTAGAAAATTTTGAAATTATGTTTTTATTTCGAAATTTGCACATAAAAAAATTAATAAACTAGGTTTTGACTACCTAAACGCTAAAATTGGGCGAACCGGTTGAATCGGTTATGAACCGGTTTTCATTGTTTTGGAATTTTATTTGCTCTAGCAGCTGAAAAATGAAAATTTCACTTAAAAAAACGTTGTTGTGGTAAAAAATATATAAAATATTTTAATAACCTAGTCAGAGTGCAATTAGAATTCGGTATTACGTTTTTTCATTCATTTTACTAAAATTAGGCGAACCGGTTGAATCGGTTACGAAACGGTTTTTGCTGATTTATAATTATTTTGCAATTAGCAGCTACAAAATGCTCAAATTATGGAATACTACAGCAAGATGATTGCTTATAATGAAAAATATCGTTAAATACTAGCAACTATTCATCTCTTAAAATATTTTTTTGGCTTTATCGTGCTACACTCATATCTATCAAAGCCGTAATTTAGCCAAAGTTTCGACTTTTATTGTGAATTTTTTTTTTTATTTAATTAATATACTTCAAAGTCGGTTCAATACTCAAATAGCTTCAAATAATGTCAACTTCTAGGTTACTTTCAACGGAAATGTGACTTTTACGGTCAAGATTTTGATTTCGTTTAAGTATAAATCGCCATAACAGAAATTATTGTGAGCATCACTGGCGCTTCGCTAAAGTGAGAGTGCCGGAAATGACGACCCACAATTTCCTGCTGGCTCAGCTCATATAAATATAGAAATCGGAATCTTGTCTTAATTGAAATAATTAAAAAATAATAATTAAATCTCGTTGCTTCAACAGATTTCTTGCACAAACAGGTTTCAGGTGTAATTACTTTTGTTATATAATTATATTTTATAATAAAATATAACTATTATAATAAAAAAATTACAATAAATTACCGCACACGCCGTACCACCGCCCGCTTGGTGTGAATTGTAAATGAGCCGTCACCTGCTAAGCTCGAACGCTTAACAGCACGTTAAATAACGCATTAATTCTTCGTTTGCCGCCGACACCGCGCCGGCGCAGCGCTACCAAGCCGTCAAACTGTTAATGGCTCATAGCGCCCGTTTAATAGACGTATCGCTAGCGTGCTGCTGGCACGTCGTTAAGCGGGAGTTAAATAGTTGTAGCTTTGAGTCACGGCCAAGCCCTGAGAGCGCAGACGTTAACGCGCACAGCGACGACGAATCAGCGCAAACGCGTTCGGCTAGCTTTAAAACGATTAAATTTATTGCTTGGGATTTTTAATTGTGAAGCGTTTTGTGGTTTTTATTTTTGGGTGCCGCCAGCTGCGCGCCGATTAACTTGTATTGTTGTCATACGAAAAACAAACAACGCAGATTAACGGCGCATGGCATGCCTTGCTTTGATAGTAATGTGTGCGCAGACGCGTAGGCGGCGCAAACTTGTTTGAGACGGAATTATTGCCATTGTTTATTTCTAGTATTTGACTGAAGGCAGTTTCACTATTTCTTGCTTTGGAGTTTTGTCGTTTGTTGTCTGCTGATCAACAACGAAATAATTAAGTTATGCAAATTGCTGTCGAAACCAATGTGAGAAGAGCGCACTTTATTAACGTTTAGTAATTTATTGCTAGCATTTAAGTTTTAGAAAACAAAGCTTTGACTTAACTAACTTTTCACTTTTCTACTTCTTCTGCTCCGCAACAGGTTCACCCAATTCCAACGATCGCGATGCTGGCTTCTGCTCCGGCAGTTCTGAGGGCGGCGACGATCTCGATCGCATGGAGCATGCGCGCCTCGAAAGCAGTAGCAGTCCCACCAGCCCCACCGATGCGACAACAGAGCCCTCCGAGGATTCCGTTGAAGTCAAAGTCACGCCAATTGCGTTGGTGCGCAATAAACGCAAAAGTTCGGAACCCTCTAAGGTGGTGGACGCGAGCGCGACGTCTGTGGCGGCGGGCGTGCATGCGCCTGCACTCGCCACGGCGCCATTGAAGAAACGCATACGTTATACCTCGACGACAGATTCGGCTGTGGTGTTGACACCGCCTGCGCTTGCGACACCGCCACCACCGCACGGCATCTGGGATCCTAGTCAAGTGTTACCTCACGAATTGATGCCAAATCCAGCGCAGGTGTTCGTGCGACATCCGGGCGTCACGACACTGCATCGCATACCCGCCACCACCGTCGAAGAGCAGCTGGAGCCGCTAGCGCTAGTTGCGAAGAAACCAACCACCACAAGTAGCGTTAAGGTTGAGTGCGAGCAAGCGCATGCGTATGCGCACGCGCCCGCCAGCGATGAAGCAGCGCCGTCCGTTTATGTGCCGAAAAAGCAACAGGCAACCGCAAATAGTCAACTAAAGTTCCATGTCAACAACGAGTCCGTACCGCTGGCGTTAACGACGAGCGCGCATCACTTGCACGCTGCGCGCGACGAGCACGCGCTGCAACAACATGCAAGCGCTAATGGCAGCGCGTTGCAATACAATAAACACGGCAGCGCAGCGGATGAGACGCCCAGCGGTAGCGGCGGCAGTATTGGTAGCGGTAGCGCGCGTCCGCAACAACGTAACTATAAGAATATGACGCGCGAGAGACGTATCGAGGCGAATGCGCGCGAACGCACGCGCGTGCATACCATTTCCGCGGCATATGAGACGCTGCGACGCGCTGTGCCCTCCTATTCGAATGCGCAGAAATTGTCAAAGCTTTCGGTGCTGCGCATCGCTTGTTCCTACATTTTGACGCTGAGCCGCATGGCTGGTGAGGATTACAGCGCTGATGGTTCTGAGCCATCGCTGGCCGATTGCTTCGATGCGGTCACCGAAACCATACAGACTGAGGGCAAGATCAGAAAGAAGAAGGACGAATAAGCGCTAAGCGGCGATAAAGTGAAAGCTAGTTAGCAAGCAGGTTTCAATAGTGCGTTTAGCACATAAGACTTTAATTTTAGACTTGCTGATTTTCCTACTGAGCAATTAAGTAAAACAATAAATTAAAATAAAAATGAAAAAATTATTGTGACTGAAGCTTTTAAGCACTGACGCTTAAAAGCGTACGAAGCTTTTGCGCGTGCGAAGTGAAAGCTCAACTGTGTGAGCAAGTGTAATAAAGCTTTAAAAGCGTTGATATGGCTTACAAAAAACGATCAGTTAATACTAGTATGGCATGCGAACGATGAAAGCTCGCATGAAAGCTCAATCGATTTGATATTAACTAAGTAATAATTATTTTGATAAGTATGATTGTATGATGTGATGACGCTTACGGCAAAGAGCACTTGTATAAAAAAAGAGGTTAAAAATTTAAGAAAATTTTTTGTAAATTTATTTGTATGCGAGAAAGAGCAGAGCAGAGTGATGTAGGAGAGAGAGAGAGTTGGTGGTGTGTCGAAGAGTATAAACATCATAAAGGTAAAGAGAAGAAAACAAAAACAGTACAAAAATGTAGCGGTAAACTTAAGTAAGCGAAATGTGGAAAATATTTCATGCGGCATAACGGCTTAGAGTCTTTGAGCAGAAAACAAGTAATCATAAGAGTTAAAAAAAAGAAAATAATTAAAAATAATAAAAAAAATTTTAAATTATTAAATTTAATTTTATGTAAAAAAGACTAGTAATTTGAATAAAATCTTCAACATTTTTTAAAAAATAAAGTACCGTTAGAAAAGCATTTCGCTTGCTTCTTAGGAAAACACAAATAAAATCGCTCAATTACCGCCAAGACAATAATTGTAAATTAACGGTAAATATTAAAAAAAAAAATAATAATTTTAAAATTTTTTACAACAACAAATGGCAGTTATTCATTGCTACAACACACTCGAATGACAATAACTATATGATAAAAATATTAATAAAAAAAGATTTTAAAAAAATTTTCTCAATAAAGTTTTCAACAGCTCCTACATATTTATAAAATTTCAACTCTACTCTCTATTTATTATATAACAGCAAAGGCTCTTTCGCTCTTGTACAAATTAATGTAATTGTTGCATGCAACCACACTACACGTATGTTCACTACTACATATATACATATATAAATAAATAGTTTTAAAGTTATTTATGTCGCTCTAGCAACCCTAAATCAAGCTATATATATTATATAACTTTTATGTATGTACTATGTAATGTTAAATTTATGAAGAAAAAAATCCTATTGCTACTTTTTTGTGAAAATAAGCTGCAAAGTAATTTTACTCTAATAATTAATATATTTAATATTTAACTGTAATCTCATTGTTTTTAGTCTCTAAGTTGAAGTGCCATAAAATGTGTTGAGAAAAGAGAGCAAAACAAAAACCACAAACAGCAATTATAGGAACTTCAAAAAATTTTTGCAAACTAAAAAAGATAGTTGAAAAAAAGAACACAACAACAAAACAAAAACAATGAAAATAAAGTTCAAGGCTACACTTTATGGTGTCTACAAATATTGAAAAATCTAAAATGCTCGTGTCTTATTCTTTTTGTGATGGAAGAAATGTTTTTTAGTAACGGTAAGTATATCACTCGGCTATTACCGTGTAATACGCCAATAAAGAAGAAGAAGTATAAGTAAGTGTTCAAAATATGAGATGAAAATATAATCCCAGGCAGGTAGAGCTCCGAAACAGCATTACATAATGAACAAGTAAGAAAGGGTTAAGTTTGGGAGTACTCTTCCTACTTGCAAGGACTAAAGCCAGGGTAACCCCTACGTTGGTTAGTTATGTGAGGTCTAGCGCAAATTTTCACACGATTCTTTTCATTCTGAGCACGAGGAGGCACCGTTATCAGTAAAACACGCTTTCACAATTTTATAGAGAGAACTCACACATTGGTCGATATATTACTGTGCCCAAAAATTAAGGTGACATTGTATTTATTTTGAAATTCTTTATTTATTCTTCCAAATCAATTTCATCTCCTTCAAAGTAATCCCCTCCCGATGCAATGCACTTATGCTAACGGATTTTCCAATCTTCGAAACGCTGGTTGTAGTCACTTTCCGGGATGGCCTTCAGTTCCGTCTTCGCTGCGGCTTGAATCTCCTCTATCGTATAAAAACGGTGTCCCCGAAGCGGTCTTTTGAGCTTGGTGAACAGCCAGAAGTCGCACGGCGCCAGATCAGGTGAATATGGTGGTTGCGGAACGATATGGGTTAAGTTTTTGGCGAAATTATCATGAATTACGAGGGCAGTATGGGATGGTGCATTATCGTGGTGTAAAAACCAAGAATTGTCTTTCCACAATTCCGGCCTTTTTAGGCGGATAGCGTTACGCAATCTACGCATAACGTTCAAATAATATTCCTTGTTCACTGTTTGACCGGTTGGAAGGAATTCATAATGCACAATACCACGATAATCGAAGAAGACAGTCAACATGACCTTGATTTTTGAGCGACTTTGGCGCAATTTTTTGGTCTCGGCTCTCTTTTGGCACGATATTCGCTCGATTGATCGGTTGTTGCGAGGTCGTAAGCATAGATCCAAGTCTCATCGCCAATTATAATGCGTTTCATGACACCCTGGTAGTCCGAAAGCATCGTTTCACACACTTCAACGCGACGCCTTTTTTCCAAAAAATGCAATGTTTTCGGTACCAGTCGAGATTTGACGCGCTTGAGGCCCAAAACATCCTTCAAAATGGTATTGGCTGAGCCTTTCGATATGCCAACTTCATCAGCAAGGTGTCTAATTGTAAATCGACGGTTTTTCAACACCAAATCTTTGATTTGTTGAACGTGAGCTTCGTCGGTTGAGGTTGATGGTCGCCCTGGACGCTCTTCGTCTTCGACACGTTCACGGCCGGCTTGGAACTCACTATACCACTTGCAAATATTTTTTTTAGACATAGCCCCATCACCAAAGGCTTTCTGCACCATCCTCAACGTATCCGCAGCAGAAAATTGATTCCGTAAACAAAATTTAATGCAAATTCTTTTCTCAACAAATTTCGACATCGCAAAAAACGAAAAACTCACTTTTTAGCAGCTCACAAAACGACACGTATCTCAAACACTAATGAATATTTTGACATGAAATTTGACATAAATGTGACTGACAGTACTACCAACCTAAAAAAAAATAATTCTCCAAATCCTTCAACGCGCGCAGTTTAAATTCAAACGTCATCTTTTTTTTTGGACACAGTAGTACATATCCATATCTATCTATCTCGTTTAGTTTTAGGTGAAAATAATTATTATCCACTGTGGCAACATGTTGCAAGTGTATGAAAATTGGCAATCTGGCCCATGATTTTTCCAAAACCCTCTCGGGTCTACATATTCTCAAATAAAATGAAACAACCGAAGGATTTTGGCATTTTATATCGGTCCAAGAGTTCGTCAAAAAGTCTAGATGCCCTGGACGTCCGAGTTCGAGAGTGGAAGGACAGTTTACATTGACAGATCAGGGAGATCTCCAGGTGTGGCTCATCTTACTTCTGTTGTGAGCTTATGTATTTGAAAATAAAAGTGTACGTTACCCATCCATCCACTATTGATGAGCTCAGAGCAAGCATTGCCCTGATTGCATATGTATTTTCTGACAAACAAAAATATTTTCCTTATATTTTTAGGTTAAGTCAGCTCACCTTCTTTTCAACTGTTTTAAACCCGAATTTGGCCTCATTACTGGTTTGATAGACTGATTAAACTATATATTATTTGTATGCACTGTACCAAAAGGCCTCATAATACGTAAGACCAGAGCTTGGTGGTCGGATTTTAGTAGGGCTCCTTCAAAGCGATCAGCTGCAAGGTCGTACGCTCTTTCTGGCTCGCAGTGAAATGAAAGAGATCCAGTAAGCTTCTTCCCTTCTATATAGTTCGTTTTCCTTTGTGTAGGGCCATCTATCATTGTATTATATGGTGAGTCTAAAATGTTAATGAAATGAAAGAGATCCCGTGAGCTTCTTCCCTTCAGTAAGGTTCGTGTTTTCCTAACTGAAGGACGAGTCTAAAAGTCTAATTAAATGGCAATTTTCGAAATTGGCTGGAAGAAGACAAGATAACATAATCCCTGCATCTTGAATCTCATGCTTTCCACCAAGCAGGCGAACCAACTGGTATCAAAAGCCATCGTCCTAGCTAATTATGACGAGCTTCAGACACTTTGTCTGTACATAAGGGTTCAAAAACATCGCTGCCGAATAGTGCAGACAAGTGCTTCAGTGCCAAAAAGGTTCCGAAGTGGGAATCAGTATTTATAGTACCCGTATTGAGCTAACCTTTATACCTGACCGCTTCTCAACAAGCTTACGAGCAAAGCTCATGATTTCTATGACTAACACGTTCAAAGAAAGAGCTTGAGTTAACTCGACTAAATTGTGAAAAACATTCAATAAATCATGAGACAGGTTAGGTTAAGTTTGATTAGTTGTATAGGAAAAAAAAAACAGAATATTATTAACGGATCTTAAGCCCTGAAAGCTGCCTTCAGCTGTTTTTCCCTCACAGCCATAAGATTTCCAGTAGAAAACATGCGCAAAAGTCTTGAATTTTAAACAAAAAATCCCTTATTTGCGTAGGTGAAAAGGCGTTCCAAAGAAAACAAAAAACTGATAAGTTGACTTAGAAAAAGGTATTCTAAGATAATTTTTGCTAACGTGAGTATTATTTCAAATAAATGTACATAGTCTAAAATCTATTTGTTTATCCGGTGCAAATGACCGCAATATCTACACATGTTGTCTCAGCAATGATTAAGGTTATTATTCACATTTCCAACACAAAAACAACACAAAAGTACATAGAATATTAATTACCGACATTTAATCTTATCGGGTTTAGTTGTATGTATGTTTCGACGCTTGTGTGGTGTGACGGAAAAGAGCTTGCAATTTATGAAATGCTGATAACCCAATCCTGTATATTCAACCGTTAAACGCAGTACAAGTGCTACAGGTGTCAATGATATGCAGGAACATCTGCACCGACGAACCTATATAGCTTCTACATAAGCTAGTTTATACCACATATATACAACTGCAAATAAGCGAAATATTTTTTTCGAGTTACTGCCTTTTGTATTTACATAGGTAAACCAGCAAAAAGCTGATATCTCTTCAACGCCTAGATAAGTACACGAAAATACTTTCTTCGATAACAAAATTTCGTTTATGGGGTACAGTTGTACGCCGCAGACTGAGTGCTGGTGAACTGTGGGATCTACTAGTAATATGATAACCCATGTGATACACTCACATATTGCGAAATTTTAAAGATATTACGTAAGAGTACTTTTTGGTTTCTACGCCAATAAAGAAGAAGACTTTTATATCTAAATATCTCGCTGGACGTGGTGTGATGAATCGTTGATTTTTTGAACTTTGAATGCAACCCTGTACTTTGTTAATTGACAGTAGATCTTGTCATAGAATACGATCAAATATTTTCTTATAAAAAAACGGTTGGTATAAATTCAGAAACAAATTTGGGAGGAGAGAGGTCGACAATAGGATGTTCAGAGCTGAAATAGATGTCAGATGAGAGAATCCAACTTTTGAGATATATGTCTTGCGATAGTTCAGCTTTCAGTAGATAATAGACTACCTCAGTTACAACACAGAGACCGTCGATAGAACGTTAAAGGGATATTCTAGTCTAGAAGCATGAATTTCAGGTAATTTTTAAAGTGTCGTAAGAAAAGGGCAAATAATATTTTTACGATCCCATGATTTCAACCCTCCTAGTTATCTAAAACCAAAAAGAAAAAAAGATTATTAATCTAGAATAATGTCGCAATGGCCGAAACTACGGAAAAGTGGGGAAAAAAATTTTCACAAAATGGCGACTGCCTAAAAAAAGGTCTTTTTGGATCACTTTTTCTGACTATTTCGAATTTTTTAAAATTAATAAAAATAAAAATTTGGGGATGGGGCTAGTTCCAACCCTAGACAAGCCTATAAAAAAGACTCTATAAAAATTTCAAGTAAATCGGTCTAGTAGAACCTGAGAAATCGTGGGTATCGTTCCGAAAAAGTCAGTTTTGAGAAAAACGCATTTAAAATTTCGCGTTCCGGCCGAACCAGTTTGAATGCCGGATCAGAAAAATGCCTATATCTCCGAAAATAATTTGAATTTTGAAAAATCCTCTTGTACATATATTCTTAAATAGTTAAACTTTGAAAATATAAAAAAAAAAATTTCGATTTTATTTTAATTTCTAGACTAGAATACCCCCCTAAAGAACTTTAAGAAAATAAATTATTTAAAGCTAAAATTCACACTGACCTATCACTTAGTTAGACAAATATAAAGTTGTGTGATATTAAATGTATTATATTTTGTTTACGATTATATTATTATATATTCATATATTTTATCGCATCGAAAAAGTACGCTTATCTTTTCCTTTGTTAAAAATGTTATATATCATTAACAGCTCTAAGTATTTGCTGTGATTAAAGCCATAAGTTGATAAGCGATGGCAGCAGGTGGCTTACCATATGGACACTATAGCTGGCACGTGTACTGCCACAAGTGCATATGTACGTACGTAGGTTTTATATTTATTAGATATGGTATGTATACTAGTATGAGCACAAAATAGTTAGTAAAATTTTAAAATTCTCAATTTATTCTTTAAAACCTATCTCGTCGCCTCAAAATAACCCCTCTTGACCTCAATACACTTGCACCCAGCCCTTGCCCGTAATTCTAGCTTATTTTTACGAATAGCATCGCGCAAACGAATAACACTCAAATAACATTCCTTGTTGACACTTTGGCTCGTCGAAAGGAATTCTGAGTGCACCACACCTCGATAATCGAAGAAAACTGTCAACATAACCTTGATTTTTTTAATATTTAAACTTTAACGTGCTTTTATCGGCTTCGGCTCCCCCTTTGCCTCGACATTCGGCCGATGGATCGTCTATTTTCGGACCGTAAGCATAGATCCAAGATTCATCGCCAGTAGTAATACATTTCATGACATCATGGCTAGAAAGCATTGTTTCACCGACGTTGTTTTTCGAAAAAATTTAATAATTTTGGAACCAAACGTGCTTTCAATTTTCCAAGTTCAAATGATCTTTAAAAATGGTTTCGACTGATCCTACAGATATTCCATTAATGCCAGTAAGATCTCTGACTGTTAATAGTCGATTCCCTGGAGCTTTAGAATCCTTTATTTTATTGACGTGTTGATCATCAGTTGATGTTGACGGCCGTCCTGGACGTGATTTGACTCTCTTTGAATAATTTGTACTAATCAAAAGCACTTGCTTGTGATGAAAAATTATCACCGAAAGTCTTTTCCGACATTCCGGCAAAAGAATGTAAAAATTTGCAGGTCTTCTACAATTCTTCAGTTCTGTTTGACTCACTTTAGCGGGTTGTAATTAGAAAACAGTCTTATCATAATATATAGTTTCCAAAGAGTGTTGACATCCCGATCAACTTAAAGAAAAGTTCGAAAAAAATGACATAATCAAAAAAATTATTGCTTAATCCCAACTGAGAAAGCGAAAGAGAGGAGTGGTAGAGTCGCTTTCAGATATTGATTGTGCTGAAGTGCTCACCACAGTGTGAAATTGACAGCTTTAGTCTTGAAACCTGGTTAAAAAATTGTTATTTTGAAAATTGAGTCTTCATGGAGCTGATTTTTATATTAAATTGCGGACTCAGAAGTTAGAGTGAGAGAGAGATAATTCACACAAAAGCCGATAGAACGGTCTACTTACCGAGGCTCTGTCAGAGTTCAATTACTTTCTCTTCAAGAAACAATATGCTAGGTAATTGCTCTACGAAGGGATAATAAGAACGGTATTTTCGATCCAACGGTGAAAAAATTAACAGCCATTACAACCTTCCGGAAATGGAATAAGGCTAACTAATTCGGAAATTATAAATTTTTTAGACAAGAGAAATCTTATAATTCTACCAGCTTCTAGCATGATCAGCAAGAACTTTTTGTCGAAAGGAACCATTTGTTAGAGGTGTTACAGGTCTCACCAATGGATTAACCTAGAGAAAGATCGTTTACAGAGAACTGCAAACACAATTGGGAGACATGAATTTTGCTCACAATAGATATAATATATAGATATCATTCCTGCTCTCTGAGAGACCGTTTTAAAAAAAACTTTGGTTAGGTTTCCAAAAAAGAGGACGGTTTAGCTTGTGAGTACCTTAATCCAAGACTGCATACAAACAAACAATTGACGAAACCGAAGGAAACGGAAGGACATCTCGTTGTTATCCTTAATAGTATCAGTGACAAATTCACCTACTTTAATCAACGAAAAATCATCGGCACAAAACAAAAAAAAAAAACTTGAAATCACAGTTGGATTTGATACTCAAACTAAGGAAACAGCTTCTACTTGAAAGCTTTCCCCGTTGGCAGACCTCTCATCATTCACGTCCTATGGCAGCGTGAACGAACGATATGATAGGCTCAGAAAGAAATTTATCGGTCGTTCTGAAGCTACAACAACGGACTGCCTTGCCTCTAGTCCAAAGTTCGAAACAGCCATTTTCTTCGCTCTGGATTTAGGCTACTATTTAAACTAACGGTTATGGAGATTCTAGATATAAGCAAAAATGTTAGGTTATGTCACAGCGCACAAGTCCCGAGCGAACGGCGCTCGGAACGAGGTTCTATCAACCTTTACGCCTAGAGCCGGAACTGTTCATGAATGAATTGCATCTGCGGCTGTTACTAAGATTCGCATCTGTGAATTTATGAGGAGAACTGTTCTGTTATCAACTTCTAGAAGTCATTAAAGCTAAACGGGTACGTTAAACAAAGAAAACCATAAAATGAAAAGTAGAATAGAGAAAAATATTGTTTAAAAATAAATCTGGAGATATTAGCACAAAAACCCGTTATCTCTAACACGTGTTTCAGAGTTCTGTTTACAAAAACACGGCACAATTCAGTGACATAAAACGGAGTCGCACGAAAGTTCTGTAAAATTTCTCTTTATCACCGACAGCCGGGGAACGACGAACAATAACCGGTTAAACTGATGTACCAACTGACATCGGTTTGTGCGAAAAATGCAAATCATTGTAGGAAAATTTATACCGAGGCACGAGTATTATAGTAAAATATAATAATATTTATGCAAATTGAACGTTATATATGCGGCAAGGTGGTATTTATCACCGAATACATTACAACAACCGATTACTTATTACAAATGAAATTACGAACATTACGAACAGGCAAATGCAATTAAAAAGCACTGGCAATTATTGTTAAGCTTTTAATGGGCAAAACAAAAAAGCGGAGAAATGTGTCAGCTGTCACATAACGGTTTACGTAATCATATGCACATGGATACTTAGCAATTTGCTTATTCTAAGTCATTCTGAATTAGCGTCTTTATAAGAGAAACAATGAGAAAATGACAACAACAAGAAAGTTGAGTAGTAGTAATACAGGTGGCAACTTAGTAGCTGCTACCTCTTCCACCTGCTATTGTTGTAGGCTTTGTGGGCTTATCTGGCGCTAGACGCCTTCACGTTCAATGTTACGAAATCGAGAGCTGGGCGGACTTCTATAGCAAATATTGTTTGTGGGAGGTAAATTTAGTGATTTACTTTGTTTTAATTTCTAATTAAATGTATTTATAGTATTTGGTTATGTAATTATACTGGTATCAGTATCTAATAGATAAATATTGTTTTGCTGTATTGATTAAGGCAGCTTGTACTCTTGCTATTTAACTAATCGTGTCAAATTGGCATCTTATTTTTACTCAGTTTTGTTTGACATTTCATCATGGAAAGACTTACGCCTGAACAACGTTAGCAACTCGGACTGCCGTATGAAACCACTTGGCGCACTTTACGTCGAGATCTTAAATTGAAAGCCTACAAAATACAGTGAAGTGAAAGCACTAAAGCCACCCGATCTTCCCAAGCGACATCGCTTTGCTCTACAGGCTCTTGAAAAATTCCAAGAAGATCCGACGCTTTCGAGCCAAATTTTGTTCAGCGATGAGGCACATTTCTGGCTCAATGGGTATATAAACAAGCAAACTTTACGCAGTTGGAACGAAGAGCAAGCTGATGAGATTCAAGAACTGACATTTCATACAGAAAAAACAACGGTTGGTGTGGTGTATTTAGTGATTTACTTTGTTTTAATTTCTAATTAAATGTATTTATAGTATTTGGTTATGTAATTATACTGGTATCAGTATCTAATAGATAAATATTGTTTTGCTGTATTGATTAAGGCAGCTTGTACTCTTGCTATTTAACTAATCGTGTCAAATTGGCATCTTATTTTTACTCAGTTTTGTTTGACATTTCATCATGGAAAGACTTACGCCTGAACAACGTTAGCAACTCGGACTGCCGTATGAAACCACTTGGCGCACTTTACGTCGAGATCTTAAATTGAAAGCCTACAGAATAAAGTGAAGTGAAAGCACTAAAGCCACCCGATCTTCCCAAGCGACATCGCTTCGCTCTATAGGCTCTTGAAAAGTTCCAAGAAAATCCGACGCTTTCGAGCCGAATTTTGTTCGGCGATGATACCCATTTCTAGCTCAATGGGTATATAAACAAGCAAAGTTGACGCAGTTGGAACGAAGAGCAAGCTGACAAGATTCAAGAGCTGACATTTCATCCAGAAAAATCAACGGTTTGGTGTGGTTTGTGGGCTGGTGGAATCATAGGTCCATATTTCTTCAAAATTGATACCGATGAGAATCGTCAACTGCGACCGTTATCATGGTAGCCGACTATTTGATGCCTGAAATTAAAGCTCGTGATCTCGGCGACATTTGGTTTCGACAAGACGGCGCCACTTTCCACACATCGCAGCAATTAATGGATTTATTGAGAGAACACTTCGGTGAGCAGATGATTTCACGTTTTAGTTCGGTCGATTGGCCACCAAGATCTTGCGAAATCACACCGTTAGACTTTTCACTGTGGGGATGAGTAAAGTCTTAAGTTTATGCGAACGACCCCGCTTCGATTCAGGCCTTGAAGCAAAACATCACGCGTGTGATTCGCCAGTTATTAGTCGAAATTCTCGAAGGAGTCATTGAAAATTGGACTCAATGGATGGACCATCTGAGACGTAGCTGCGGCCGACATTTGAAAGAGAGTATCTTCAAAAAGTAAATACCGAAGAATGTTCTTTCGAATGATATTAAAAATTGCCCACTAAATGTGAAGTATATATGCATTTTCTTAAAAAAAAAGTAGGGAACCTCGAAAAAGGATCACCTCTAAAATAGAAATATGGAAATTTGTGGAATGCGCTGCGACCAGCGGTCTCTATTGTGCCCTCTGCTGTATTAGCAGCCTGCAGTGAACTGTATAAGATCCCACAAACTGCCTTAATTTGTTTCTAGAGAGAACGATTACTTTCTCGAACCGTTTATAGAGATCTCTCCCAGAAGCAACATTGCAACTCTCGTAAGCAATTTTATGCTCTATGTATTCTGATGGGGTTCAAAACTGCATCTATGGTTAAAGAGTTAGAGAGACATGCGATTTTGAATAGAATAAAGTAGAATACGAGTACCCTGAATTAGATGTATTAAGTTTGTCCCGAAGTTTGTAACACTTAGAAACGAACGATGGAGATTCTATAAAGTGTACATATGATCCCTTAGTTTTTGAGATATCGATCTGAAATTCCGCATACATTCTTTTCCTACCAAGGGGCTACTTATTTATCGGAATCGCCGATATCGGGCCACTACAAGATATAGCTGTCATACGAACTGATCGATCAAAACCAAGTTCTTAGATGAAAAGCTTATTCAATTGTGGAGATATTTTTATGAAATTTCACACAGATTATTATCCAAAGCAACGCTAAAATTTCTGAATAAATGGTTCAGATCGGACCAGTACAGCACACGGTTGCCATACAAACTGAACTTTCGGAATAAAGTGCTTGTATGAAAATCTTTGTCAATTGTGGAGATATCTTCACCAAATTTGGCATAGGTTATTATTGAAGGCAATGATGTTATCTCCAGAGATATTGTCCAAATCGGGCCACTATAGCATGTAGCTGCCATACAAAGTGATCGACCAAAATCAACAAAACGAACTTCACAATATCTTTTTTCCTTACGTGGATGATCGCTTACCGATATTATGGCTTCGGTTCATTCGATTCTATAATTCTGGCCACAACTTTGTATATAATGAATGTGTGTATAAAATCATCTCTATCTAGAATACCAAATAAATCGAAGTAATAAATACGGCAACATTTCATCAAGCAATGAATTCTTACAAGGCATTTACATGCATTTAAATGTACATACATCACAGCACTGCGCTCAGCTCAGTAGTCAATAATTAATTTTTGCCCGTATAACACAGTGCCAGGTTGTCGCTGCAGCCGGCTGCCATATGGCGCGCACACGCCCCCCTCAGCCACATACGTTGCGATTATTAGCCGCTGCCATTCGGAGGCAGATCGCGACTTTTTACGTCACTCTCGAGTGGGCGAATCTAGAACACAGCAACAAAACGCTTACACATGTTCCAACAATCAACCACAACAACAACAGCAATAGAGCAAAGTCAATATCTCGATCGATCGGTTGGAGAACACCTGCTTGCTTTCGATCGGACACTTGATAAGTTATGGCTTTTGTTTTAACTGCACACTGCGATTGTTGCTGGTGTTGTTGGTATTGCTACAATTGGCAATTGATTGATAAACAATGCGCTGCAACAGAATGCGCACTGGTTTTGCATGAATGAACTGATGTAATTTTCTTGTCCGATTGCAATATGAGGAAATGCCATTGTTTCAGCATGAAAAAGGGGCTAGAGGGGAGGGGAAAGTGGAGATCACATGAAATTATTTTCAAGTATGGCGCCATTGAAAATTAAGTTATTACAGAACTAAGAGGTGAGGTTATCTGGTGTAGTTATAATCCGTATGGCCTTTATGAAGTGACAGTCGGAGACCACTTGTTATGCGAAGCCAAGTGGGGGTCTCAAACATAAGTAGTTTAGCCCAATAATACACCGAGATACAATGAACAAAGTTAGGCACATTTCGATGAAAATAGCTGAAAATATCATGGAGAAGGGGTAGCACCACATAACCCGAACACACCCAATATGCCTCCAAAAATTTTGCCAGTTGGGACCAAGTTAGGTATATCGTGATCGGCGAACAAATTGACTCCACGAGGTATGCACTGTTTTTTTAGTTGGACCTGGTTGTTTCCATAGTCACAGCCTATAAGTTTTAAAATACCAAAAAAGTAAATCTGTCACTGAAAGATATCAAACCAAGACTTCTCTTAATTTTAGAGGGCAAATTTCTAAAGAAAATTTAATGCCAAAAGGTTGTCAAATAGAAGTTGTCAAGCAGATTTCAAATGACAAAGTTCAACGAACGACAGATTGAGGATATCAAATGGACGTAAAACGGAAGATGTCAAATAGAGGTTAGGGAAGATGTTAAGATTTGGTAGAAGCTGTCAAACAGGTGTCACACGAATTTCCGAGGACAAATGTCAAACGAATATAAGATGAATAATGTCAAATTGACGTTAAATACAAACTGAAAAACATATTTTAAATGGCAAATGTCTAACCATGGAGGATTAAATGGGCTTTAGTCGGAAGATATGAAATGACAGATGAGTCAAATTAATGTCTAATGGAAGATGTCAAATCGGGGATGTCAACAACATGTACCAAACTGATGACAGATGTCAAATCGACGTCATATGTGACAAACTGACATCAGATGCCCGTTGTCAGACTAATTTGTCAAAGTGACGTTATATGGAGGATGTCAAAGGAAATAATAGGAGCTGTCAAAATAATGTTAGTTGAAAGAAATTAGCTGAAAGTCAGTGGCAGATGTCAAATGGTTGTTAGATGGGAAAGAAACGTCGTATGAAAGATGTGAAATGGCAGATATTAAATTGATGGCATACATACATATGTATCAAATTTACGTCAAATGGAATATGTCAAACCAACGTTAGATGCCAAGCAAATGTCAGTGCTCAGTTGTCAAATGAATGCCAGTTACAGACGTCAGTGCTCAGCTGTCGATTGGAGACGGCAAATTTAAAAAAATATCAACGAAGGATGTCAAACGGACGTCAGAAAGATGGCAGATGGCAGATGGCAAATGTCAAAATCACATGAACTTCAGTTGAAAGATATGAAATGACAGATAGAAGACAGATGTGTCAAATTAACGTCAAATGGCAGGTGTCAAATCGACGTCATGTGAGGCATACTGACGTGAGATGGCCGATGTCAGATAGATGTGTCAAAGTGACGTCAAACAGATGTTAAATGAATGTGAGATAAAAAATGTCAAAGCATAAAGTCGGACGTCAAATGGAAACTGTCAAACGAAAATCTGAGTTCAGCTGTCAAAAAGATTCAACTCTAACGATTTTTTGATTATTCCAAGTCGAATAAAATGACTCTATTGCAAACCCAATGTGTTTTTCGCTTCATTGAAAGAAATATCTCTGACAAAAGAGTCACTGACATTTTAAACCAAGCTCGCGACTTTCGGCTTCAAAAATATATTTTTAATAACTCAAAGCGGTAACAAGAACCAAAATATAATAAAATTCGCTAAACACGCACATATATGTACATATGTATATATTTAAATGCATTATATAAATATATGCAAGCGCTTGTGTGCGCCGCAGATTGTCTAGTCGCCATAAAGTTCACTCGTCACCCAATTCCAAGTAAAATCAGTGCTATTAAGCGCAAAATAAACAAATACCAAACAACAACAACAAATATAAAAATATAAAAAAAAATATTTCGCTAGCATTAACCGTCGTCGAACCCGAGGAGACACCTGTTGCCGCTGACAACAGAGGGTAGAGAATGTTACGCGGCGCTCGGGTCACTGAACTGCGACGCCGCCGCCGCCGGCAAAACCGCTACACAAATGGACATATCATATTATAGCGGGGCGTACGTAAGTATTCTACTCGTGCTGCATTTATTATTTATTGACATACAAACATGCATACGGACAAATGCAATCTACACTCGAGCAATAATGCCAACAAACAGACACACACACACACACACACATGCATATGTATGTCGACTTGCAGTCATTAAGCGAATTTATGCCGTGAAATCAAAATAGAATGGCTTGACATGAAATTAAAAATTACTAGCGGCAAAATATTACAACAACAACAAGCAAAACAGCAACAAAAGCAATCAATAAAAAATAAAATGAAAATGAAATGGTAATAACTGTGCACTTTTAATGGCACACAAGTGCAATGACAACGATAATAGCAACAGCAACAGCGCTAACAACAACAAGAACAAGCACAAGCACAACAAAACAGCCGCCGCAACAGTTGCGCTTGAACAATTTTCCATTGAACAGTAAATAAACAAATTAATTAATAATAAATCCAACGCAATGAATACAACTAATTACATCAGCTAATTATATGCGAAAAATATAACAAAAACAATAACAACAACAGCAAAATAATGCACACCCAACGCCGGGAGGCGGAGAGGAGGGGTGTATTACATGCAATTCATTTATTTGATCAATTTTTAGTGAATATGTACATACATATATACATTCAATAATAGACATAGATCCCACCCCTAAGCCCCTAAAAACAGGTAAAAACTTCCTCGGCTCAAATTGAAAGTAAAACAAACATTTGAGTGGTAAATTATCAAACTAACCCACTGTGCTATGTACTAATCGAAAAGCATAGGAAAAATAACAGTTAATTATCTAGACGATTTTTATTACTTGTTTTGTTTATTTAGTGGGCTTGGAGCGAGCCTGTTTTCTATATATTTTATTGAACAAAAACAATGCGAGTATAAGAAATGCTGCCTACATTTAGGCGCATTACATCCAAACAAAACTTACCCAACCTGAGAAGCCAACCAGTTTTTAGCAAGTAACAGTGATAGGGGTTTTCGTTACGTTTAACAGACCCTCAATCTATAGAGAATATATGTACTTAAACATTTTTATAAATAAAATAAAATAATGAATAAAAAAAAGTATAGAATGAATTCAGGGGCCTATTATTCTGGGACTTAACATCTAGCATTGAATTATTGTTGAAATTCTGTTTTTTCATATAAGGACTTGATTTTGATCGATCAGTTTGTAAGTGATGAAGAAGACAGTGGGAAGGTCGAGGACAATTCCTTTGGGACCCGGAGTTCTCAGGAGATCCGGTGCTCTGCAACAATGTTTTGTAGATATTTTCTTCAACAACTCACTACAACCATCCCTGGTTTTCTCTATACATACATAGGTTGCTATATATATTTCTGGCCTAGGCAACACTAAGTGTTGCCAGGTACAATCTGATATTTCCATTGGAAAGTTTGACATTTTTTAGCATAAAATCACTCAGAACGTTTTGTCATTTAATAGTGAATTGTTTTATTTACAGGGAATTAAAAAATTCATCTCGGCCAAAAAATGGAATTAACTCGTGAACATTTTCGTGCGATCATTTTTCACAACTTTCGACGTGGATTATCACGACAAGAGTGCATCGATGAACTAAAATCTTTGTATGGCTATAAAGCACCATCCTATAGCACTGTGAAAAACTGTTACAACGAATTCAATCGTGGCCGACGCTCGCTCAAAGACGAATTCCGTGAAGGTCGTCCAAAAACAGCCGTTGTGCCAGAAAACATCAATGCCGTACGTGAACTGATAATGCAAGACCGTCATGTAATATACCTTCAGATAGAGGCATGCCTATGCATTTTTCCCACCAGCATACATTCGATATTGCATGAACACCTGGCCGTACAAAAGATTTGTTCTCGTTGGATCCCGCACAATTTGACAATCGCTCAAAAAAAGGCTCATGTGGATTGGTGTAAAGAAATGCTGAAAAAATACGATCGCGGTGCTTCAAAAGACGTTTATAAGATCGTCTCAGGTGACGAATCATGGATCTATGCGTACGAGCCCGAAACAAAACAGCAATCGACCGTGTGGGTCTTCCAAGGCGAGCCAAATCCAACGAAAGTTGTTCGTGGAAGAAGCACTTCGAAGCAAATGGTCGCCTGTTTCTTCGGCAAAACTGGTCATGTGGCGACTGTTCCGCTTGAGCAACGTAGGACGGTCAATTCTGAGTGGTACACCACCATTTGTTTGCCTGAAGTCTTCGGAGAAATTCGAAAAACGAACAAGAGAAGACGAATCATTGTGCACCATAACAATGCGAGCTCTCACACATCGGCTCAAACCAGCGCCTTTTTGACCGGCCAAAACATCGAATTGATGGGTCATCCGCCGTACAGCCCTGACTTGGCACCCAATGACTTCTTTTTATTCCTACACATTAAGAAAATAATGCGTGGTCAACGATTTTCGCCGCCAGAAGATGCTGTTGAAGCATTCAAATACCATGTTTTGGAGGTGTCTCAATCGGAGTGGGAAAAGTGCTTCGAAAATTGGTTAGAGCGCATGCAAAAGTGTATAAATCTTGATGGAGAATATTTTGAAAAACAATCAAACCATTTTCGTTGATAAATATTCCTATTTTCATTATTAGGCTAGAAATACATATAGCAGCCTTCGAAATGGATCACACATGTACATGGTATATTAATAGTATGTACATATATAGTAAAATTTCTAAATATAATAATCACAAAAATCAGCCGCTTCGCTCAAATGCTGAAGATCTCATGTGAAAAAAAAATATTTTCAAAATTTTTAATATAATTTTTTTTCAAATATTTAAATTAGTATAACTAATGCACTTACCTGAATTTCACAATTTCGCCATCACTCCTACATTCATACACAATAAATCACTTTCGATAGACCTACTCGGAACAAATATCGAGCAATGCCTTCACGAGACATTTATTTTTTCGCGTTATCACTTTTCACTGCCCTAACATTTATGTATATTCTAACAGTCATACACTATTTTTATTTTTTTTTTTTGTGAATCACTTTTGAACGATTTATTACAAGTCATGATTAACCGACGGCTCGCGTTCTGGAAATAGAAAAAAATCACATTAGTTATTTATTAAGTGAAAATAAATTTGCTATTACGCAATAAAAATAAAGGGAATGTACTTGATTTTATAAATGTACTCGCAATAATTCAATAACACACTTGTTAAACCTGAGAGTAATTTCTGGCAGAGGAATATTCTAAACGAGCACAGATATGTCATGTTTTGCCACAGATCACAATAGACGGAAGAAAAGATCCGAGCCACGATTGTTCCACCATCGAGTATGTGGGTAAAAATTTAACTAACATTAAAATAACTGAGCTTTGAGGAGGTGAAGATATATTTTCAACGAAAATTTGCGAAATCGGCGCTACATCACGCCTGCTTTTCACTTCACACAAATAAAAATACACCAGATCCATATAATAATCATATCGTTGTGAGCAATTAATTGGAAAGAGAAAACATGAAAAATGTGAGAGCGAGATAGAGATCGAGAGATATTAATCAGCTGCATGATTCCTCGATGGAATTTCTCAGTTTTCTTCGATAAATCTCATTATAAATTTCTACGGCTATACACGCCGTTCATATGGAATCTGAATTTGGGTTTTCTTACAATAAACTAAGTTTAAGTTATGCTGAAATTCGGTACGGGGATCGCAATGCCAAATCATTAAAGCTTAGAGAGCCAAAATCGTCACGACAAATCTCTTAACTACTTCTATCGACACTATACATATCCTTGAAATGGGATGATAAACCACAATCTATAACGGTACCATAAAAAGCTACTAAAAGCTCGATAACTATATACGCCAGAGACATTAAATTTTACACACGAGATGATATGAAATGGCTTTATAGCAGCTGCGGTCAAAATTGAACCATGGGCCTCACATCGCCCACAAATCTCAGGACCTGCTCGACCGATATGTACATTTTTCAGACATTATTATGTTATTGCGCGGAAATGAACGAAATCGGATTGCAACCATGCCTAGTTCCAATATAACACAATTTAAAATTTCATTGGATTATTAGACTTTCCAGTATACAAACGAAGAAGCAATTAAGCGGATACAATTTTGCACTAATATTTCCTATAAAATATGTCCGCTTATGACTAAAAATTGTCCAAATCGAAACAAAACTGTTCAAGGCTCTAAGTACCGAATAAGTGGACCCCAGTGTATGTTGATTTTTTACAGAAAATATGGCTGAATGTGAGAGAAATATAATTGAAATTCGGAAAGATTCCTTTCCTAATAACAGTATGTCTATGTATAAAAAATGGGTTGAATCGGGACAACTTCTCTTAGCTCTCATATAACTAATGTAAGGATTTTCGAACTTTTAGATGACTTTATACCGCATACATCAACCAATATAGGAGTTGTCTTAATAAAATTGAGAAAGCGTGTTTTACTATGCTTAGAATGAATAAAATCGGGTGAAAACTTGCCCTAGACCCCATATAACTAGGAAACCTTATCTACCTGAAGGTCTTACCCCGACTTTGAACCCTGCAAGTTTTAATAGTACCTTCGGTAATACCTGAATTTAGCGCTTCCTTACTTGTTTTTGGAAACTAAAGCTTTAGATTTTGGTTCGTGTATTCCAGACACCTATTTTTAGCTTTCAATACATTATTTGTCGCTATTCTAAATAAATGCTTCGGATCTGAATAAATTTAGAATTTTGAACAGCATTCTGTAGTCGTCAAAATTTCTTAAGATTAAAAGGACCGCAAGTATTTATAAAGGTTAATGGGATTAAGAAAATTGGTACACAAATTTGTATGAATTCTGGATGTAGAGCTTCGAATACTTTTTCCTGGGGCTTATTCGAATTTCATGTGCGGCTGGCTAGGTACATATGACTTCTTTGAGTGTGACATGCTAGTATAGTACTTGGTTGCTTAAGTGGCTATACCAGTGTGACGCATAAAAAATTAGGCGATTTTTGTGAATTGTTTTAAGAGAAAGTACGGTATTGAATATTTCGAACTTCTTTGAACGTAATAAGGTATATTTTCAGCTATATTTTAATATTTTTTCTGTTACAAAAATGTTGAAAAATAACGGAGTAGAGAGTGGGCTGTTTTCGGAGGTGCCAAAAAAAACAGTGCCCTAACTGCTGGCATGATTCCGGCGAATGAGTAGCTAAAAAAAAGATTTTAAATGTTTATTAAACTTAAATATATTTTTTATACAATGGCCTACGATCTTTGAAAAATATTAAAAATTAACAAAATAGCGCAAAAAAAAATTCGTGTTTTTAGGAAAAAATGGTCGTTTTTTTAATGCCAAATTAGCAATTTTCAACCAATCAAAAAGATCGTAGGTCATTGTATAGTAAATGTATAAAATACTCAGTTTTAATTTGAAGTCGATCGATCAATTTCTCGTTGAGTTATGATGTCAGCAATTTTGAAAAATATCGTTCCGAGAAAAACGCGTTTAAAGTTTCACTTATACATGTTTGCACCTCTGAGCGGTCGCTGTTTAGAACGCTGCCATTTAAAAACTATTCAAGATACGACCTTGCCGATTTCACAGGATATTTTTGAAAATAAAAACTATCGAAAAAGCAAATAAAAAAATTTTTTTTGAAGGTGTTACAATAGTATAGCCCCTTAAGCTCATATTTTGGATCTCTTCTTGGAATTAACGTAACAACAACATAATGATAACTTTGAGAGATTAAACATATAATATTTAAATAACAGAAGGTTTCTTAAAATACAAAACAACGGATTGAGATGAAGGAGAACGATTTCCGACAGATAATCTGAAATTTGGTTGGAAAATCTTTTAGAACACTTTATAAAATTTTGTAAGAGCTCAATACGCTGACATTTTTGATATTTTACGATTTGCCCGTCAACGAAGTCCCACAGAACCCCACCAAAATCCGTGAGCAACACATTGGCGAAACAAATCTAGAAAAGAAGTATGAAAATTTACGATCGCCAACACGAAACTCATCAGAATTTAACGAAATAAATTTTCGGCGCGCATTAAAAATGCAACAGCACTAATTTATATTCCGCATGAGCAATCAAACGCAAAGGAACGGTCACACGCACACAACTAAGTGGAAGAACAACTACAACAAATGACAAATGCAATACGAACAGCAAAAAGTTGAATCGCGAACGCATCGCTGCATTTGTGATATTAATAAGATTTATTTGCAACATTAAGCAATTTTTACTGCCGATTTCACTGTCACTGCCACCGCCGCCGCCGCCGCCACTGACACTGGCGCGTTGCAGCCGAGGTAGTGGCCCTTCACCAATGACAACGGCAACTGCGCTGGTTGCCTGCTCGCTTTTGCCGTTTTCCGCGGCACTCAATTAGTGGCGCATTGTGGCTGCTGCATTGAATGCGCTGCGGATAAGATCGTAAAATATTTAGTAGCCTGCGCTTGCGCAATGTGAATGCGAAAAAAGCTGTACGGAATGCTGCGAAACAATGAACAGTTACTGTTCACTGCACCGAATTGTATTTTTTTGTGTTTTTTGGAAATTTTCCATTTACTTGAGTGGTGAATAAGGAGCTGGCGATGATGAAATCTTTGGACTTTAAGACCCTTAACTATATATTGGTACCCTGAAAGATATAAAAATAATGAACTTATTAAATTGTAAAAGATCTTGAAGACAAAACATGCGTCCCCAGGGTTGTCCGCTGGGTTTGGGACCCGCCAACAGTCTCGGATGAGAAACCTCTTTTGATGACGACCACTGCAAATGTATTAAGGGCATGCACCTGGAATGCTTAGTCCCTAAATTGCGAAAGTGGCACTGCCCAGCTCGTTGATGTCCTCGTAAGAGTAAAGGCTGACATCACCGCCGTCCAAAAAGTGCGATGGACGGGACAAGAAATGAGACGGGTTAGTCCTTGTGGAATTTACTGCAGTGGCTATATAAAGGGGCACAAAATCGTTGTGGATTCGTGGTAGGAAAGAGACTCGGTCGCCGAGTCCTGGCATTCACCCCAGTGGAAGCGACCTTTTTGGACATATCGCTGATTTGAGCCCACGTGCCGACGGTAGAGAAAAACGACGTGATCAAAGATGTCTTCTATGAGCCCTTGGAGAGCACCTATGAGAGCTGCCCCCACCGCGATGTCTAAATCGTGCTTCAGGGTGACAGGGTGAGCAAAGAAGGCATCTTTGACAAAACGGTCGGTAAAATAAGCCTCCAAGATGAAACTTCCTCAAATGGGTTGAGGCTGATCGACTTTGCCGGATCCAGACCGATTGTAACAAATGAAAGACGCGTCTCCATTGTTTTAGATATGCGTACGCTGGGAGGTCCTAACATTGACTTGGACCTTCCTACGAAGCATCCGCAGGAAGTAAAGTTAATAATCCAGAACTCGATATTATCCGGATAAATTATTTTTAGCAAACAGACTTTATAGTATATCACCAAGATAACGGAAGAATGAAACACAGCTTTGAACAAAAAATAACCCACATTAATAAAACCAATGAAACCAAGATCTCTTTTTTCTTGTGCGCAACTACAGCCAGGTTTAGGACTTAGGTTTGGAACTGTTAGTGCTTTCAAAGTATCCTACAGATGCACACTTATGCCTATAATGCCTATTTCTTATCCTACCAAGAGGTTTTAGAAGAGTGTTTGAATGTCATGAGAAAAGATATTACTTGTAACAAGATTTCAACATGTGATCTTCAGGAAAATATACATATGGCAACCTCACGAATAGGAACCTTAGGTAGTCTCTGATATAAAAAAAACACCATGAAATTAAAAAAAAAAATTATGAATTAACATCTGCTAAATCGGGACTTACATATGTACCTACGAGTATGTCTTTCTACTTTAGCGCAGCTTGCAAGCTTTAACGCTACATCTGTGGCTCCAGTGAACCGGTTAGCGTAAGCGCTAATTTTTAAAGTCCACACAGTAAATTCGTTGATACAAAATAATCGCGGAGAGAAATCACCTGTGCAATGCCTGTCAACCGCTGATTGATTGCTACAATTGCGAATTAAATGTGCTAATTAATTATTGGTCTGTTTACTATTTGAGACGCCAGTTGACGCCACACAAATTAATCGAACGGATTGAAAACAAAAACAAGCACAACAAAGGTAACAAAAGTAAAATTATGACGTTACACTTGAAATGAATGTTTTTGATCAAGCTTCTGTTTCTTACATTGGTGTGTGTCTCAGATATAACTGTAGAGATTTTACTTCTGATGATTCTTGATGTATGTGTCTTCAACGTCAAAAACGCAGCTTAAGGAACTATGAATTGGGAACTGAGATTTTATGCAGCAATACCGTGAAGTGAACATTTGAGAAATTATGTATGTTAAATATTTCATATCTAGACTTTTCATCAATAGGAATATTTGAGTTAAACCAGCAGAAAAAAATTACGGTAAGTCCCAAATGGTGACTTGCTCATGCTTTGCTGCCTACATTTAACGCCTAGGCGACCTATGTATATTCGATATTTCCCCTTTTTCTTCAGATTTCTGGCAGTAATGGGTTCATAGAGACGTCTATGATATTTGTTTTTTTTTTTTTTTTTGATGAATCCTTATCCGACATAAATCGAACTTAATCCTTAGTATGACTTTACTACAAAAGGACGACTTCGGAATCAGAAAGTCGGATCTCCGAAAAAATTAATACTTTCTATTCCAAAAATAATGGATTCTTATTAATGGTAACATTTTACAATAAGCTAAATTTCGAAATTCGAAAGAAAATAGTTTCGATTTTCGAAGTTAGTTTCGAAAATCTGGAACTTACTCTTTTAATTATGACTCATATCTCGAAAAAAATGTGTTCTTGTTAAATAACCAAGCGGGTTTTGGGCAAATAGAACGAAATTTACATGCAATAACAACAACAATACCAAAGTTAGTGCGTCACAGCTCCATTTCGGAATCTCCAAAACATCCCAATGTTATATCTGGCCATACAATTTTTTCAAGAAGTTGGGATATGAAATCTTGGAAAAAATTAGCATCAATTTCGAAATTCGAAAAAATATTTTCGACTTTCGAGAATTACTTCGAAAAATGTGAAACTATTTTTTTATTCAAGACTCATCTTTCGAAAAAAATTGTTTTTGTTCAACACCGAGGTGAGTGTTCTAAAAATTAATGGATCGGAATTAAACCGTGATTTAGATTTATATATGTTATTTTAACAATAAGAAAATTATCGCGTAACATATCCATTTCGGAGTCTCCAAAATATCCTAGTTTTATATCTTACAATAATATTTTGGCGAGAAATTGAGCCCCAAGAATGAAGGAAATTTTACTATTTTCCGAAGTTAGCCTCTAAAACTAAAATATTATCCTTCGAAGTTTAAGTTTCTTAAAAATTTTATTATCAATTATGGTAAGTAGTTACATAAAAAAAAAACGATGGAATATAACATTTTTAGGTCAGAAATTCGAAGAGAATTATTTTCGACTTTCGAGGCCAACTTCGAAAAACGGAAAATTTGTTTCTTTTTTTTGACACAACTTTCGAAAAAAAAGTTTATGTACAACACCCAGGGGAATGTTGTACAGCGTGATGGATCGAAATCTATACCATGATTTATATATGTTTTTGTAACAATACAAAAATAATCGCCTAACAGATCTATTTCCGAGTGTTCAAAATATTTTTCGAAATTAGCGTCTAAAGTCGAAATATTTTCAAATTAATCAATTATAGTACGTGATTACTAAAAATACATATGTACATACATATGTATATGGGTAGTACATAATATTTTTCAAACTTCGAAAAAAAAATTATATAAACTTTCAATTTCAAAAATACTGTCCCGATTTTGACTACTGATAGCATTTTTTCATAAGCTAAATTTCGAAAATCGATATGTTTATTATTTTCGAATTTCGAGGATAACTTCGAAAAGCAAAAAATTATTTTTTTATGAGTAAAAATTTTTAAAGCAAAAAAGTAATTCAATAGTTTTTCGAAATTAGCCTCTAAAATCGACAAAATCGGATATTCGAAAGGAATCAATACTTTCTATTTCAAAATTACCTGCCCGACTAGAGATAGCATTTTTAATTAATCGAAATTCGAAGACAAGTATTTTTGATTTTCGGAGCTAACTTCGAAAAACGAATAAATTATATTTTTATTGAATCATATCTTTCGAAAAAAAGTTGATTTAGTCCAAAAAAATATCACGTTACTGATCTTTTTCGGAGTATTCAACATATCCCAATTTTATTTCTGACAGCCTCTGTCCCGCTGTGATATGCTTTTCAGCGGAAAATTCCCGATTTCTCAAAGCAACGCCAGCTAATAAATTTTAGACCAATGTTACTAATTGATTTGGCTAGGTATTGGTGACTAATAAACAGAATTTCCATTCATGAGCAACCACTGAAGGTGATTAGTGAATGAAAGCGCGTACAAAAGTGGAAGAGACACACAAAATATGAACACATAAACATGAAAATACAAAAAAATATAAAAAATAAAATAAAAAAATAAAAAAAATAATAATAATAATAATAAAATACAAAAACAAAATAAATTAAAGTTTAATGATCGAAAAATAATAATGAAATCAGGCAGAATTTCGAATTTTCGGCACGTAGAGGAAATCGAATTTATTAAATTCTGAGTGATCGGAAGAACAACAATAACAAGCAAACGACAAAACACAAATAAACAAGTGGAAATATAACAAATGCAATAACAACAAACACCGTAGCGATGACAGTGGGCGGCAGCGGCGGCTAATGGGCAATGGACAGCGAACAGTGGCAACCAATTTGGTGAAAACCGGCATACGGACATTTGGCGCTGGTGCTGTTCTTGGTGTTGGCGTTGGTGTCAGCGCTCATACATCATATTAAATTATGACATTTTTATGTGTGAGAACAGGCATTAAAAAATCACTAGGCGCGCATGTTATGGCATATTAATATGCAAAGGCCGAAACAAACCAATATTGGAGAGACAACAACCACACAGCCACCGCAACAACAACAACTGACGCATGTATTTATGGGCGGAAGGTAAAACGCGTTGACAACTGCTGCAAACGCTGACGTGTCAATTAAATGCACGAACACACACACACACACAAACAAGTCTATATAAATAGCTTCCCGTTTTATGAATGCTCAGCACATTTTAAAATTTCTATAAATTATAACAGAGTCACACTGCGCGATTTTATTAAATTGCATTTTTTGTTCTTGTAAAATGCAATTAATAACAAATTTAATTTTGCATTTTGTTTTCATTATTCATATAGTTAAATCGTTTTTTCTTTGTTGTTGTTGCCTTGCGGCAATTAAACACATTGCAACAGCTGCTGCAGTAAAATAATATTGAGCGATTGATATGCTAATTTTGACACATCAATATAAATATATATATATGTATAAATTTTTTACCCTGCGGATATATTAGGTTTGCCAAGAAGTTTGTAACACCCAGAAGAAAACGTAGGAGACCCTATAAAATATATATATATTAGGATAATTAAAAAAAAAAATTTTTTTTTTCGTTTGGTACTCGGAAAAATAGGTTTCTAGACACCTCTAGGAAAGCCTCTCAGCATGAGCATAAGCATGAGATGATTATCAGATAAAAAAATTCTATCTCGCTTCCAACTACTTGAAAAAATATCTTGTTCCTTAGATTTTGTAGAAAGTTGAATGCTCTACAAAAAAGTTCTCATATGATTTTTTCGTAAACCCAACCGTTTAAAAGATATTAACAGTTAAAGTTTGATTATTTTTGGGAAAATTTTTTATTTCCTATGATTGGGTCTGTAGGCCTTAGAGCACAACATCACGCGAGTCATTCGCCAGTTACCTGCCGAAATGCTCGAACGAATCACCGAAAAATTGACTCAACGGATGGATCTTCCGTGAATGCATAGGAACCTCACAACAGGCTTGACAAAACTTCTGTAGGGTGACTTTCTTTATATGTGACCTAACATTGCTCTGTTGGAGAACAATTAGTCTCCTATTGGCCGAAGCTGAGCGCTTCTGGACGTTTGCTTTCTTCGGACGGTACAACTGTTGATAGTAAAGTTCCGTACCATGAATTCTGTCTTAGCCACCATTTGTGTGGGTTCACCGCGATTTGATCAGTTTTCTTGAAAGATTGTCATAAGCGACCTATTTTTTATTACCAGAAATCATTCACTTCAGAAATGGATTCATGGCGACTCAATAACGATTTCCAGATAGCAATTTGGTCACTTCTATTATCGCACATTAGTTTTGTTTTTACATTAACTCCCACAAATCGAGCTTTAAATGATTCCAAACGGGTTTTTGTGTTTCCTCCGCATTCGAAATCCGGTTGGATTCGCCGATTTCCATTATTTTGTCAACATATTTGATAACTGTCCTTTTAGAAACCAAAGTCATCCGGAATTGGCTACCACATTATCAGATCTATAAACACTAATCATCACAGGACTTGTATTCCCGCCTTTATCGAAGTAAACCTATATTCTCGCTTTTCTGTTATCATCTTTTGTGTGACTTAGTATGGTGTGAGTTCGCGTAAAAGATGATCTCAAACCATACTAAGTCACGTAATCACAAAACTGCTTGAGAAGTTTATTTAGTAGCGTAATCCCAGATTTCCAAAGCCATCTATTGGAAAAAATAATGGATGTATTTTGATTAGACCTTACATAAAGGATTAGGTATATTATCAGTGGCATTTTTTCTGAAGTATCAAAGACGGCTAACTTGTAATAAATGGTCATCTTCGAACAATCTGCTTGGATAAATAACCCTTTAACTATTGGGTGAATAAATGAGCTGAGGAAACAAGTCGAAATTTTTACATAAATATTTGGATTTGATATAAATTTAGGAAGCTTGGAGAGATCTTGCACTGTTTACGGCTAATATAAGCACAATTCAGTGTTGCCACACATCGATCGCTCTAAGTCATCAAAACTCATTTTGTGGATTCTTGTATGCTTATGTCGATAGTAGCCTCTTTTCTCAGAACCAAAAGTCCAAAAAACAGTAAAACATAAAGACCGAAAGGTTAGACCTAACTAAACAACTAACTAACTAACCTCTCACAAAAACGTTACGAACTCCAATTAGTCTGCCTGGTATTTTCAGGACTTCGAAGAGAAAATGCGTGGAAAATAAACAGACTTATAACCAGCTCTGCCGTAAGTTTAAGATCGTCTACATAACTTTAACGAAAGAACGGCGTTCGTGCAGTAAAACTATTTCCTTCTTAACGACGTTGGAAAACACATTTACTTTAATTAGTAAATTACAAAAGTTGTGTCTTAACGTATGCGAAAATACCCGCAGCGCATTCCACGAACTCATGTTACTTAATTGTTAATATCTTAACACCTCAGCGGGGATTCTGGCACTGACAGACTACATGTTGTCGATAATATTCTGTTATATAATTAAACATTGTGTAAGTCGCATGAAAACCTATTAGTTACTACTCGACTATTTGTTTGTCTATGATAATCAGTAAGTGCATACATATGTACATATGTATATCTCAATGTGTATGTGTGAGAGTGATGCTGATTGTTTTTGTTTTGCTTACAACACTGATTGTTGTTATTTATTGTCAATGTATTACAAATATGACTAAATGTTTTTACAAGCCACGGCACTCGATAACGCTTCCAGCTCACGTGCATTATGAATAAATAAATACAAATATTTATTAAGTATTTCCCTTTTTCTGTACTTTTATTTAGACTGCGATTGTTTATTGATTTTGTAAGCTTCTGTTTTTCTGTTTTTGCTTTTTGAAGCGCAAAATCATTCTTTTTTAGCGCTATTTTTGCTGACCGCACGGACGGATGAAGTGATACAGGGTGGCAAGTAGAAAAGAGCTGTAAGCAGTTTTTTTCTCACTTATTATAGACTGTCTGGGAACCGTCTATCATATTGGAACAAACCCGAAGCTCATAATCCGATATATTTTCTTAATTTACAGGGTGGTGTTTCGGCCTCTTATGTAAGCGGACATTACCCAACCTGGTATTGTTTCTTGAGGAATACTGTCGAGTCTTCTTTCAGATATATCGTATATCTGCGTCCGTCTCGGTTACGTAGTCTCGGTAGTCGTGTGAACAATCTGGGATTGAACCGAAAAACCCGAAGCTCTTTATCCGCTTCGTTCTCTTTTTCTACAAAATGGTGTTTCGAAACAAAATCTGGATTTTTTGTTGTAGTAAACCTATAATTTCGAGGAATGCTGCCGAACTGTGGATTAGATATAAATCCGGGTTCGACTCGGTTCCGTAGACTCGACTATCGCGAGAGCAATCTGGAAATGAAAGTAACAACCTCGAAGCTTTTTTCCCGATAACATACCTTAATCGTTTGGATTTAGAACCAATCTATTACAGAGAAGGCTTTGTGTAAGCGCCTCATCGTCCTTGGCCAATTTTTCTCGTACATTTTTTCTCCGTTCGTTTCCTCTAAAGTAACATCTCAAAAGTGTTATAGAAAATTGTTAAAACTTTTCGCCTCCTTACAGATCCATCTGATCTCTGGTTTTTACATAAAAGTAGATCCCAACCCACTTATTGTTGGAGTCTATTCGTTTATGTTTCTTTACTATTAGAAATCCTTGAAAAAGGTTTTCGATGTTATATTTGCAGGAAGGTTAGGTTAGGTTAAGAGGTCGATCCTAACAGAAACCTCAATTGGATAGCTTGGAACGCCGGTTCGTTGAGATACCTAAAAAGCTCCTTTATACTGGATATGAGACCTTTACAAATCGACAAAGCGCTTTGTGACTATCGCAAATCTGTTGAAACAGCCAATCCGTTCCAGCTATGACTTTCGGTTCACCGACGGTAGGACAACCAAGTTGTTTCAGCCTCAGCCGTGCAAAAGGTGGACAATCGAGGAAAAAGTGCATGGATGTTTCCACCTCACTATAACTAGAGTTCGACAAGATTTTTAGCCTTTTGCCTATGAGGCAGCGTCCAGTAAGAACTCTAACGATCGCGGCAAGATGAACTTTGCTCAAGGCAAGTGGTTCAGTAGAACTCTTGCGTTCTACTCTAGGCCAAAAAGATCTCGGAGTCAATCAGCAGATGGTCTTCGACCAGCGCCTAATACACGAGGTCAATTGGTTCAGAAGATCTATTGGTCTAGAATGTAAGACGGCCACAGGCTAGCTCATCGAATTTGCAGTTGCCAGAGATTTCGCTATGACCAGGTACTCAAACGAGTCTGATTATGAAGCAGCGAGATGCCAAATTTTAGTGAGGACAGACTCTCGCCTCCCTGAAAGACGAATGGTTACGTCTACCCCAAAACCAATAAATATGTTTTCTAATCTAGTGAAGCTGACTAATTTTGAGACACCCTGTAGACATATTTTGCGAGCGTGGAAAACAAAGTTCGCATGTTTTTGTTATTGTTGCTACTGTTGGTTAGCAACAAAATGTTGTTAATAAATTGTTCGCAACCTGACAGTAATCAGTTATAAAGCACCAATGATAGTGATACTAGCGGCGGCGCGGCTCATTGGCTCCACCGAGCACGGAGGCCGGAAGGAGGAAGAATAATATTATTTGATTTGTGGGCCTGTGCTGCTGCGCGTAATGCTACTAAATGCAGTCAGACGCCGAATGAGCGCTTCCCGCTGCTGCTGCTGTTACGCTCGTTGTTGTGTTGTTATTGTTTTTGTTGCCGCCATTTGATGTGTGTCTATCAGCTACCCGGTGCTTGGCTTTGCTGCGGTCCACTTGAAATTTATGACAATTATGGCGATTTTTGACACAATGACAGCCCAGCCGCCGCGCTCCACCGCAAAACCAAGCCGCAACCAGCCAACCGCGCGGTCGTTGCACGTTGCATTCGTTTGTGCTTTCACAGGCGTAGCGCCTAGATAGTCACAACATTTTGCGGCTAAAAAGTGAAATTTATGCACACAGCTGGTTGCCATCTTGGCCATGTTCGCTGCCTTTTTGGTGCGGCTATTAATAATAGTTGCTGCCACAGCGGGCAATAGCAAAAACGCCAGCGTGCAACACGGAGGGTCGGCGGTGTAGTGTTCCCTCACAGCTCCTGGCTGCCGCCGCTTTTGATTTGCTTTGATTGTGCTTGCGCCGTTGTAATTTTTGTCACGTCTGCATTCATTCTTACTTTCTACAAGTGTCGCACAACAACAACAAAAACAAAAGTGTGTAAGAAAAATTCAACAAAAAGCGAAGCAAACCGAAGAAAGTGCATAATCTCGCGCCTAATGCACTTCATCTGCCTGCCCGTCTGGCGCTTTACTGCCTCGCAGCTCCTCGGCGCCCTCTGGCGTCCTTACGCGGCATTAAAAATCGAAATACTTTGCTTCTTGACTTATTTCTAATTCTTTGGCCGCACATTTGGCGCCCAATCTACACAGTGCACGCGGGCGCCAGACAGCGGTGGGGCATTCGTGTGGCAGCCAGCCACAATTGGCGCCTATGGCACACGCACACACAAACACATACACGCGTACGTATGGCATGTTGCACTAATAGCGGATAGACGGTGCATTGTTCGCACACACGCAACGCGCGAAAATTCCTCAAATTGCACATTGCCACTTTGTTGCGGCATAGAAGCTAGCGGCTCTAACTTACATACTATACATACATACAGACACGGTCACAAATGGCCATTATGCGGTTCGCTGTTGTTGTCGGCCATTCTTTTGTTTTTGTTGCATAGTCAACAGCCGCGCGCCAGCCGGCTTATGTAGCCATATGTCTAACTAAAATCACTACCGCTGCTGTCCGCCCGCTCGCAGCCACAGCCAGCCTATTTTCGCACACTCGCGCGCGTTTTAGTGTGGCTGTCCACGGCTGTCGGCCGGCCGCTAACAACATCAACATCGGCGCTGCGCCCGTCGTCTGTGTTTCGACATTTGCATTTCTTGCTCATTTGCTTTGAGTGTCGACGAAAGTCCGGTGCGCCCAGCCGGCCGTTGTGCTACAGTGCCACTCAAGTGATTAAAAAGGGTGCTGAATTAACATTGTTTATTCGTTGGGCTATCAAGGAAGAATTATTGAGGGATTTGTAGAAACGTTGTACCAAAAATCATCCCCCTACCGAAAGGATCTGAGCAATCTTATTTTCTGTAGCTCGTTCCGTAGTTTTTACATCGCATATACGGTATAGGTCCATTTCGTAGATAAAATATCCAGTCTATGGGGTCATTTTTATATATTATCCTAGAGACTCATCATTCTGGAATATATCTCAGAAGGAATTCTTTGACAGATCCTTAGAAAGAGTACTTCTTCGGCGGTATTTCTAAAAAGTTGGTTATAACCATCTCGTACGGGTGTTTATTGTCTGAGGTCTATAGGTCTAACTTCTTAACCCAATTTTGAACAGAATTTTTTTTATTTGAATATAATGTAAAAAGTTCCAAACTCAATTTTTGGAGTGAAGCTCAGGCTTTCTATTACCATATTGTTTTTTCGAAATTGCAATATTTGGAGTTTAGAGGAACCCTAGGAACCCCTACTCGCTGAAAGCAGTCCAACGACCAACTGATAGAGCTTAGAGTACAAATACAATATTTTTTCAACTTGACCACTTTCTTTTCGAAAAGGAGAGAACAGAAGAGAACATGTAATATATGGAAAAAGTCTTAAAAACTTCTACTTTTGGGTAACGAAAGCTTCTCGAACGATAGATAAGCACAAATGTATCTTTGAAAGACACCCTGGCGGGTAGTGTCGGATTCGCTTGATGCGCCAACCAAATGGTTATGAACTCGTGAAAGGTGATGAGGAAGTATGAGAAGGATTGGGTTGAGGGAAAGTAGTCCCCAAAGGGAATCTGACGAAGCTCGAGTTTTTATTCAGGTGGAACGGAAGGGTTTGTTAGAATGCCCGGCCTTGTGAAGCGATCGATTTTTTTGCACCTGAGAGTGACAGGACAGTTGATGTGATGATGCTGGGGTTTGTGTGGGACGCTACTGACTCGCAGAGATTTGCCTGCGAGTCAGAGTGGATGGAAGGAAGATTGGTTTCCGCTAGAATTTGTTTGGGGGAGTTCAGAGCTGATCGTGGTAGACGCATATACTTATGTGGACTTAACCAAATGGGGATGGCGTTGGAGCAGATGCTTGATGGCAATGAAATAGCGTTAGGTTAGCCGCCTGTCGAAGACAACACAGACGTATTTCGCTAAAGGCCTCCATTTGATGAAGAACCGATTTACCAAGGTTTTTGGCGGGCTTCGCGCTTTTCGTGACTTGTTTCTGTTGATATAGAATCTCTACAACCAGTACTAGTCGAAAATGGTGGAGATAAAGAATAAGATATTAATTTTCATTGATAATGATGTAGCATTGGAAATATTAACCAGATGAGAATTACAAAAAGGGTCAAGAGATGGACAAAACTTAACTAAAATTCAATAAATTTAAATAATAAAGAAAGGAAACATTGATATATTCTCACATTTTACTAAAGCAACAAACTACAGTGCACTGCGTCTCCCCTCGTCACCCATAATCTTGCGCACACTTCTGTCACATTTATTGTTGTCATTGGCTCGTTGTGTTTTTCCTTTTTGTGGCCGCACGAGCAAACACCAAAGTGCGACCAATTTAGAAAACTGCATGGCGCTGACTGGCCGCCAAGCAGCGAGCAGCGACCAACGACCGATAGAACGACCGAATCCGGCCGGCTGTTGCACGAACGAACGCAATTCAAGCGTTGCGCCTAACGTCGTCGGCCGCCAACTGTCAGCCAGCCCGCCAGCCAAATGCGCTACTCTGGCCAACATTTGGCACATTGCGGCGCGCTACAAAGCCATTAGATGTGGCGGCCCAAACAACGTGCAGCCACAACCACAGGCACTGACGCAGGCGCTGCCGCCAACAGCAGTGAAATTACGCAAAAGTTCATTTGTTGTCAGGCTGGCCGAAACGGCAAATATTTTAGCTGCCGCAGCGCGCCGGCTGTTGCGCATCGGTCTGATAGCTTGCTGGCTAGCTGGCTGTCGGCTAAAAAAGCCGCGACCGTTCAACAATGAAATTCATATGCAACCATGTAAAAGAAAAAAAGAGTGGCAACGAAAAAAAATTGAATAAAAATAAAATCACAGCCACGATATGAATCTAAATTTAAACGGTGCATTTTTCTGAATAGTAAATTTCATTAGATTTTTGCCTCCGTCTTGCTTTGGGGTCTTTTTGTGCGGCGGCGCTGCGGAGCAATGCCTGCCCGCCTGCTGGTGTGCGCATTTTTCGGCACTCAGACGACTCGCAAACGAGCAGACAAGGCGCACACTTCACGCTGCCGTCCGGCACAGTTGGCTGCCACAGGCGGTATGCCAGTCTCATTTCCTTCTTATTTTACATGCAACAGATGTCCGACACTTTTAATTGCATAATTTTATTGGTTTCAACGAGTTCGTTTGCATATTTCGGCGCAAAGTGTGCGCGCTCGCTTTGAAATGTTTTTGCGAATTTCTTCGCTGGTGAAAAATAGAATTCGTCTCGGGTTTTGTGGGTTTTTGGCGGCGTTGATAAATGAAATGTTTGCGGTCGCTTAACGCATGAAAAGTGGAACTAATTGATGAAATTTAATGAGCCAAATCTAGCATAACGGTAATATTCTTTTATTTATGCTCCGTATGGAAAATATTCGCGAATGTCAGAAGCGATTTCCGGTCGTCTGCTGAGACAAGAGGGCATGCGGATTGAGCTTTGTGGCGCCGCAACTGGCGCATAGCCTTTTGATCCTGAGAAGTAGTATAGTAGAGAATTCGAGTAAATTTTAAGGCAATATTAGCGTTGAAGACATTTTTTGACAGTCAAGTCGCCTCAGGCGCCGAAATGGGCGAAATCATACACCAAAATTTTTTCTGCAACATTAGCTTTTTATAACCTCAAAAATATTTTTATACTATCCCATTTATCCAGCTCTGACAGAGAGAAAGTTATTTAATGGTTTTCTAATTTACAATATGTTGGTTATCAAATTTTATGAGTGCTTTTCTAGGAAGTCCAACTCAAAGATCATGGTTCACCTAAGAAGCAGGTCTCTTCAGAGTTGAGTCACTAGCGCTTTGAGATCTGTATTTTGACTCTTATTTTTAAGCACGACCATTTGTGGAATGAGAAAGACCGACCTATAAAAGCTACACCCATACCATATAGCACATACTTTCATATGTACATAGATCGATACAATGCGTTGATCGGCGTCCCAAATAATAAATACTTTTTGCACGTCATTTTTAGTACCAATTGCTTAGGTGGAAGAGACACCTTTTCCACCTTGGTCAGGTTCGAGGCCGATATAGAACCTCTGCCGTGCTGTGGGCCCAGCACCTAGCCGCAGTGCTACTCCACACTGAATTGAATTCTTCAATCCTACTTGCCTTTAGGTTTAAACCACAGCCACCATGAGTCTCTCCAAAGAGCCAAACCCAATGAGCAGTTTGGAGCGAACTCCAAGGGGTAACTGATCCCCGTGGTACCAGACTTAAGTCTCCGGTCAGACCTTGTAGCTTTTGCTACTATCAGTTGAGCACACAAACCAATGACTGGCACTATTTCTAACAAAGGCTGTGCTGAAATTTCTAGGCAAGCTAAAAATACAGACATAGGGCATATAAATTTTAGTCGCTACTTACAAAAGGGATACCCTGCGCACTGGGGGACCTAAACCTCCTAAATATTGACCTTAAAGACCCTCAAAAACCCTATTGAGCTTGGTTCGCCAAAAATATGACAACCGAAAAGTTTCAACCTCGGTCCTGCCGTTCCGCCGACAGTCGGGTCTACGTAACCGGAACGGACCCGGATTTTTATCCGGCCAAGGACTGTCAACTCGGCAGAATTCTGCCGCTACAACAACAACAACAACCTCGGTTCTGAAAGAGCTGGAAGATCGAGAAGAAAGTGCCTAAGTGTTTCCTCCTCTCCTTCAACCATAAAATTTCGAAAATTTGGGTTCGACAAGATTTTTAGTCTTACATGTTATGTGTGTGCTTATTGGACAATGTCGACTAAGTAGTAGCTCTTAAATTCCAGCCTGAAGAACCTTACTAAGGATAAATAGTTCAGCCGATCTCTTGTATTTTATTCTAGACCAGAAGGATCTCGTAATCGAAGTGAGACCTAGGTGTTAAACAATGCTTGCTAAGGTCACACGAGATCCATAGATCCAACGCTAGAGTTCAACGCACACCGAGCCCATTCTCAAGCCGATGTAATTGGGACAAAGGTGCTGTCTCTTGAGAACTCATCTACTTTACAGTTTCTAGCGATTTCGCAATGAAAGTAACTTCATCTTATTGATAGACAGACAGTTATTCCTCGGCTAACTTTGGGCGCATAGTGAGCGAACTCAAAACTGGTATTACCGTTGTGCTGTTATAACCAATGTTCATCCCGCAGGAACAGTCACTTCTGCTTAAATAACAGTTAGTGATTTGTTAGCCCGGTACTAAGGTTGACGAAGAGCTCCTTACAGAAATCTTTCTCTCTAACTTTCTCTCTCAAGTTCGACCCTTCCGTGAAAAAAGTCACTGCATCTCTTTTCAAGCGACTTCGCAGCGCCTACATATTTTCGTAGGTAAGTGAACAGAGAAAAGCTTATCAAGAGTAGACTCTGCGACTCAGTACCCCAGGCCAGAAGTATTTCAATGTAAAATTCGTTTTTGGAACAGCGAGCAGTTTTTGTAGTAGTATACTAAATTCGCAAATCTAGATCTAATAGCCTGAAGACTGGACCGTCATTGGAAGTGGTCTATAATTTGTATGAGAAATGTGAGTCCGACCGAACTTTTTTTGGAAAACCTATATGAAGTGCCGATGATATCGATATCATTAGCCTCAACACCAGCGCTGTTAGTTCTACTTTCTCCAGACTGGACAAGGAAGCAAAGCAAATGGGTCTGGCAGTAAACGAGGGCAAGACAAAATATCTCCTGTCATTGACAGTCATAACTTTGAAGTCGTAGATAATTTCGTCTATCTTGGAACCAGTATAAAATCACCGACAATGTCAGCCTGGAAATCCAACGCAGAATAACTCTTGCCAACAAGTGCTATTTCGGACTGTGTACGCAATTGAAAAGTAAGTCTTCTCCAAACTCTACAAGTTTTTCGTCATTCCCGTCCTGCTATATGGTGCAAAGGCATGGACGATGACAACAATTGATGAGTCGACGATACGAGTTTTCGAGAGAAAGGTTCTATCTCTGAAAGTATTCGACGCAGTACCCTCCGAGCGTAGCAGCGGAAAAGGAAGACATTGGAAGGACCAGGTGGAGAAGGACCAGGCTTGGCTTGGAATATCCAATTGGCGAAAAGAAGAAACGACTGGCGCACTGTTAACTCGGCTTTAATCGCGTAAGCGGTGTCTACGCCAGTAAAGAATAAAGAAGAAGATATGAAGTGCTAAACTCTCGAAGAGCGTTATTACATAGAGAGATAGTTTGAGGTTTGTCTTCTTTTTCAGTGGCACATCTCTTTCATACACTTTATGCCATTATTTATACGAAGGCATCGCCACGTTTTGTCAATTTTTCGCACGTTTCTAAGAACGAAGAAAATCCCACAAAACATTACATAGTCCATTTGATTAATATGCGCGCGATCATTTAAGAAATTACCAAATGATTCGATCACGAATTGCAAATTAATTATTGCATTCTCATGCGAAATACGGTAATTCCTGAAAATTTGTTTATTAGCTAGCTAAATGTCAAAACAACACACGACAGTTGACGGGGCGACAACCACAACAACAACGACGACGACGACGAGGCGCTCATGTCAAACACACTTAACCTAACCCAACATGCGCTAAATGACAACACACCCGCTCCACTGCGCTCTCCTCTCCTCCTCTTCCCAGACTGATGTGCGAAATGCATTCTTTCCGACAATGTAACGAATGGAATGCGCCACACATACAAATGCACAGTTGTGCAAAGAAAAAAAAATGAAAAATGCGAAATTAAATAAAATTCTCGAATTGTATGACATGGCTGTCAAGCAGAATCGTCAGCTTGTCCGACGCACTGTAACGCGGTTGCTCAGCCCACAGCCCACAAACCCAAGCCACCACACAGCCTGTCAATCAGCCATTCAGCTGCGCATTCTAATTGTAATTGGCATGGCAATCGATCGATTGTTGCTGCTCCTGCCTGCCTGCCTTGCCTGCTGCCAGCAATTGGCCGACTGCAGGGCTGAATGGCGCACGGACTGACGTCGCTTGCCTGCTGCCGATTGCACTGCTGCTGCTGCAATTGATGTGTTATTGTTGTGCTTAATTGAAATGTGGCGCCAATGGAAACATTCCACACATACACATACACACTCACACGCGGCTCATTACTCGCTCTCAGCCCAGCGCCGAGTTTGCAATTGTGGCAACAACTGTTGCTGCTGTGACGGCTGTTGCCTAGCTATTCTGAGCGTTTATCGTACGCATATTATTTGCTTCACAGGCATACATACACATACATACAAACATACATACATTTTGCTTATCTCGCCGCAGACCACTTGTTTAATATCTGCTAAAGGTTGACTCAGTGGCAATAATAATTAAAACAACAATGTTGAATAAATAAAAAGTAACATTGCAATGCGGCAAAACAGTTGGCGATGATTGAAAAATGCATGTCTGTATATAAGTGGCGCTTACACCTCTCCTAAAAGTTTTGCCGAGCCTTTCTGGTGGGTTCTGTGTGGCCTTAAGTTGCTTCTGCAAAGCTGATAAATTTTATGCAAGAGACAACTTTTATCAAAAAAAAAAAAAAAATATTTCCTTATGTGAAATTCCCGTGAGCAGTCACATAACTTCTGATGACTCTTTCGACTCAAAAAACATATAACATAATCAAACATTTGTCATATTATTGGATATGAATATTCGACAGAATAGGCTACGCCAGGTACGCAGTGAAGAAAATATATTACATAGCCGTAGCTGAGAGTGTACACGAAGACCGCGGCGAGTCGACTTGACGCCGTTCATACTGTTGCATGGAACGACTTGGCAGTTTTTACCCCGAGATCTCAAATTGAAAGCGTTCAAAATACAGCTTATGCAAAAACTGAAGCGGCTCGACTTTCCCAAGGGACATCGCAACGATCTAAGGGCTCTTGAAAAGTTTCAAGAAGATCCAACGTTTTCGAGCCAAATTTTGTTCAGCGAAGAGGGGCATTTCTGGCTAAATTGATAGGTAAACAGATAAAATTGTCGCATTTGGGACGAAAAGAAACCTGAAACGATTCAACAGCTGCCAAAGAATGTTATTTCTGAGTTTTTCTTTAAAAAAGTGAGGAATCTCGAAATGAATGACCCTTTAAAAAGAAAGGAAGCAACATTAAAATAGAGCCTGATAAGAAAAACAAGAAAGATTGAATTTGGTCTACACTAAACCGACCGTTATCACAATATTTTCCAACGTTTTATGTTCAATTTACTTCGGAGTCTTAAAAGGCATGTTCGGATATGTTCGAACGAAAGTCAAGGTACACGCTTTTCGACGATAATACTGACTGAAAATAGTCATATAATTTGGATTTTGAAAAAAAAGAAAGAGATACCCACTATTTTCGAAAATATTAGCTCAGAAGACATTGCCTCGGACATGATTTCCAATATGTCAATTAAATACAGTACATCGTCGCCCCAATTATAGTTATTAGAGAAATTCTAAGGAAGTCTATGATTTAAAAAGGTTTGACTAGATCATTTCTTACTTAGAGAATTATTATTTCTTTCATAGAATAACTTTGTGGTAACTTCAGAATAAAACACATTTTCAAAATTCACTTACCACTTATTCGTTAACCGCAGTTTTATGACGAAAAACAGCACCGCTCTTACCTAAACAAAATAAGAAATAAAGTTGATTTCACAAGAATTGTATTTACCAGGAACTAAGAGATTTAAAATAAAAATCAAGATTTTTTCTCATTGGAACAAAAGGTAGTGACTTCATATTTTTGTTTTGTTCATCTAACTACTTTATATAATTCGATATAAGGACGATCACTAGACGGTTGAATTTGGTACTGCATATGGGAGCATTCGGACTACTGCAGCGCCCATAAAACGAACTTAAAACTTCTAGTTTCAGAAAAGACCATACTAGACCGATTTAAGCCAAATTTAGTTCATGGTATTTCAATTAAATCATCATATCAATGTTTAAAAATGCATAAAATCTAATAAAACTACGCTCCTTCCGAAAGTAGTACGTTTTCCAAAGCGATAGCTGATACAATAATTAGCCGAGATAACAACCAATAATCCAAAATATGGAAATTCCGATTCAATAATGATCGAAATCTGACAACACCTTTCCTCATTTATAGAAAATGAGAACCTACGTCCTATTAGAGGATTAGATCTTTAAAATACCAAATTCAATAGATGATAATCTGGTCTACTTGATGTCGCATATTTCGGTCAATATATGGTATCCAAGTAGAGGTACTTTTTTCAAAAGCCATTTTTTGACAGATCACGCGTTAGTCATGTCAAGCTGTCATGTCATTTTTGTTCATTTTGCAAGAGATAATCTTCAAAAAATAAATGTCTAGGAATGTTCCTTTGATTGATAATAAACATTCCCCATTAAATTTGAAGTTTCTGTGTTTTTTCTTTAAAAAAGTAGGGAACCTGGAAATGGATCACCTTTTATGGTATAATTACAGAAAAATATTTAAGAAATCAGTCAGTATCAGTTCTCCAGCATTATATTGAAGAAACAATTTATTTTCGTTTGGTTTTTTTTAACAAAAGCTGTTTCAGCTATAATTAAGTCAGAGTTAGCACTCCATACTCATTCCTATTAAGTCACTTTGTCACATAATGCTTATGAGAATATTATTATAATATTGCAGTAAAAATTTATGTTTTTTTTTCATTGTTTACCATAGTTTATTTCACCTGTTGTGTAATTATTTGTAGTAAAAAGGCCAAAAAGTTAAGTATTTGGTAGAGTCAACAGAAGTATGAGGATTAATTGTTAAAAAACCAGTCAAAACAGTAAGCGTTTAAATATTATTGCACACACAGATGTTCTTGGGGCTAATATTTGCGCTTTACAACACACCTTTCCACCAACTTACAAGAGGCTACTAAGCCATAAAGAAAAGCTAATAAAACTGTGCGCAAGCAAATGAGGTGAATTATGTTTGTTACGACAGTGAAGTAAAAAAGTATTCAAACTAGAATTGGAGACCCCATCCAAATGATCTGTGAGAGCCAATTTAGAAATGTCTGGCTGTCTATCGGCACGTCAGTTTGTATATACGAGAATTAGCACCTCAGTTCTTGAAATGTCGACCTGAAATTTTGCATACGTTTTCTCCTCTTCAATAAGCTACTAATTTATTGAAATCGCTTATATAGGACCACTATAGCATATATCTGCAATAAAAACTAGCCGATCAAAACCGAGTCCTTGTACGGAAAACTTTTTTATTTGAAAAGATATCTTTATGAAATTTGGCACAAACTATAGTCCAAGGCAACGCTATAATCTCTGAAAAAATTGTTCAGATTGGAGCACTATAACATATAGCTGCCATACAAACTGAACAATCAAAATCGAATCCTTGTATGGAAAACGTTTTTATTTGAAAAGATATCTTTATGAAATTTGGCATAAATTATAGTCCAAGGCAACGCTATAATCTCTGAAAAAATTGTTCAGATTGGAGCACTATAGCATATATCTGCCATACAAACTGAACAATCAAAATCGAGTCCTTGTATGGAAAACTTTTTTATTTGACAAGATATCTTTATGAAATTCGGCACAAATTATAGTTCAAGGCAACGCTTTAATCTCTGTAAAAATTGTTCAGATCCGGAGCATTATAGCATATAGCTGCCATACAAACTGACTGATCAAAGGCAAGGTGAGCCTGTTAATTTTTCCGTGTTAACGCTCCAATTTAACTCATATCGCTTATTATTTGCAAACTTTTTACCACTTTCAAGGAAGTCAACTATAATTTTCTTGTCGGTATCCGAAAATTTGTATTATTTTATGCTTTTACGAAAACATTTCGCAGCCACTGTAAACCTAAATGCGCTCGTAATAAAACCAAGAACACTTCACGCTTGTAACTTTACACTTCCCACTTGACTGCAAAAGCATTTAGAAATGCAGATGTTTATAACACAACAGTTACAACTATACATGCATACAAAAATATATATGTAAATATGTACAGCAGTTGAAAGGAATGCAGGAAAGCACATTTTGTTGGTACGCAGTGTGGCGTGAAGATAAGCGAGATCAAAACAGCTGAAAGGCGGCATGTGTTATTATTTTTCGTTAATTAAGATAAAATTCTACTTGAGTTTGTTTTTCGAATTTTTTGTTTTTTTTGAATATTAATTCTTCGCGGTAAGGCTTACGCCTGCGGTTGACACTTTTTTCGCAACACTCAGCCAACAAAGCGAGGTGCAAGCGAATTTCGCAGAATAAATTAAGTGACTAGTGGGCGTGACTGAAGGTAATTGAAACTGTTCTTGTTTGCGCGAAATCCGCAGATGCCCGAAAATATGCTTATCAGTAAATTGATATCAATTTTATGACAATTCTTTGCTACATTTTCGGCCAATTTAAGAAGCTTATGGGAAATAAAATTTTGGCGGAAGGAATTTGCCAGCCAGTTGTATTTGTATAATGGTAAAACACTTTTTTTTTTTTTGGTAGGAAGTGGATGAATGGAATGAATATGTTGACTCATGTCTATTCATGGTTAACGGTTATTATTAAAGTAAAGTGAAATTAACAATAATAACACAGGACACGACAACCCTTATATGTAGTGTAATAATTTTGAAAAACGCTTTCATTTTATAGTTTTTTAACACAATAGAATAAATAGCATTCTTGTCCAGAAAGTAACGGGTGGGCCATCTAACGTTTTAAATTTGAATTATCTATATTTCGACATTGGAAACGTCAAATATCATTCGGAAAGTGACAGATATTCAGTAAAAAGTCTAAAATTTACGAAATAGGTCGCTATTCACTAGAAGAAAACTGGGAAATATTGAAAAAAAAAACCGAGGATGGTCAATTTTACCGAAAAATCATATTTTCGGACGAGGCTCATTTCCACCTCGATGGTTACGTTAACAGGCTGAATTGTCGCATTTGGGGCACAGGACGGCGCTACGTGCCATACAGCAAACGCTACACTCAATCTTGTACGCCCTATCTTCGAAAATAGCATAATCAGCAAAAGAGGTGATGTGAATTAGTCTCCCAGAAGCTGCGATTTAATTCCGTTGGACTATTTTCTGTGGGGAACTGTTAAAGATAAATGTTACGCCAATCATCCAGAAACAATTTAAGATCTAAAGTACGAGATTCTAAAGTACGAGATTCAAGCTGCTGTAGCTGCCATAAGGCCTGAAACCATCGAGAAAGTACTCCGGAATTGGGTGGATCGGATGAGCTACTGTAAACTCAGCTGTGGTGGTCATTTGTCCGAAATTGTTTTCCACAAATAAATTTCATAAAACAACCTTTTAAATAAATGTTAGACCTTTGAAAAAAATGAAGCCGTTTTTTTTATTGACTTTCTATACATATCCATATACATATACAGATACACATAACAAAAGATTTCAAAGTCGTCTGAGCATTTTATTTTTTTATCGAAGATCCTACTTTGACATACTATTGGGTAGTCGAAAAAGTCTTTTCGTATTTTGTCAATAGTTGTCGTTACAGTCGAATATCTCCAGTGCTACCAACCACATTGTGTCATATCATATAGTGATGGAAAGGTGAGATTTTAAGCTTCATTTAAACAAAATAAAAAATTTAATTCGGGTAAATTGAAAAGCCGTTCAAAAATTAGTGAAAATTCGAGTGAAATTCGCTTTATTTTCAAATTTTGTATAAAAAAAGAAAAGAATGCCACGCAAGCCACCAATGAAATTTGTGAAGTTTACGGAGGCGATGATGTATCAGTTCGCGTAGCACAACAATGGCTCGCTCACTTCCGTTCTGGAAATTTCGATGTAAAAGATGCACCTCGCTCTAGGCGACCTATTGTTGAAAAAGTCGATGAAATTATGAAAAAGATTGACCAGGACCAGCACATAAGCAGCCATGACATCGCTATGGAACTTAACATTCATCATCAAACCATTGAAAGGCTGGCTACAAAAAGTAGCTCGATGTTTTGGGTACCGCATGAGTTGGCAGTTAAAAATTTAATGGACTGAATTAACATCTGCGATTCTTTGCGGAAACGAAATGAAATCGAACCATTTCTGAAGCGAATGGTAACAAGAGACGAAAAGTGGATCAAATACGACAATAATTTGCGAAAAAGATCTTGGACCATGATCTGGAGCGTGGTGAAGTTCAACAAATGGTCACAAAGCCAGGAGCAACGCCTCGAAAGGTTATGCTGAATGTTTGGTGGGATTGGAATCATCCACCATGAGCTGCCCCAGCCTGGTCGAACGATTGAATCTACATTTTACTGTCAACAACTGATGATATTGAAGCAAGCAATCGAAAAAAACAGCCAGAACTGATCAACAGAAGTAGCTTCGCTTTCCATCTGGACAACACTAGACCACACACATTTTCGATGACTTGGAAAAAACTAGGAGAGCTTGGTTGGAAAGTTTAGATGCATTTACCATATAGCCTTGGCCTTGCACCATCGGACTAACATTTGTTTCGGTCAATGCAGAACTCCCTTAGTGGAGTAAAGTTGAAGAAAAAAAGCCTGTGAAAATTACTTGTCGCAGTTTTTCGCCGAGAAACCAGAAAAGTTTTATACTGATGGAACAATGTCTTTAGCGGAAAAATGGCAAAAAGTGGTCGACCAAAATGGTACATATTTGGTTCATTAAAGTTTATTTTAAATATAAAAAAAAGTTGAAGTTGAAGAAATACGAAAAGACTTTTTCGACTACCCAACATGTGTAGAAATCGATGTCAAGAAGGTATTCCAAATATATGTATATCTTAATTATATATTTTTTCATGTTTAGTGTAAGTCCTTTCTATACATTTCTGCTGCAATAGAACGATATCTAATACCATCTCAGAAGTTGAGGCTTTTTTAGAGCCAGTTAACTGGAGGATAGAGTCTAAATGCATCCACACATACTTCGTTTGGGGAACAACAAGCTTTGCCAGATTGATATTCGAAACGAATAGCATTAGAGGCAATTAATATACATACTTAACGCTTAATATAACCCATAGTGAAATATGTTGGAAGAAAATCCGGAGCTAGTACTCCTCAGTGGTTCACCCAGAAGATCAAGGAATGTCAGAGTAAGGTTAAGTTCGAATTAAATTTCAACACTGACATTATATATTAAAGCTTTCAATAACTTTTTCTCATTTAAAAAAACACACCTAACTATGTACTTTTATGCATATAACCACACAAGAAACTCAACTCATTCACAAGTGCCACGGCCGGCTCGCGACCAAATGGAATAGGGGAAAGTGAGCCATAAAATGCAACAAAGTACTATTAATGTTGTTGCAATTGCAATACACAACGCGCAGTTTGCAATTTGCAGGTTGTCGTCTATGTATGCATCTGCTATTTGCTGCCTTGCTGGTTGTTGCAACAAACTGCCCAACATATCAATAAAATATTCTTAATGTCACTTAAATGTCATATTAAATGTTATTGTAATGCATTAAATTGGCGCCAAATGTCATTACATGCAACGCGAATCAAGCGACACGTACGCACAAACAACAGCAACAAGAACAACAGCAAGCATGCACAACCAAAACAACAACAACAGAAAGTGTAGGACAAGCAGCAATTGAGGAGACGACAATTACTAGAAATGGCGTTGTTGTTGTTGTTGCGTTTGCCGCCGGGAACAAGGGCAAATGCGTCACGCATGCGCCACCTATGTGTCAATTTAAATTCCAGCAATCAATTACGTACAAATGCGTACAAGCGCGCACACAAATATGCATGCGTATGTGTATGCGCGCCTGTGTGTGTGTGTGTGTTCGCAGCCTCAATGGCAATAATATGTTTACGCATACGTCGACATTGTTGTTGTTATTGTTGTTGCATGTCATTTTGCGCGTTCAGCTAATGAATATGAGAGACAAGCAAATCAACACCAGGCAGCGCCAATATCAATAACAACAACAGCAGCAACACAAGCGTCAGCGTGGAAAATTCACAGTGCCATCCCGCCGCTACTGCCGCTGCGCCCATGCGCCGCGCTTGTAACAATCGAAATGTTGTAAATTATACGCAATTACGTGCTAATTTACAATGTTTGCGTATAATTTATATTTGCTTATACGAGCGCTGGCGCGCGTTCGTGTTCGTGTGTCGCGCCTGCGAGCGCACCGTTTGCACGCATGCACCAGTGCATCACCGATGCGGCGCGCGTGTGTATGCATGTGCAGCGCGTACGCTGTTTAGCGGCGCGATCGCTGAATTTTAAGCATATGGGCCGGTCGCGCGGTCGTTGGTTGGCGGCCGCGGCCGCGGCAGCAGCGTTGCATTGCGTTTGCATTTCGCATTGCAGGCGCCAATCATCGGCTAATAATTTCCATGCGACGCGAAGGCGCTGCACGGCTGGACGAGTTGGCGGGTTGGCTGGCTGGCTGGCGGCCTGTCTGTCGCACTTCACATTTCGCGTTTGCATTTCCTTAAAAATTGCAACAAATGCGCGCATTGACTGTGAGAAATGTGGCAAATGTGTTGTAATAATTAGCGATGTGAAAAAAAGCAATGGCGTCGCGAGTGGGTGGCAGTACTTGGAAAGGCGATGCTATCGGTTTCTGAGAAACAACAGCGTTGGTGTGCGAAATAGCAGGGGCGACGTTGAATACTTAATTTGGCGAAGAAATGTTGAAAAGATTAACGATCGGTGGATAAGGATGTATAGAAGATATGTATATAAGACTAGTAAATGTGAGATATGGAGTATGGTATCCAAACTATGGTATGGTATAACTCTGGCCAAAATTGGCTCTTCTTAAATATCATGAGCCATTTGTAGGAAAGTTTAGTTTTAAGAAGATGTTGCCGGCAAAAACGAGGATTACAAAGATGGATGATGAAGTCGCAGTGTAACAGGTCTATTGAAAAGTCCGGATGAATAGATGACGCTACTAGAATTAAGTCCATATGATTTTTGCCGTAACGTTCAAATGAAACTGAAATTATGGAGGGAACACTTCTCCAGCCTGCTGATCGGCAGTGAAAGCATAACAACGAGATGGCGAACCCGATTCCCCAAACGATGACGATGGTGCAGACGTTCCATTGTCCGACTATGAAGAGGCTCGAGTTGCAATAACCCGTCTGAAAAACAACAAAGTTGTGGGAGCCGATGGAGTGCCGGCCGAGCTATTCACACACGGCGGCGAGGAACTTATTAGGAGCATGCGCTTCTTTGAAGAATAGACTTGGAAAAATCAACCACTGACCAGATATTCACCATGCGCCATATCTTGTAAAAGACTCGTAAAAAAGAAGATCGACACACACCACCAAAGACGAAATATTTCCTGTCATCAAACAAACAGTCGTCGCACTCTCGTCTTGGCTTCCACGTCACTGTTGACAGTCGGAACTTCGAAGTCGTGGATAATTTCGTCTGTCAGTATTAACAGAAACAATAATGTCAGCCTCAAAATCCAACGCAGAATAACTCTTGCCAACAGGTTCTACTGCAGACTGAGTAGACAATGGAGAAGCAAAGTCCTCTCTCGACGAATGATGACCAAACTCTATAAGTCACTCATTATTCCCGTCCTGCTACATATGCATATGGAGCAGAGACAGTAACGATGACAACATCGAATGAGTCGACGTTACGAGTGTAGAGAGACAGGTTCTACGGAAGATTTATGGTCCTTTACTCAACCCCAACAGCAAGTATCGAATTCGATGAAACGAAGAGTATGAGATACACGACGACATTGAGATAGTTCAGCGAATTAAAAGACGGTGGTAGCCGGTTGGCTAGGTCAGGTCAGGTCCGAATGGATGAAAACTCGCTAGCTCTGAGTGCATTCGACGCAGTACCCGCCGTCGGTAGCAGAGGAAGAGAAAGACCTCCACTCAGTTGGGAAGACCAGGTGGCGAAGGACCTGGCTACACTTGGAATTTCTAATTGGCGTCAAACACCGAAAAAGAAGAACGACTGGCGGGCGGTTGTAAACTCGGCTAAAACCGCATAAGCGGTGTCTACGCTAATGAGGAAGAAAATGAAGTTGTTCGACATAGCAGGTACTCTTAAGATACGAGTTAATGATTAGGAGCAGTGTTTGGAGCTGTCCAAGCGTAGTAATCCGGTCAATATGTGACAATGGACGAAACATGGCTCCATTATTGAAGCACGAAATCGCCGAAAAATGGCCGGATTTGAAGGAAAAAAAATGATGTTTCATCCAGACAATGCACCGTGTCACAACTCATTGAAAAGAATGGCAAAAACCTTTGAACTGCTTCCGCATTCAACGTATTTTCCAGGTCTGGCTATCAGTGACTATTTCCTCTTCTCAGACCTCAATATAATTCTCACTGACAAGAAATTTTCGTCGAATGAGGAGATGATCGCCGAAACTGAGGCCACCGAAACATTTAAGAAATATTTTGACCTTTGAATAATTATTGATTGCAATTACTAAAATATCTACGGTGCCTTGGCGTTGCTTTTAAAGACAAAAGCGTAGCCCTAAATCTTGTGAGAACAGCTCTCAGATAATTTCAAAGCAAGAAGCTGTAGTCTGATCGATGAATTAAACCACACGCCTGCGCTTATTTCAAGAATAAAAATGATAATAATTCAAACAAAAAAGAGTCGTCACGCCGGTTTCAAGTTATGGAGGTAACCGCGCTCCTACATCTGAATCCAGAAAATTTTTGCAGGAAGACAGACCGGCTGTGATGCCTCGACTTAAAAGTGCTTGATCTCATTGAGGTAATGATAATAGCCAGAGTCGTAGAAAGACTTAAACAGCCTGACTGAACTCATAACGGAGTTGAGGTCTTTGTAAATATCTTTGGAAGTGAAGAGAGTTATATACTATATAAATAGCTTACATTGGTTGAAGACCTAAAAGTGTCTATACTGCCTACCCTATATGCGGCGATCATTTTATCCTAACATTGATCTCAAATTCTTAAAGTTTATCCCATCCGATTGAGCGCATCTCTAAAGATTTAATGTATCCAATTTTTTAAGCATTCAAACTAACAACAAAGGACTCTCGCGGTGTAATTTACTCATCGTTGGGGTAAAAAATATTAATATTTACTTCACAGTTAAAAAAAATCATAATCTGACAGCCGTCGCACAGTAGCCAAATTATGAGAAAATTGCTCATAAAAATGCAACGATAATAAGCTCATATTGAACGTAATGGCATAACAAAAACAAATTTCGGGAATGAAGAAACACAGCAAATACGGCTGCCGACGGCGTGGGTTCCGCAGCTCACACGCTTCTCATACGCCCGTCTGAGCGAACGCATGTGTGACGAATGACCGTTGTCAGTAGACAGCTATCAAAGCTATCAAAAATCTGCCAACACACGTCAAAACAATACCGACAGAATTCTCTCACGCATGAAGAGCGCACAAAAAGTGCCATAACTGCGCATTTCTTCTACATGCAAAGATGGAAAGGTAAGGAAAGAAGACTTGCCCGCGGCAACTTTCGAAGGCGGTGGCGGCGTCGGCGGCACTCAAAAACCGGCGTAAAAAGTAGATTCCCTTTTTTATTGTTTGCGCCAATTCTTAACAAATATTTCAGGTACTTCACTTTCGATGATATTGTCGTTTTCGTTGTTTTAGAGTGTTTCGTGGCGGCAGAAACCTGCCTGCCGAAAAACCCAACAGAATACATATTCTTTTTCGCATATTACCCGTTTTGAAATGCTAATTATGTGTTTTTGTTTACGTTTCCAACTCGAAAATCGACGTCATTTACGACTGTCGGTTATCGGTAAGTGCAGTTAAAGTCCGTCTGCGGCGTTCGTGCTTAGCTTCGCTGATGATTTAGCACGACAGCGCACGACGCAGCCGCCGCCACCTTCATTTTTTTTTTTTTTTTTTTTTTTTTGCACTGCGCTGCCATATCATTTCGAAATCGTTCAACTCAGCGGTTGATGGCATTCCAGCGCCGCTGCCGTGAATTATTTCGCAAAATTCGAAGGAGAAAAAAGAACAACTTTAATTGGAGCAAAGTCACCGACGCCAGCGCACGGCGTTTACCTAAGCGAATTGAGTGGGCAAAAAAAAAAAAAACAAAAAAAGAGAGCGTGTGCAATCGTCTCCTTGTTTTGTTATAACGCCCTCACGTCTGCGGCTCTTTGGAAATATTTCGCTAATTCTTAATTTGATTTAGATCTTTGTTTTCTGTTTAGACTTACGTGTTGCTGTTATTGTTTTTGTATTCAGCTGCGATTTATTTCGTATATAATTTAATAATAGTGGGTGTTTGCCATTTTATTACCGTAATTGCGACGCTTGAAGACCCGAAATAACGGTGTGGTGAATTAAACAGCAATTTGACGTTCGAAAGAATTTCGAAAGCATATTTCGAAAATTGATGGCGAAGCGGAGTTGGAAATGAAAATTAAACTCATTGGAAGTGGAAACGGTTTAAAAGAAAAAAGTTTTTTTAATAAATTAAAAAAAATTAAATATTTCGTGTCATTAAGATTCCAAGTTGAATATTTCAATACTCGGACTCATACTTCGCTACTTAGAAGTTTTTATCACAAACTTCCAATTGGACCTCATCAGTGTGGCTTTAGATCTGGCAAATCCTACATAGACCACGCATTCACTATACTTAAACCCTGGAAAGACCCTCGACAAATCAATCCGACACCCAGCTCCTCTTTGTCGATTTCAAAGCCGCTTTCAGCAGTAAGTATGTATCTAATACCTATGATGTACCTGCGAAACTCATATGGTAAAGCAGAACAGTCATAAGCACAGCCATCAGCTCCGTCGAAATCCTGGATCCATCCAATCCGTTCGATACCAGATGAAGTTATTAGAAATGGTAATTGATTCTCTCCCGAGTTCTGAGAGTATTTAACGCAGTTCCCGCCGGGAGAAGCAGTCGAAGAGAAAGATCTTCACTCCGTTGAAAAGACCACATGGAGATGAACCTGGCTACACTTGGAATCTTCAATAGACGCCGAACGTCGAAAAGGAAGAACGACCGGCGCTCTGTTGTAAACTCAGCTGTAACCGCGTAAGCGGTGTCTACGAAAAAAAAAGGGGAAGTTTGATGCTCTTTCGTGCGTCTTCTTCATTACAAAAATTTATACGCGCCGGTAATCTGAAATGCAATGGTAATATATACTCAGAAATTAATCTGCTAATGGGGTACATAGATTGTACTGGCCTCATAGATCTTAGGCCTTGACAACAGATCATCGGAGACTTTTCCATAACCAGCATAAATTCCATCAATAATCTAAGTCAGGCGATCAAACGCAGAACAACTCTTGCCACAAGGTGCTACTACTGGGATTGATAGGCAATTGAGAAGCAGATACTTCTCCCGACAAACATAAATTACACTCTATAAATCTCTCATCATTCCCATCCCATTATAAGGCGAAGAAGCAAGGGACGATGACAAACGAAAATGAGCAAACACTTGAAGCATTTGTGAGAACTGTACTCCACAAGGCCTTTTAACCGCCCAGGAGAGCAATGAATATTAAATAAGATAAAACCACGAGCAGCATAAGCTTTATGGTAACATGGATATACTTAAGATCATATACATCCAAAGAACGCGCTAGTTAGGCTATCTCGATCGCATGGAATATGATGTTGTGTGAAAAACATCTTCGAACTCAACAGGAAGCAAGGGTACTCATGCACACAATGGATGGATCAAGTTCATAGCGACCTGTCTGCGTGTACAACTGGCGTGACCTTACAAAGTATAGAGGCAACTGCCGACGGTTGTAGTCCCAATGAAAGAAAAATTGATAACATTCATCCATAACTAGAAAATATGCTAGAGAATGATGATTAAGAACTTGTAAAATGATGAGATGTTGTTGAAGTCTCACGCAGAAATCTATTTTTTGTTCTATTCATGCTTTCATTAAAGGGTTGTTTGGACCATCCAAACTTTAGCAAGAAATAAGTAATTGAATATAATGTCAATGAGCTGCACTAAATTATGAAGTTCTTTAGCAGCCAGACTTTTGAAAGAAAATAAGTCAGTGAGTGTTTCGCAAGGGTACCATGATTAGAGATCAGCTCGATGATGATCCGTTACTACGACAGTCGAGTCTAAGTAACCGAAACCGTCCCGGATTTTATCCGGCCAAGGTCTGTTCCTCGAAATCACTGCAGTGAGGTTTTCTGTCGCTACAACAATATATGGAATATCGAATAATTTATTTTCCATAGCTCCAGAACATTTAATTTGGGTAACAGTCACGGCGAGCCCTTTTGTTCCTGAGACATAACAGATGAATCGGCTTAGAAGAATCTAATTGAAGTATGTTCTCTGTATGAATAAGATTTCGTGGACTTTCCGAGCTTGGTATAGAACAACTTTTCCGGAAAATAACGAAACTGCAGCTTTTTACACGAGAGGGGTTATTTACAGTTCCCTTATCTATATGTAATAAATAAGTACAAAATTTCGACCATGCTGGATTTTTAGAGAAAGGCAGCTCGCAACATTTTCAACAGAAATGTTTCTAAAATTTCAAACTTAAAAATATTCTGCTATATATAAATCCACTAGCAATACCTTTCCCTCATAACTTTTACAATTTAATCATGTCGTTACTTCGTTCGTCTCCTCAAACCACCATAATCTCCCTTCGTTCCTTATCGACTCCGCCATGCTTCCGGCTTAGGGCTTTCCTACTGTAGCGCGTTCCCACAACTAAGGGTCACAATTATGTTTTAACGATTAATTTAATTGAAACAACGCAAAGGTGTAACACAACAAATACCAAATGTGCAACTATGCCTTGAACTAGAACGGTTCATCAACTTCAATGGCAATTACTCAATGCGTCAGGGCCGAGCGTCAACTGTGTATGCACACACAAATCGGTGCGCGCTAAGTAATTACAATGCCAACAGCGCCATCAACACTCTCATAGCGCATAAGCAATAACAAAAACAATAAGCACAATGGCAATAAGTGGAAAAAATTGCAAGAGTAATCAGCGCGCTATAGCGGCGGCATTAAATGCCACACGGCGCCACATTTAACAATCGGTGCGACGCAAGCGCCTGCTGACACCCAGCACAACGCACAACAAAGCAAAATGCAGGCACCACACAAAAAGGGCACATAACTGCACACATACATACATGCACACAGCGCACGGCAATTGAACAAGTGCCATCAATTTCATTTAAGCGCCAACAAACTGCGACGTCACAGCGAAGGTGATTTTAGACCAGCTGGTGAGCAACGCACACTGTGGAACGCAACAAACCACCCTACCGTGAATATATATAGTGGCTCCAACGCGCTTGGTTGCTGGCCACCGGCCGCCTCATCTAGCGCCACTAATTGTGCGCCACACACAAGTGCGCGCCAACAAGCCACATTTTACGCGTGCAACACGCAGTTTCCTTCGGCCAAACGTTGGTGTTTTGGTGTGTGCTTGCGCGTCGTTTGCATGCGCCGCCTTCCTACCTTCTCAAGCTAGCATTGCATATAAGTTTCACGTGATTTTGTTATTCTTTATTTTTGCATGCGCCTACGCCGCGCGCCCAACTCGCGCCCTCCGCACACCTAAAAGCGTACGCGCAATGGTGTTTGGTGGTGGCGTCAGTGAGCCCAATCGTTTGTCGCGCGCTTCGCATACACGGTCGCACTCAGCAGTTTTGTCGTGCCTTTTTAACTACGCGCGGCTTACACGTTAAGCGCGTCTCCGTTCAGCTGTGCTGTCACTTTATCCGCGTGTGCCTCCCACGGTTGGAGCAGGCGCTTCGTTGGGGTATGTGGGTAGCCGCTTAACGCGTTGCGATACTTATCAGCGCGCAACATAATTTACACAATCCCTTTTGGCCAGCTGTGGTCGTACGGTTACTGGCTGCGGCTTGCCGGTTATGGTACCCACGCCGCTGGTTGTTGGTGTGTATGGATTGAAGCCGCACGGCAGCCAAGCGCTCCTGCAAACTGTGTGCGCCTTATTGTTTATCATTTGCGCCGCGTCCAGTGGCAGCCGTGGCCAATTGCTGTGGTCCGTTGTGACGTTCACAGCTAACGAATGGGTCTTCGGTGTTTGTGCAAACAATGCAACTCGCGCGCTTTTTGCTTTTTGCTATTTTATATTTTTTGTTTTTTATATTTCCATTTTGCTCGAGCACCCAACTTTGTCTGTCCTTCCGTGACTTTTGCGCCATGCTAGAAGCGTAGCAGGTATGTGTATGCATTTGTTTGCCGTGTGCGCTTTGTTGCATGCCACACTTAATGTTCGTTGCTTCAGGTAATGAGGTGGCAAGCTAAGCTTGAACGCCAACTTGGCATTTTGACTATGCTGAGTAGGCGCCTGGCGTCTTGCTGTTGCAACAACTTTTTTCTTTGCGATCCGAATGCGTGTATGGAACAATGAAGACTGTTGACACACACATGCATTCATACAGACATATACCTACATACATATGTATATAATTCTGCAGTTCCTTTGACATTAGCCTTGACAGTGCAGCTTGTGTTAATCGTTGTTGCCAGCATTGTTAGCCAAATAGGCATAAATGTTCATGACAATGTAAAAATATTTTGTTGCTGTAATATTAATTTTATATATTATATTGTAAGTATTTTATTTCGAATTCTGTCCTGCAACAAATGTTGAAAAGTGGTCCCAAATATCGCAACTGTCCAAATAAATCTGTTCCCAATAAACGAAACTGTTCCCACAATAATTTTAGGCTGGAAATGTTTAAATATGTTCTCAAAAATCGAAACTGTTAAGAAAACAAATCTGTTCCCAAAAAATTTTAACTGACCCCACATGAAATTTTCCCCATAACTATAATATTGGATAATATCACTATCTTAAATACGGGCGTCTGCTGTTTTAATCGATCTATAGTATTTAAAAAGTGTTCCCAATATAACAACAATTACATGGAGGCTTCACTGAGCAGCCGTCGTAAACATCAACTATCGAGAAATGTACTCTTAGTAATTTTACTTAGGGAAGATAGTAGTTATAATGTTGACCATCAGAGGTTTCGCTTGAAATGACCCTTTAATCAATATTAAGACCAAAATGTATGCGGCCAAAGTGCAATATCCTTTATGGATGCGACCTAAAAGACTTGAATCTTTTACAAAAATGAAAAACCTAAATAAAAATATAATAGCACTAATTTCAAGATTTACCAGGTAGTCATTGTAGGGTAGTAGGTGAAGTCTTCTGTCGGGAGCTTTACATCAAATCTAGTTTCAAGCTACCAGACCACAGCAAAATCTTTCAAGCATAGACATACTGCTGATTAGGGACGGCACTCTTACCCCAATTTCATCCGATTGGGAGCATGTCGGTTTTCCGATGTCCGTTTGTTGGACCTATGAAGCTCCAATGATCTTGGCAAAGTGAACCGTAAGAGGTCCTCCGAACTACTAGCACTTAGCAAGGCTAATCTCGCCGCAATTATAGTTCTTCTGACTGTCTACGGTACAATAGATACACAGGCGATACGACTTAACACTCTGTTCGAAGCTCTCTGCCAAAGCTGTTTGGAAATAGGCGAGGTCGGATAATCTTGTCACTTTCTCTTTTATTGCCCGGCTTTTGACAGATTGAGATCGAAATATCTCGGCTCAAAGCGCTTCGTCAATCTACTAGGCGATGCACTTTAAAGAATTTTGTAGGAACACAAAGAACAACCATTTGTCCCAGTGAGAACCATCGATGATATTGATACCTCAACAACCGTTAGTTAAAAGATCAAACTCTATCATTCCCGTCTTGCTATAAGGTGCAGTGGCATGGATGATGACAACATCTGATGAGTCGACGTTAAGAGTTTTCGAGAGAAAGGTTCTGTGGAAGATTCATGATCCTATGCGCTTTGGCAACAGCGAATACCGCAGTCGATGAAACGATGAGTTGTACGAGATATGCGGCGACATTGAAATAGTTCAGCAAATCAAGAGACAGCGGCTTCGCTGGCTGGATGAAAACATTCCACAGCTTTGCGAGTATTCGACGCAGTATCTGCGGGGGACGTTGAGGACGACCTCCACTTCGTTCGAAAGATCAGGTGGAGAAGGACCTGGCTACAGTTGGAATCTCAATCGACCCATCGATTTTGGATCAACGCTATGACCTAACCTCGTCTAATTTTAGTAGTCATTATAGGAATATTATAGCCTTTCTTGGCGAAACAGTGGTAAAACTCAGACATAATTTAATACGTAAACATGTTTTTTTTTTTTTACTTTTCATGTGTAAAACCCACACAGTCAACACTTCGGCTAAATGAATCCATGTTGTCTGCCAGAGGCGAAAATACGCCCAACATTACTCACAGTAAATGTGAAAACATAAAATAAAAATAAAAATGGATATAAAAATAACAACAAAAGTTGATATAAATAAATCAACTCCAATAAATGTTTTCGGTTGATCATTTTGATAAATACAACCATTAAATTGGCAGCAATTAGTTAAACAACACTAGTCACACTTCATAACACAAACACATATATATTTACAAGTGCATATGCATTACTAATATGCTAAAACAAATTGCCAAGTGTGCCGCTTACTGTATCCGCACACACACACACCGCCCATATTTAGTTGTCTATAAGCTGACTGCACCTCATCTGTTTCCACTCAAACATTTGTTGTTTGCAAATTATTTATTTATAACTGTTTTGATTGACTAACCAACAGCGCTGTCCTATAAGTGGCGCTGACCCAGTCGCTTAAGGCCCGTTCGGCGTGCCGGCGCGTCGGTCGGCCGGACAGGCAATCAAATAAACAACTCGCCTGTCGGGCGGGCAATTCACTGGAACTGCACTCACACACACATACACATGAACATATGAGTACTACGAGCGGTGCACATCCAGCCTTCTGGCCGGTCAATCGTCCACAACATTAATTAAGTCCATATCAAACGGTGCAATCGGCGACTGAAATTGCATCATTTGTGTTTTGCAATCAAATCGCAACAATAACTACAACGACAACATAAATACAAAATACACAGACTTAAATGTGAAATTTAAAAATAGACGAAAATTAAAATATGCATACGAGTATTATCTGTCGGCTATACACCTACTGTGGGAGCTCATGAATTTGTTAAAAATTTGCAAAAGAGAGGAGGTTATCAAGTTCAAAACAGTTTTCAGTAGGAAATTTCAAATTTCTAAATTTTAGAAAAGGAAAAAGGGTTAAAATCTCTATGTTGTTTACATTGTCCAAAAAGCTTTTAAAAGTTTCCACAAAGCTTTTATGGCATTATTAAATTAAAATAAATCAAAAATTGGACGTTTAGTTACTGTATAGATTTATATAATTTACTTATCATAAACCTGCTGTGAACTATTTAAAAATTACGTTACTCGACTAAAATTACGAAGCTTTTTAAGAGCTTTTATGCCCCAAAGCTTTCTCAAAGCAAAAAAAAATGTTGTTAATACCTGATTTATAATTGTATTTAATTAATAAACAAAATCACAGAGCTTTTCACGAGCTTTTGTACCTCAGAGCTTTTTCAAAAAAAATGGAATTGTTATTAGTAGCTGAGTTATAATTGTGTTGGATTAATAAACAAAATCACAAAGCTTCTTAAGAGCTTTTATATTTCAGAGCTTTTGCCAAAAGCTGTGTAGGAGCTGCAGTAAGATGGTTTTAAAAGTAATTTACTAACAACAAAAAATAAATAAAAAAAAACTCAAAAGCCTTTGTACCTGATTTATAATTGTATTTGGTAAATAAACAAAATCACAAAGCTTTCTAAGAGCTTTTGTGCCTCAGAGCTTTTTAAAAAAAAAAAAAAAAAATGGAATTGTTATTAGTAGCTGAATTATAATTGTTTTGGGTTAATAAACAAAATCACAAAGCTTTTTAGGAGCTTTTATATTTCAGAGCTTTTGTCAAAAGCTTTGTAGGGCCTGCAGTAAGATGATTCTAACAGTAATTTGCTAATAACAAAAAATAAATAAATAAAACTCAAAAGCTTTTAAGCTTTTTGAATATGTATAAGCAACTATGATCCAATCATATTTGTCGGAATCAGAATTCAGAGCAATCTTATATTCTAATGTTTTTTGGTCTGACATAGAGAACAAACTGCCATGATTTTCGTGAGGATGAAACCTGAAATATGGACGATTCAAACTAGGAGACAAGCTGTCTGATTAAACTCTTGAGAACTGTAAGGGTCGTCTGTGGATCACTCAATGTTATTGAAATAAGTGTGTTGTACTGTGTAAGGATTAAGGGGGGAATCCTTACAGACCTGAAGATGGCTCCACCCATTGCATGTGGTATACCTAACCAAAGTGGGCCGGGCTTGAACTTAACCCAGATAGAGAGAATGAGGAACAATCCTTCAATAGTTAAAATTTCCCAAATTATAAACTTTAAGCGGATAAAGTCCGAATCAGTTACCGCAATAATGGGTAATTCTTGAGAATTTTGCTAATCTTATATATAAAAATATTGCGAAAAGTAGTTCTCTAAAATTCAATTCAGTTTCACATTACTGCCGAAAAGGGTCCACAAAAGCTGCGCGAGGTGGTTGAGTAACTGTTCGACGACGGCTTTAACATTAGCTGGACTTTGTCATCTGTGATTGTGATTGTTAGTGGCTGCGCCGTTTTTTCGGTTGTTAACCGCTTGAGATTTGTAGATTTGTAAATGTGTCTTTTCATCTGGGCGTTTGTTGTTGTCATTGATTGCGCGCCCCAGGTTGTTGAGGTTGCCGCTGACATGCATGACGCGGCAAAATTGAATGCCAATTCGACTACATACATTCCTCCAGACCCACATTCATAATACTTCTGCTTATCGGCGCCACATCGTACAGCTGCTCGCAGCTCAAACCTACATGAGCACGAATATACGCGTATATGGTGGCTGATGGGTGGCAGTTTCGCCAACATATGGTAGCTACAGTGGCAATGACACGAGACAATCTATTTATTTTACGTTTACTACCAATTTTGGCTGTTTATATATGGCGCACATACATACATGTGTCTGTAGACATGTCTGTTTCCTTTCCGTCGGCGCCTTAAATCTTGATTTATTTTTTCGTTGATGTCAGATTAACTGATGTGGCTGATTAATTGCGCAAATTATTGCACAAACATACATACATACATCAATATTTTCTGTATGCTAGAGTGTGTGTGTAGCAAATGATTGTTTCGAGTTATCGGAGTTTAAGATCAATTACTAAGCTCCACGTGGTATTGGTTATACGATCTAATTTATTACTTAGAAACGTGGTCTCGTTTAGGCGTTTAGCTGAGTCCGGTTTGATAACATTGTAATAATGTCCAAGAATTAACGTTGAAAACGATTTTTGGATTATGGATCTTTATAGATCGAGCGGTGGGTTTAAATATCGGTCTACTGCCGATCGTATGACTACATTAACAATACTGAAGATCGGCCAGCAAGCAGAGCAAGAATTAACAAGTTTTAGTATAATTTCACTGATGATTTCACTGAAATTTCCTTCAACCGAATCGTATCTGATGGATTGTGAAAAAAAATTACCTTTCAGATCTATAAATTTAAAGAAGTACAACGAGCACATACTAGAAGGAATTTCTCTGTTTGCCATTTACTTGGGATTGGGCAGAAATGATTCTTTTACATACGGCTTAAGCAGCTCACGACTTGTGGTCTTAGACTAAGTATCCTCTGGGTAACCAAAAAACATCCGTTTGAAGGCGAGTTATCCTTCCCGAAGGTTGTGCGCTTGGTTTGGGCCCCGCCACGTAAAAAACGACCCCAATGAAAAGAAAACAACAGTCACGGACGAGAAAACGAGGGCAAGACGAAACATCTGCTGTCTATCATCAAGCAAACAGTCATCGCACTCGCGACTTGGTTCCAATGTACCAGTTGACAATCATAACTTCGAAATTATAAATAATTTCGCCTATCTTGGAACCAGCATTAATACCAACAACAACGTTAGACTCGAAATCCAACACAGAAAAACTGTTGCCAATAGGTGCTACTTCGGATAAGTAGCCAACTGAGAAGTAAAGTCGACGCAGTACCCGTCGGTGAAGTAGGGGAAGAGGCAGACCTCCACTCCGTTGGAAGAACCAGGTGGAGAAGGACCTGGGTACACATGGAATCTCCAAGAAGAAGAACGCGGCATCACGGCCTAAAATGACTACAAAACCTAACTAGGACTTCGAAGTGTAATACGGATCTCTAAGACTTAATCTTCAAACCTATTATTCCCTAAAAACTATTTTCAAGTTTCTTGTGAAGTACATATACTTGTATAAAAAATGTGTAAACGGGTTTCCAATGGTTCTAGGACAAACCTATTTTATCCTTAAAAAATATTTAGAGAAACGAATTTACAAACTTAAGTTTAGAACACGATTGACTTAGAGGTTTGAATTCGAAGCTACATATGGTACATCCGTGACATTCAGGGGTTCAATCTCTTTAAAGCTAAACCTAAGTATAAAATTTCTTTTCTAATTTTTGAGGGTAAAATACATGGTAAATCCTGCGGCTCTTTTATCTTCTTCGATTTCTTCGTGGTTGCTGTGACTCCGCTACCGAATAGCAAGCATTCCTGACTCAGTGCTGAGTTCTCATTTCAGTCCATATAAACCTGAGTATGTTCATTCCTAATTACAAAAAGTTAGCTCACGTAACCAACTTTGCGAGTCTTTGTAGCTCAAGCTTATTCCTTAGCTGATCTCTAGCTACACGAGATCCCTAAGTCGAGCGCTCATGAGCTCTGGTACAATTATCATCTATCTTTGCTCAAAACTTGTGAACAAACAGTATATCTTTGGCCACGAAAGCTCCCCAACTATTTGGTATTCGGTAAATGCCACATAGATCAAACTGTTTTGAGAATGGATCAATCAGCGTTGTAAGAAATTACAAAATTTAAACGATTTTCAAATCAAATTTTTCTTCTTCTTCTTTCGAACCTAGAAGCAGTTTCTGACTGACATCAAAAGAAACCACTTACAAAGTTTCAATTTCTTGTAAGCTAAACTTACGCAATAAACTGTCTTAGCTCTAAAACTCGAAACTAAATCAGTGGCTTCTGCCACTTAAGCGTCAGATGATTACGAAATCATTTCAAGAGAACACCTTTTTCGACGATTTGACAGCTTGTGCTTGCCACGCGCAGCCGCAACATGCAAATGAACCACTATAAGTCAATTCTATGTAATACAAGCGGCAAGTGCCAGGTGATTAAGGCAGCGCCAAAAGTGTCACTGCAATTTGCAAACATGTTTCTGGTCTCGATTCTTACAAACAATTTACATTCACATTTTGCGCGCGGCGCAGCGTCTAACTGAGAAGGTGTGGCGGTCGGATGGTTGACGCAGCACAGCAAACAACAATAAAAGTAGCAACGACCAAAAAGGTGAACGGCAACAAAAATAGCAAAGTCATACAATGAAAACTAACGCCAGCAAGTTAACGGCAACAACAAAAGTGAGTAGCGTGCGGCGGTGGAAGGAGTAGGCGAGGCCGCGGAGGACAACAGCGCAGCGTGTCAGTCGTTTCTTAGTCGCGTGAGTAGCGTTAATTGAATTGAATCAAATTAATTTGCTGATTCTAACAGTGAGGGAGCGCAAAAAAACTCTTCAAACTGACAGGTAGGCAGGCAGGTAGGCAGGCAGGCAAGCAGGCAATCAGCCACGCTGTGTGAGGAGCGCTAAGCGGTTGGTTCACTTGTCAAGCCAAAGGCCAAGTGGCAGGCGTTGAGACGGTGACTATTAAGCAGTTTAACAAAGATGACTCAATCAAGACTTCAAGTGTCTGTGTGGCTGTTGTGTTGTTGCATTTGGTGCGGCTGTTTGGACCGTTGCGCGGCGCAGTGAGATCACGTGGTTTATTTGTGGTGATTTGCAAGCGCAACAAATCGCTAAATAAATCTGCATACTTACAGCTTATGATTGCCTCATTCATACTCATTAAGCGACCGACCGCGGCACAAACTTGAGGAAATTGCCCAATGCTTGGATCAAGCGCGGCGCGAGTGTGGCTAATGAAGCGGTGCGCGCGGCGGTGCGATACCTGCCAAGCGGCCATCAACGCCAATATTAGCAACACCATTAATGGCGCGCTGACGACCACAACAAATAACTCTGCAACAACAACAACAACAACAACAACAACAACAACAACAACAACAATGTAACAACAACAACAACAACAACAACAACAACAACAACAAAATCTTGCAGTCACAACGACAACGTCAACAACAATATAGTGGTAAAACAAACACATCATTTCTTCATCGCCAGCAACATCACCACCACCACCAACAACAACAACACTGACAATAACATCAGCGCCATCCACATTGATACTGATTTGTGCTGCTGATGGGCGCATTTAATTTTAATTAAAGATTACCGCTGCAATTGAGTAGCTGCCTGCCACACGCGTATGAGGCAATGCGCCAAGCAGACGCGCAACACTCAAACACAAACACAAACACAACCACACATCCAATGGCGAAACGTGGCCGTGCCGCAATGTCGCGCTTGTTATGGCGGCGCTAAATCGCTGATCTTATCAGACGTTGTGACTGTCGCGCAAGCGTTCAACAAGTCACAAAGTCACCACTTACCACACACACATACACACTTATGTGCAGAGTTAGCAACATTCGCTGTGACTGTATGTGGTTGTTGTGCTGAGCGATGTTCGGTGGGGGGAGAGTGAAAAATTACTCAAGTTATATGACAATTTGTGCTGCATGACGCACTTGTGGCACGTTTATGCGATCCCTTTGCAACACTTTCTTGCACGTTTTGTTGATGTTGTTATTGTTATCGCTTTAGTTGCACACTTTGATAGGTTATGGCAATGCAATTGTTATCGCTTGTCAGCGCGCAACTGAAGAGTGAAAATTACGCCAACAACAACTACAAAAGGGCAGCAAAAAAGTTCAGCCAGCTTGTATACCCAACGCATATTTGAGACGTAAGTATTCAGCATTTTAAGTGAGTGTCGGATAGCTGTGAAGACTGTTCTAGTTTATGAAATGCAACTTTGTGGGCAATTAGCGTAATCAAAATGCTTTGAGTTACTACTAGATTATAGTTGCGTTGATTGTTCACATAAATTGCTGGGCTAGTATAGAAAAGTCATCAATATTACTTCTAAAAATTCGTCATGAACCAGTTGAGAATTCAAAAAGATAACAAGTTGAGCGAAATCATGGTAATGCTAACCACATTGAGTGTGAATTTCAGTGGCGTTGATATAGAAAAAGCCTTCATATTGTTTTATTTTCGTTTGGCAAACTTTACGAACTGAACTTGTGGAACACTAAAGAAAAATACTTATTAATTGCTTCATAAAAATATTTTCGATGAGAGATCTTAATTAGATACTTGACGCCCATGCGGCTGGATTACCGGAGAGGGAAGTATTCATAGTCAACGTTAAAGAAGTTATATTTGAACTGAATCCAGTATAAGTCGATAAACACTGATTTAGTGGACTACTGTGCCCAAAAAATAAGGGACATTGTATTTATTTTGAAAATTCTTTATTTATTCTTCCAATTTAATTTCATCCCCTTCAAAGTAATCCCCTCCCGATGCAGTGCACTTATGCCAACGGATTTTCCAATCTTCGAAACACTGGTTGTAGTCACTTTCCGGGATGGCCTTCAGTTCCATCTTCGCTGTGGCTTGAATCTCCTCTATTGTATAAAAACGGTGTCCCCGGAGCGGTCTTTTGAGCTTAGTGAACAGCCAGAAGTCGCACGCCCCCAGATCAGGTGAATACGGTGGTTGCGGAATGATATGAGTTGAGTTTTTGGCGAAATGATCACGAATTACGAGGGCAGTATGGGATGGTGCATTATCGTGGTGTAAAAACCAAGAATTGTCTTTCCACAATTCCGGTCTTTTTAGGCGGATCGCGTTACGCAAACGACGCATAACGTTCAAATAATATTTCTTGTTGACTGTTTGACCGGTTGGAAGAAATTCATAATGCACAATTAGTCGGATTGTAGTCGGAAAGCATCGTTTCACACACTTCAACGCGACGCCTTTTTTCCAAAAAATTCAATGTTTTCGGTATCAGTCGAGATTTGACGCGCTTGAGGCTCAAAACATCCTTCAAAATGGTATTGGCTGAGCCTTTCAATATGCCAACTTCATCAGCAAGGTCTCTAATTGTTAATCGACGGTTTTTCAACACCAAATCTTTGATTTGTTGAACGTGAGCTTCGTCGGTTGAGGTTGATGGTCGCCCTGAACACTCTTCGTCTTCGACACGTTCACGGCCGGCTTGGAACTCACTATACCACTTGCAAACATTTTTTTTCGACATAGCCTCATCACCAAAGGCTTTCTGCACCACCCTCAACGTATCCGAAACATAAAATTGATTCCGTAAACAAATTTAATGCAAATTCTTTGCTCAACAAATTTCGACAGCGCAAAAAACGAAAAACTCACTTTTAGCAGCTCACAAAACGACACGTATCTCAAACACTAATGAATATTTTGACATGAAATTTGACATAAATGTGACTGACAGTACTACCAACCTAAAAAAAAATAATTCTCCAAATCCTTCGACGCGCGCAGTTTAAATTCAAATGTCACCTTATTTTTTGGGAACAGTGGTAGATAATATAAAGGAATCTGAGGTTTTCCAATATATTTTAGCCTTCAAAGGATATTTAGATCAACCTTGTGTTATGTTAGATAAAAAAGTCCACCTGTGTGCCAAGTTTATAGAACAATTCGCTCTAGATGTAGCTTTAAAGAGTGAACAACCAAAAGAGTTGTACTGATGTTGTAATTGAATATGAAAAACACAAGTCAGTAAAGTTGAACTAGACAAATTTGTGGATATAAACTTAGGAGGATAGGTTAGCTTAGATTGTCGGGTTGCTCCAAAATCGGCCGATCTCACTTAGACAGATATTCATGCTTTGTGTTATTTAGCCACATCACGTGTGAATCTACCGGCGAGTGTCCAATCGGAACACCTACAATTGCCGTAAGATTTACTCTGCTAAGAGCAAATAGTTCACAGGACCTGTTATGGTTCAAACTGAGCCAGTGCCATAAGTTCTGGCACCCGAGCTACAGCTCAAGAAATAAAGAGGACAACGAAACTATACTCGTTTTCAAGCAGATGAAATATCAAGTTCAGTTTTCAGTTTCCGATGATTACGTCGTAACAGGACACTCATACAAGAAGCTTGAAGCTTTGCTATAAGAACAGTCAGCGAGATCAAGCCATCTTGTAACAAAAATTTAAACTATGATATTATGAAAGTTTTTTATTATAAATATCTTTTAGAAAATTATTAAAAAATTTAGAATTTTTCTCAATAACTCCGTTCATTAGAACCAATCACAATGTTTTTACACTCTTAAAGCAGCAAGCACTAGGCATAACAACTACCAGTTATTCTGCGCTGCCGCTTCAAGAGCAGTTTTTATGCAGTGGCACTTCTGAAACGACAAGCAACCAGCCGAAGAACGCCAAGATCGCCAGTAAATATATATTTAAATGCCATTGCCATTTTCGACGCAAGATTCAATTACCAAAAATGGGCAATTGGACTAGACACGGCCGAAGCCGCAGCACAATTTAATTCACACATGCGAGATAGGAAAAAGCGAGTAAATCGGTGAGGAGACGAAGAGACAGTTAAATGCTTTGGCAAGCGAGACAAATGTAGCAACAAAAACCGACATTCACTCGTCTTATTGTTGTTGTTGTTGTCACATAGAGGTGGAACATATGGAGTAAGGACATTTGGCGCACTTGCAACCGGCAGCCTGTTGGCTGTGCCAAGAAATCGTTACGCGCATAATGGCTCTGTATATTTGTCTTTTGCGAAAATTCCCGCATGACTAGCTGACGACTAGCTAACTAGCTAGTTAACGCTTCATGGTGCGCTTCCCTGGCTGCAGCCCGCCGCAACTCAAACTCAATTGTTAGTCGGTCAGAAGGAAAGGGAAGAAGCAAATAAAAGTAAAAGGTGCATGTTGTCCTTTGTTTTGCCAGCAGTGATGATCTGGGCTCAGCGATAAGTGGCAGTCGGCAGCAGAAGGCACCAAAGGCAATTGGCATACTTGCGAGCCTGCCAAATTTGGTCAGCGTCTAGAGATCTTTACTTCGGAACATTGCATTTTAGTTTTAATTCAGATCTTATAGTGGTGGTAGCGGTTTACTTGACTTGCAGACTTTCAATGTCTGTCTGCTCGTAGAGCCGCCTGAAGTAAAGATGCTAACAGCGATCTTAGTATTGCTGCGTTACGCCAGCGACGGTTTCGTCGCCTCAGGAACAGCACTCCCACCCGGGACAGATCTAGATGCCAGTTTCGTCTCCCTTCACTTCCCTTTGTCACCTTTCCGTCAGTGTTCTTTATTTTTTTTAGAGTTCTTGCAAATAGGGTCCCCACTAAGAACCGCTAGCCGTCCCCCGGAATAGTAATCGCCTTTAAGGGCTTCAAGGTTGTCTCAGTAACGAGGCCAAGGCAAGGGTTGACGCACGCTCTTATGAGACTATGCGTTTAGAGCCGACCAGCGCAAAGAAGAAGTCGTCTCAACTTACCCACTTACCACGCCAACTTAATGATGACGGCGGAATGTACTCTGAAGCCTGCCAGGGGTTCAATAGGACGGAAGCGGTTGCAGTGTCACTCTATCATAATCAGGTGACAGAATGCTCCAACCACCAGCCCAGGGTATTGCCAAACCCTAAAAAGCTAATCCTACTCATAATCCGATTCCACAACTATAGTCGTCAGGAATTGATAGGCCGTACAGGCCGCAGGCCATTTAGCGTTACCCAGGATGCACCAACTTAGAGGCGACCTGCACTACTTTGTTGTAATTAAGCGTCTAAAAAACATTTTGCTTAAGGGTTTACTCGTTCACTTCATACCCAAAGGTCACACTTTTCCAAAGTAAAGAAAATGTTGCCTTTAGTGATAGCTCAACCAAGCGCAGACGAGAATCTTCAATTGTTGGATTAAGACCAAAACAGAAACAATTCCAACCAGAGAATAAGGCCTGCGACAGGAAAATCTTAGCAAAACTTTCACGTGCCCACTGATTTACCAAAGACCGCTGCCTCATTAAAATTTGACACCCTACGCCGTAAGCTCTATTCTTCTTCCTTCTTGGCAAACTTCTGCGGTGCTGCCTTACGTCCTCATAATACTTCCTCCTGCTTCCAGCTTCATAACGAAAACCCGACTATCGGCAGCTCGTTTTGTGCCTTCTATTTTCTTTTCCCACATCCTTCCCATCATTACAATGTTCATACGCTTTATATTACCGCACTGAGTGATTCAGCGCCTCCAGCGTCAACTGAGTAGCACCAGCACCACTTCAGCAACACAATCGTGTTGTCCGGCGGTACGGCTAACCGGCGACTATTGCGATCGTGACTTGCCATACCCCAGCCAGGTTGCTTATAAATGTGGAGTCGCCGCGGTCAAGCGACCATTCGCGCGTTGCGGCGATAAGCAATCAATGCGTAATTCGACTTACTTTAGTTGCGCCACTGTCCTGCCAAACAACAGCCGAGGGCCGACAACCATTTGGCGTATGATGCCGCGCCGGCTAACTACCGCCTGATGCACGCGTTGTGGTCGTTGGCGTGGCCGCCACTTGTAAGCAATAAATCCACACATGCGTATGGCGCATGGCGCACTTCAGACTCGGCATTGTTTCCTTTCGCGGCTTTTCGGTTTGGTTTTATTGATTTTTGAGCGTTTTTTTCGCGAGTTATACTGACTTGGTTCGTACGTACGCATGCGTGTAGAAAAAATCATTATTTAATTTTTTGTCTCCACTTTTTGATTTCTCGCATTCGCATTCACAGTAAATTTATGCGCCGGTTAGTTTGGCAGTTTCTCGGAATATCAACGCGATCAATCTGGACCGGCTGATTGCATATTTTTATGGTAGTTGGCATCGCTTGCATCCTTTTTCGGTGTTGGCGCGCCACAACGCCGCACGCACTTAGCGTTACACGTGTGTGTGTGTACGCTCGTCGACCGCGGTGTGTCGCGCGATCGCTGCTCGGATACCGCAGAGCCACCGCCGTCGCAGCCGCCAAACGTCACCAACGTCGTCCACGCGTTGTCCGAAAAAGAAGCAGCGCAACATGCCTACCGTTGGGTTCCTGTGCCTACCGTTGAGTTCTGGCCGTGTGTTGGTGCCTGGTTCTTTCCACCTTTAATTTGGGGTGTACAATGCGGCGCAAAAATTTCAGCAATTTTAGTATTTCATGTTCTACGCGCATTTGGCGTTGATTGGCAACAATCGCTCGAACGACATTTGTACGCGGCTCGACGACAGACGACAGGCAAGTTAACACGTCAGCGATCGCTAGCAAGATCAACGATCAAGCGATCGCTGCGCCTACAAAGTCGCATTGGTGAAACAAGCAATAAGACTGCCAGGTCTTAAATTGCAGAAGCTCGGTTGCCGGGTTGCCGGTTAGCTTGTCGACTGATGTCTCGCAGCGTGGCCGGCAATGTCGCGTAGCTATTGGTAAAGTAGCTACCAATTTACGCATTGTAATTTAAAATTTTTCAAATTGTCAATTGCAATCTTAGCGAATTCAACACGACTTGGTGTGGCATGACGGTTCGCCCATTGTTGGTGCTGTTGTTGCGCTCCGTTTTCAAATAAATGTAGTTGCTGCAAACAGCGTCTGTTGTCAACTCACGCGTCAAACGCGAGACAAAATTGATTTTGACAAGCGAGGAAATTGATGAAAAAGCTTTGCAGTGAGCAAATAAAATGGTTGAGAGCATAAATTTCGAGATAGAACAGGCATAAGTGAAACTGTCAAGATAAAGGAAGTGATAAGGAATCACTTGGTTGATCACCCAAAAGCTATCTTCGAATAAGAAAATATACTTATAACCTTAAAAACTAATTTTCGAAAGTGCTGCAGTCGTCTTACTGGACTTTTATTGGTGAAACACCCTGTAGCCACCTTATTTAATAACCCTAGTACATTTGCTAAACTGGTCTTGAGAAACACCAAAGGAGCCCAGTAGGTAAAAAAATCGTTGAAAAACCTTTTCAAAGCCGCTTGCAGATTCCGTTCATGACCTGGACTTTTCAACGAAGCTACCTCAACTTTTTTACTGCCATAAAATTCGGATTTGCTTGATAAGCTTATTACGAGAAACATCGGAAAATGACCAACATATCTGAGGAGCTCAAATCGGCGTCTGATAAAAAGATCTCGCTGACAGTTCGGCCTAGTTTGAGGGTTCATCCTAGACAGGAAGCTCTCGAGGACACCCAACATAGAGGAAAGAGCAAGGAAGGTATCGGTTGCCCTGTACTACTTTAGAGGAGTCATTAGCAAAGGGTGGCGACTCTCAACTAAGGTGGTTCTTTGGCTCTATGAAAGAATAGTTAAGCCCATAATGTCCCATGAAATTTTTGTATAATGAAAGGTAGAAAAGACTACACTCGCGAAAAATTTGGAACGTCTTGCTGCTTGTAGCACCGGTGGACATAGCCGCAAGGTGTATGACCGCGAAAGGTTCCATTATACTCGGAGAATCTGCATACCTAGATGACGGCAAGCCTGGGCATACTTTAATTACCTGACGGCCAAGCCTAGCCGCGGCTGGCGTTTCTCTGTTCATATCATTTCGAGTAAGGCAGGGAGGGTAGTACTTGCTGGAGGAGAGTGGCAGTGAGCTCTTTTACGGATGGATCAAAGTTTGCGGAGAAGGTTGGAGTGTTGGGAACTTTCCTTCTTTTTAGATGCTCACTACTGCAGCGTCTTTCAAGCGGGAGTGACTGCTTTAATTGTAGCAGTACATTTATTGTTCTGGAGCGCAGCCTCCTCCAGAGTGGTCACTATCCACCCGGATAGAAGGACCACGATATTAGCTTTAAGTTCGCTGACTGTGCGCTCAAGACTATTGAAGGGATGTCTGGAGTCCTTATCCCACTGCGGTATTGTAAGAAAATGTAAGGCTGATGAGCTTGCTGGGACAAGTACTTCAATCTCAATAACTGCGAAATGGGACAGGGTAGGAGCTCAGTTGGGTTCTTGTGGTCTCCTAATAGAGCGTTGGGCCGCAGACTACCTCAAAAAAGGTTGGTCAACTACCAGCAGCAGTGCAGTGGCAAGGTAGTTCTGGCAACGGGTAAATCGGAAGAAGGGAGCTCTTCACTCTCTGCAAGGTTCACCTTTCAATGTTTGTAGTAGTTCTCATTAAACACCAGACCGGATGGGATTCACCCCAAATTGAGTATTTGACCGAAAGCCTCGGCTGTTAGAAGATGATGCAGACACATCTCCACACCTCACCCTCAAGGCAGAAAAGTATTGGTTGTCATCATTTAGATATTCAGGTGAAATTGGAAAAATAGAAATAATCGCTTTGCCGATAGCTAATATAAAACTACAAGACATTTTCATCAGACTTCACAAAGGACTGAACATAACAGTCTCAGTGTGATCCCGAGTGATAAACCACCTAACCTAATCTATCTTAAACTGACAGTTCGGCTGCTACAACTACGGCGACCAGAGGTCATCTGTGGCTTAAATAAACTTTTCCAAAGCTCGAAAACAGCTCGAAACGGCATTTACTTTTAAAATCTATAAAGTTAAATGCCTTCATAGTACATACAATATTATATTTTACTTTGCAGAGGTGTTAGGAATTATTGCGAGGGCTACCCGTAGTTTGCCGATCGCTGGCTACTAAGAGGCAGTAATTAAAATGGGAAAAACATATATGTTCTTTTAAATAGTTATTCAATATTTAAGCTCTAAATATGGTTTGCTCAAAGCCAATTTAGACTGCGTAAATATGCAAACAGATGGAAAAATTAACTAGTACGATAAGCAACCATATTTCGGTCGTTATATTTCAGTGGCGATAGCGATGCCCATTTAAGGCAGTCACGCGTCACAGCTACGCAGCTGGATCTACAATTTCAGTTGATAATGGAGCTTAATTAAACTACAACAAACAACTGTACAAATATCCAAAAATATTTGCAGACATGTACCATACATTACTTGAATCACAAAAGCTTTTTTCAGCGAAATTGGTAAAAAATTAAAATTTTTTGGTGGACTGGTAGAAAAACTGCTTCCTTTGATAACGAAAAATATTTCTTGCTTTATTTAGACGACCAAAAACCATACTGAGATTCATGGAATGAGAACCGATCAGTGGCGTATGAAGTTGGAAGATGGTTAGCTTCACTATTAGACCACTTCAGCTACATTTCTTGGGCTTATGCGACCCTTAAGAAGCAAAGTATGAGGTCTTCAAAATAATGGAGATAATAACAAAGAATAATCAAAATGGATTTGCTAGGCAACAAGCATTGGTTTCAGTGCATTTAGACCATAACTTGGAAGGTTATCAAAAATATTTACAAATCTAACTAATTCAGGATTTATACTCCGTTAACAGTTCTAAAAAAAAGCGTAAATCTAAGCCTAATTTCAAATGTTAATAAAAAAAGAAAAGATATCGAAATATCACTGATTTATCCAACCACCCGCTCAGCAGTCAACACGGCTTCTTTTTCTTCATTTCTTTCTTAATATCTATTAGTCTGTGGCCTTCATTGTGCCACCTGAGCTAACAGATTATCATTCAAAGTCTTTAAAACGTTACAGTGAAGGCCAAGTCTCGTTATTTTTAACCAGACAAAACCACTCTTCGTAAAAACCAGCAGTGTTTATTTTGGTAACATATTTCGGCTAAGAACGCCATTTTGTTATTGGTTCTAAGAACTAAGTATTAGAATGTTTTCAACTAATATTTACAGAAGTTTGTTTATTCTTATAAAATATGTGAACAATAAGCATGGAATGACGTCAATACAGCATGTTTTCACAACTGTGTGGACTTGAGAACAAAATGGCGGGCTCATAAGAGACAATGAAATATTATCGTGGTGTAAGAAGGGGAAGTTCCGCCTAAAAAACCCAATATTCTGCAGGCTGTGAATAGTTTTTGATTAAGAGACGAACTGATATGTGTCTAGGAACAAACAATATATTGAACAAAAGTACCTTTATGAAATTCAAGTTCCTTTATTACAAAGACTGAATTTCTAAAACCCAATTATTTTGATTCAACGGATTAACTAGAGCAAAAATTTAAAAATATATCAGTTGGTTTAACATAATCCCAGAATATGTTAAGTTAAGAGATCGATCTTAACAGGAATCTCACTTAGACAGCTTAGAACCTCGGTTTGTTGTGTTAGCTAAAGCTCCTGGTCAATAAATCATAAAATCTTTACAAAGCGCTTCGAGCCTATCACATTTTTTTTTGGAGACGGCTAATGTCAGTTTCGGCTAGGTCCCCTACTTCCCCCAAGCTGACAAGCTGTTCTCAGTTTTGTAAAAGCTGGACAATAGAGGAGAAAGTGCCTGAATATTTCGACCTCACACACCCTTCTGTTCAGCTTTGACATTTCGCGTTCAACAGGATGTTAACCTTATCGCATGAATGCCTATTGGACAATGTCAAGTAAGAACCGCAAAAAGATTTTGTAGTCGCAAGTTTTTTACCAACGTTTATTAAGCGCACTCGAGGTCCATTGGTCCAGTGCTAGAATGTGAGATATTAATGGAGACCAACTTGGTACTATTCTAAAGTGGGCGGGACAAAGATGACCTCTATGGTTAGCTCGACGGCTTTGCATTAGGCTGATGCAGCTTGATGTTATTTCTAGTGACGACAGATATTTCTTGATAAGTTCTGAGCGCACAATTAGCGAGCTCAGCGCTAGTATCGCCGGTCTGCTGGCGGAGTGAATGAACTGAAAGAGGCTGCGGTACGTCTACCGCCACCTTAACAGCAGACACTTTTGCCTAAAAACACCACAGTGGTTCGGTACCCCAAAAGCTAAGGCTGACGGAGAGCTCCATACAAAGAACTTTCCTTCCAACCCTCCATCCGTGAAGAAGCTAATTTCGTCTTTTTTCCAGCGACTGGTCCCCATCCACATAGTTCTCGTCGGTATGTGAGCAGAGAAAAAGCTGTCATGAGTAGCCTATGTAACACAGTGATCCAAATTTTCAGAACCCTTTCATATGCTCAGCTACCCTAAGCTTAATAGCGCACTGCACGACAAGTACACAAGGCTTCAATGGTTGATTAGCCAGGACATAGTTCTTTGAAAATCAAATTTTAGAATTTATAAGATTCACTTTCAGAGTAGATTCAGTAGATTAACTAAGGAAGTGGGAATCCTCTTAACTTTGGTGAAGATAGGTATAGGCATTAGTAGTATGTCCACTGACATTTAGGATGACGAATACGAGGGTTATCAGAGCCGTCTATGGGAGCCAAGAGAGAGGAGAAAGTCAAAAGATTAATAATATGGCAGCAGCAGTGACAAACCTCACTTAAAGTAAGGTGGATCTACAGACTGTTACCGGACATCAGTGGATAGAGAGACGACATGGGGACCTGGTTACCAGGATTTCCACCTAACCCAAATACTAAGTGGACATGGGTGCTTTAGAAGCTACATGCATAGATTCCAGCACGACATTAGTTCGAATTGTTCAACGTGTTCAGAGTGCTTTGAAGACTCTAAGCATGTATTCTTTTACTGCCCACGTTTTTTAAGTGCAAGGGAAAAACTTAAAACTACACTCGATGGTAGTATGGTGGAAAATTTTACGACACTTACGTATGTGTTAGAGAACTGGAAAGCTACCAGCGAAGCGGCAGCCGTAATCATGACAAAAGAGAAACATATAGAGCAGATTAAGCGTCTGTCAGTGCGTGCCGTACAGGAGACGACTTAAATGTGTTATCACTTTCACGAAGTAATACTGAAATAATTCCGAGGGAGAGCCTGAAGTTGGCAGTAGGTTAGGTAGTACAGTTGGTAGTTAGTGGTTAGCTTCCTCTTACTTAAAAAAAAGGCTGATTCGTTTCAAGGTATTTAATTCCAAAATACGGTTTGTGAGTAAGATATCTTGGATTAAGTTATTATGTGAGCAAACTTAGTTTAAAAGCAATGTGAAACTAACTTTTCTGTCAATGATGAGAATTAAAGTTGATTTATTTGTGGCTTTATGATTCCGTTAGTATCAATCGTTTAAAAACTAAAGGGTTCCAACAGATGGTGCTACAAATTTTATGATACCTCCCCTTTATCGTGATACACTATGGGCAATCGAATCAAGTCAAGAAATTGCATGAATTGACCTGTTGCCTGACTTCGCTCCGTTGGAAGTCTTTCGTCGTCAACTCAATGGTTTATATCTATAAACCATCTACAATTAACGACTTGGAAACCACAAATCGACGCGGTATTGGCAAGAAAAGAGAAAAAATTATGAAAAAAGATGAGCCTTTCGGGTTGGTGAGTTCAAATGCGAGATATCATACAATTTTCAAACTAATAAGAAAAAATCTTTCTAAGCAAACAGCCTCATTGGGGGAACGTGAAATGATTAACGACGATACTCTGGCGTTTTTTCGGTCTTTTGAAGCAAAGATCGCTACAGGAAGCCTTGAAAACTTGGCTGTAACTGTCTGTCTTTCTAATATAAGTAGTTTCTAATATAAAATTATCTAAATAAAACTTCGACTGACTGCCTGACTCAGAATATTCTCATGGAAATACTTCTGTTCCTGTTCTAAAGATAAGGCGTGGGATGAGAGAAGTAAAAGCTGCTTTGGGTGATTAAAGATCGTAGATTTCTGGCGCTGTAGCAACTTTCGGAGCAAAGCTTGTCTATAACTATCGAGTTAAAAACCCCTAAACTTCAGATAAAAAGTTTTTTGGACGAACTTTTTAGGTGACAAGTCAATGACATGCGATATTTCCAACCAAACAAATGAAAAGTATGTATGAATGTATGGATGTCTGTATGTAATAGCGCATCTCAAATAACAGTACTCACTGGCTTGATATATAATTTTTTGACGTGTTGAATTACTGATCGCTGGCAACGCATCACACCACAACGCAACGAGCGCAACAAAAACAAGAAAAGAATCAACAAGTTGCATAAGTATGAAATTCGAGACATTGCCACAAAAACAACACAAAAAAAACACGCCCAAAAAGTGGTGGCAACTGATTTGTGATTTCGTGAATTTTCGTGATTTCGACTGCCGGCGTGTGCAATCGCAATTCGAAATCTGCAATGTGCAACTAGTCGGCGAGGACGGCGGCACAAGGCAGACACGGAGGCTGTGGCGACTGTCAGTCAGTGCCGAAAATTGCGGTAACTCCCGGCAGAGCAACAAATCAAACAGCTTTTTGCACGAAGATAGCAACTGGTTGTTTTTGTTTGCCTGCTGCGAACCTGCTGCTGCTGCTGCTGTTGCAGTGACAGTTTTTTGTGTTGCTTCTGTTGTTGGTGGTGTTGTGGCAAGTTTTTTAAATGCGGTTTTTGACGCTTTTAAAATGCGTGCTTTTTGGCCTCTTTTTTGCTTCGGTTGTTGTTCTTTATATATGTATATTCTCTTTTTTTTTTGGTTTTTTTGGACATGACAGCAATGCAATTCGGGGCGTTTGTGGCATACCGCAAATGCATGCCGCATTCGCATGCATGCGAAACAAGTTGCATTCCTTTGACCATTTCATGGGTCGCGAGAGCAGAGCAGTGCAGAACAGAACAGTGGAGTGAGTGGCGGACAACCGCTGGATAACTGCAATTGTGCTCGAACTATAACAACAACAATGAGAACAACAACAAAGAGAACAATAAAAAGAACAACAAGAAGAATAACAACAATTTAAGTATCAGCCAACAAAAGAACGCCAGTTGGTGTGCCAACAACATTGTAATGACAGTAGTCACAACAGCACATAAACAGCTATGCTGGCAACAATACCAAAAACAACAACAACAAGAAAAAACGTTAACTAAGGTTGTACCGAAGCTATAATACCCTACACAAATCAAGTCTTCCATAAAAGAACTTTATTTTTATCGGTCAGTTTGTATGGCAGCTATATGCTATAGTGGTCCGATCTGATCAGTTTGCTCGGAGATTGTAGCCTTGTCTTTGACAATAAGCTACGCCAAAATTCGGGAGGATCTCTTGTCAATAAAAAAGTTTTTCGTACAAGGTCCTGATTTTGATCGATCAATTTGTATGGCAGCTATATGCTATAGTGCTCCGATCTTAACAGTTTGCTGGAAGATTGTAGCGTTGCCTTAGATAATGAGCTCTGCCAAATTTCGTGAAGATACCTCGTCAAGTAATATAGTTTTCCATACAGGGAATTGAGGTCGATCGGTCTATTTGTATGACAGCTATATGCTATAGTGGTCCGATCTAAACAATTTCTTCGGACATCGTAGCATTGCCCTAAAAAATAGGATATGCTAAATTTTATGAAGTTACCTCGTCAAATTAAAAAGTTTTATATACAAAATCCTGGTCTCGATCGTTCAGTTTATATGACAGCTATATGCTATAGTATTCCGATATCGGCGATTTCGAAAAATTAGCAGCTTCTTCGGGAGAGAAGGACGTGTGCAAAATTTCAGATCGATATCTCAAAAACTGAGAGACTAGTTTGCGGATATACATAGATACTGATAAACAGACGGACGGACACACGGATATGGGTAAATCGACAAAATTCATCATTTATATACACATTTACCCTATAAGATCTCCACCGTTTCTTTCTGGATGTTATGAACATCATGACAAACTCAACACAATGTATAGGGTATAAAACCAACAACAATGCACAACAACAATCAGTGGCATCGGCACAATAAATGTTGCCACAGACAATTGCGTGCTTTATTTAGAATGCCACCACCAGCTGCCACCGTTCTTCTTGCGCTTTTTCGCCTTGTTGCTGCTATTGTTGTTGTTGTCGTCGGCGGCACACAGCTGGAATATTGATAAGGCTGTGGCGGCTAATCGCTGGAAATTGTACGTTGCACTTTTGGATTTTTCGTTGCTACCACGTTGTGTGGTTGTTGCTGCTGTTGCAACAACAAAAAATCAAACAATTTAACAACAGGTTGTTGCACATTGCTGCTGAAGTTGTTCGTTGGTGCGAATGCATTTGTTACAATTCTGTTGCGGTGGCACGCATGCGCAGCGCTTTTTGCCATAGTTGTTGTTATTAGTTGTGACGACGCTACTTTTGCTGCCATTGTTGCACATTTGTTGTTGTTGTTGTTGTCAGCGCGCATTCCTCAGCGTTTGCCGTGCTGAAGGTGATTTTAAATGACAGCAGCGGCAATTTGCTGCTCGGAAAAAAATCGTCACATAAATAAATTCAATAACAGTACGCCGCTCAAGCTGCTGCCTTTGTGTTGTTGTTGTAATCTTTTTATGTAGAAAATATTTAACGCAGTTTTGCTGAAAATTCGTGTAAATTCTTGCAGTCGAATTTTTTGATGTTGCACCTTTTTCGCTTTTTTTTTTTTGTTGGAGCTTCGGTGGTTTGAGACTACGTCGCGTCGCGAGTAGAGAACGCTGACGCTAAAAATTATCTTTACTAAGTGTTTGGTTTGGTAGGGCTTCAAAACCGATATGAAGCCCGTATAATGGTTCCAAAAGAAAGTTAACGGTTAAAATTTTCGTCGATGAGCATTGTAAAAAACTCAAATAGATCTATTCAACATGCCTTTACAGACTTCGTAACCTATGAAAGTTCAAATGAAAAATGCAATGGAAGTTACGAAATCCAAAAGAAAAACTTTAAAAGACCTCAACATATTTTTAGCCTAAGAATAGAGTTGAAATATCTCTGAAGTCAGCGGCTCCAATGTTTTCAGAATGTTTAGTGGGCAGAACTATCCAATTATGGCAGTATTTTTGAAAAAAAAAAAAATGTACCAAACAAATACATACTAATCTTGGCTTAGAGCACCACAACTGTCGAACTATATACCGGCCTCAGGAACCTTATCCTTGGGGGGAAGTGACTAACATGATCAAGTATCTTGGTCTCACGGCTAAAGCTGCAAGTCAAGGATCATCAGGTAGTTGTACACCATCATGCGATCGATAATCACTTACCGGGCGGTGGCTTTGCCTTAAAAGCTTCGCAGACTTCGGATTCAACTATCGAAGCTGCAGTGACTTGTATGCATCTGTTTGTCGGGTGCAACACCCACTTGTCCGACGGCAGCTTGAGCTCAAACCACTACACCTAATAATCGGTCAGATAGCCAAACACACAGCTACAAATGATAGCAGCGGATGAAAGAGTTTTTAGTGGTGTAATACCATTGGCTCTTCTCACAAGGGACAGCATTACCAAAGGGGTAAACTTCACAAAGAAGTTCAAGGTCACCCTTAGCAGCATAGCTGAATGGAATGAATCCACTCTCGAGCTACTGCTTAGGGATAGCACAATCAAGTGATACACTGACAGCTCGAAAACGTCGGAGGGAATTGGTGCAGGAGTCGAAGGATCACGCACCAAACTCTCCTTACCTGTGGGAAGTTTTCCGAGCTCTTTCCAGACAGAAGTCTTTGCCATAAGTCGTTGCATAGAGATAAACCGCTAACACAACTATCACAAGTAGCACTTGAAGCAATATCTGTCTATGAGATCAGAACGCTACTTAGGCAGGAGTGTTGAGAGCGGCTGAACAGCCTAGCGGAACTTAAGCAAGTGCGCCTCATTTGGGTGCCCGCTCACAAATGTATAGCAGGGAGTGGACTAGCTGATGAGCCCGCCCGCTCCGCAGCATCCCCGAACATGGTAGGATCTGAATCCTCTGTCGCGGTAGGTCCCCTTACCATAAGGGTAAGAAAGAAGAAGGAGTAGACATAGGGAGATACTGACAACAACTCCAAGGCATGCGACATGCCAAGTTGCTAATGGGGGGTTACAACCCTAGTAGGTTTAAATATGTAATTAACCTCCCAGGGGCAAAGTCAGACTACTTGTCGCATTTTACACTAGCCACTGTAAGCTCAAGAAGCACCTATTTAACATGGACTTAGCTTCTTGTGCAAATTGTCGGTTCTGCGACAAGAAGCCTGAAACACCAGAACATCTGCTAATAGATCCTTGGATCCATGTTTTCAAATAGGGATCACATCGCTTCGCTAGCACCCAGCAGCATATTGGACTTTATCAATATGCTGGGACTAGGAGTCTTTGTGATTTAGGAGAGCGTACAATAGACCTAAAGTCACCGTGCATTCCTCGTTTATAAATTAATCTAATCTAATGAAAAGTGTACGGTTCCTTGGGAAATAAAAATATTTTACAAAAAATGGAACCAACAAAAACGTCAGCCACGAAATCCAAAGCAGAATAACTCTTGCCAACACTTGGTACTTCGGACTGAGTAGGCAATTGGAAATGGCGTCCGAATGGATGAAAACGCTCCAGCTCTGAAAGTATTCGACGCAATATCCGCCGGGGGAAGCAGAGGAAGACCAAGACTTCCACTCCGTTGGAAGGAAGAGGTGGAGAAGGACCTGGCTGCACTTGGAATCTCCAATTGACGCCAAACATTGAAAAAGAACGACTGGCGCGCTATTGTAGACGCAGCTATAACCGCTTAAGCGGTGTCTACGCTAATAACAAAGAAGAAGAACAAATCCCACAACAGCCGGTTCTACGTGACCGGAATAGACCCAGGTTTATCCGGCCAAGGGCTGTTTTTTTGGAGATTTAATCCCGTTTGGATTGATAAGAAGAAAACCACTACACAAGTTATAGCAGGCATAGTGATATTTTAGCTCAATCTCGATCACTAAGAACATAAAGGAATAAATAGCAGCACAAAAACTCGTTTGGTACTAAACATTCAGAAAGGTGCTTCCCAATTTTAACTAGCTTATAGACATATACAAAAAAGATCTGGGCATGCTCGCGTTATAAGCTTAAACAGCTTTGGCATTGTTTAACAGTCCGTCTGCAGTTTTAGAATTTCGTTTGAGATTCTAACTGTTTCACTCGTTGCAACGCACCAAACCCAAAAAAAAACTCAAAAATTCGTACAAATTCTAACACCACAAACACATTTGATTTTTATTTTACTTGGTTTTTCTCCTCAAACTTCGCGGGATTGCCACCAAACAATTCTTAGTATTTTAACATTTTACAAGTATTTAATTACTCGCCACAAATATGGCTCGATCACTCCACCAAACAAAAAACCAGTTGGCAATTCCACATGGATTCGCGTAATAGCTGACGTGGCGCGTCTGAATTTGGTCAACAACTTTAGCATAAGTCTATGAAATTTTTGACAAATATCACACGTTGTCAATCAAATGGCGACATTTTTGCTGTCAGTCGCACACTCCAAAATCGGCTTGCGAATTTGTTACTTCGACGATTTGGCTATCGTTGGTTGCTTTAAGTGATCGCAGTTGAAAGATCAATAGGTTAAAGACAAAAGAAACAAGTAAGGAAGTGCAAAGTTCGAGTGTAACAGAACATTTTAAGCTCGCGCAACTTTCAAGGAATAAAGGGTGGGAAACACCTCCAGGTGTAGGTGTAGACTTGAAATCGAACCTTGAAATTCCCTTTCTCTTTTTCCGGCATCCCTCCCCTCTCCATTGATATTTGTACCATCGCTCTAGCTTGTTTAGTTCGTCTGCTGCGTCAAGTTGAGTAGACGTGTGTTTGTAGTGCTCGTCACGAAAATGGAAAACCGAAATCAAGAGCAACGCGTGGCGATAAAATTTTGCGCCAGATTGGGCGAAACAGTTTGAAAGAGTGTATGGTGATAGTGCTCTTAGTGCCCAAAGCTCACAATGGTTGTCTCCGCGCGCCCCCTGCTCGTAAAAAGCTTGTATGAGCAAATCGAAGGTAAAACGATGATTATTGCCTTTTTTGATAGCCGTGGAATCGTCCGCAAAGAATTCGTTCCACCGGGGAAAGCTGTGAAACAAGTCTACTATTGCCAAGTACTCGAAAGATTGCGAAAACGAGTCAACAGGGTGCGCCCAGACATCGCTCGTAACTGGATCCTTCATCACGGCAACGCGCCGTGCCACACCGCGTCCCAGCGTGTCCCAGTATTTGGCCTCTAAAGGGATCGGTGTGTTGTAACAGCCGCCTTATTCGCCCGACATGTCACCCTGTGACTTTTTTTTGTTTCCTAAAACAAAATCGGTGGTCAAAGGAACCCATTTTGAGTCGATTACGGACACTCAGGCGGCCGTGACGAGCTTACTCGCGGACATCCCAGTCGAAGCGTTTCTGAAATGTCACGAAGCATGGAAAACGCGCTGGAATCGCTGTATAGCTGCCCAAGGGGACTACTTTGAAGGGGATGGCAGAGTTGTAGAATAATTTTCAAATATACGGTTTTTATAGAATCAGTCTCATTACTTAATTGTCATACCTCGTATTTATAATTTAAGAACGAAGGACTCTCAGTCCTAAGCTTCCTCAAAAACTAGTTCATCAAACGGGTTCTAGTATTCCTTCAGTCTCCCTTTCTGGTTATCACTACTATTGGACATCACGACATCGCAGATTTTATCGGAAATAGAATATGGTGGAATGAATAACTGAACCCATTACCGGTGTGCACAGACCCAAACGTATTTTTTAAGGTTAGGTTAAGTGGCTGACCAAAGACCACACGTGGACTACTATATGTAGTCCTTTGTAAGGCCATAGAGGAGAAGAGAGGAGAATAATTCCATTCCCGCCAGCTCGGTGGGATGAGTTCCCAAGTGTGTAAGTCTTCCCCTCCCGAATGCGGGCCAAGAAGGAAGTGTTGAGTTGTTTCTACCTCATCTTCTTCCATACAGCTTCTACAGATGGCGTCTGGTAGGATTCCCAGCCTTACTGCGTGAAAGCCAATAGGGCAATGGTCCGTTAAAAGTCCCAAAGCTAGGGAGAGGCTAGCCTTACCGAAGGCAAGTCCAACTGGGTTCCTTGCGATTGATTTTGTACCACAAGGCATTTGCGACTGCGCATGTGCAGATGATGGCCCAGCGCTGGCGTAGGATACGGATCCTATTCTACTGATATGGGTTCGAGGGTGGTTCTCTTGCTAGCTTATCAGTTTTACAGTTGAGTTGAAGATCAAATTAGTAAATTTATTTTTTCTTAATCAAATGTATAACCTTCAGCATGGTTTAACTGCTTCAGTTCAGTCGAGATCAGCAGAGCTTTGCTAAAGTTCGAGAAATTATTTATAAACTCAATTTATTTAGATTCTTAAAATTTTTAGACCAGCAATAATTGGGGTTCTTGAAAAGAACGCGCCGATATGTAGTCTTCATAGCCGCGAAGTTTCTCAGAAGTAATCATCGGAGACCCTATAAAATATAAATATAAATGATCAGCCTGACGAGCTGAGTTGATTTAGCCATATCCATCTGTTCATCTGTTCTGTATATACGCGAACTAGTCTCTGTTATCTAGGACGATATATGTATCTTGTAAAGAGAGAGCTCTACTATAATCCCATTGTACTCAGATCTGACTTCAGCCGACCCAGTAAAGTCAATATTCCACTCAAATCTTGTCAATTCTGATCTCTGAGGATTTTTAACACTGCGAGATTTTCTATCTGGCCAATACCAAACAATGCTTTCGACTCTTTACGCCACCGTTCACGGTCGGGTCTACGTAACCGGAACGGACCCGGATTTTTATCCGGCCAAGGACTGTCAACTCGGCAGAATTCTGCCGCTACAACAACAACAACAACTCTTTACGCCAAGGAAACATATATTTATAAACGGAGGCGCTTACTTTAAAAAGGACCTCCATTTGCAGGTGGCCTCTGAAGACACACACTACCACCACCTAACTAAATCACTTTCGTAAGGCAAACGCTATAAAAATTCTTCAGTCATCAAGAATTGATTGACTAAATTAAACTCTTACAATCTCGGCAATAAACAGATGTCTCCTAAACTCCACAAATAATCTAATTAACCAGCCTCCATACAAAACTGAAATTTATTGCGCGCCCTAAGTGAACTCACAACAAATAAAAACAAAAGCAAAAGCAAATTTTAATTAGCCACATGAACCCGCGCGTCGTAAGCATAATCCGATAAAACTCCGGACAAACGATTAACGCGCCTCGGCAGACACAACCGCTCACCACATAATTGGCACATTTTCGAGTAATTAACTGCATATTACCCGAGCTGAAATTACCGAAAAGATTGCTATTTAATTTTTTAATCAACTGCATGTTGCAGCAACACCTTGCAACAAATTCCGACGTAGGCATGAAAACCCCCAGAAAAGACGTAAAAACCGCCAGCAGCCTGAAGCCTCAAGCCAGAAACCAGACATCCGCACAACTCATCGGGCAAACCGGACAAGTGGAAACTAATCACATCATCATCATCATCAACAACAGCGCTGAGTGGAGCAAAAACGAAAATTGACGTGGCATCAATGTCGCCAAAGTGTAGCCGCCTGGCAGCGCCATAGTCGACGCCATTGTGAACGTCACCCGACCGCGCTATACCGACACACATACTCGAGCGCATGCTGGTATATGCCATGGCCGGTCGTAAGTAGCGTTCGGTTTGTCACGTTTGTGGCAGCATTATTGGGGAGACAACATAAAAATATGAAATTATTAATTAATAAATGAAATGGCATAAAAACGGTCAACGATGCGCGTAATTATCACACGCGATGCTGAGACGCGGCGACACAGGTGGACGCGGCGCGCACGCAGCGACGCACAAGTGCTTGGATAAACGTACGGCTGGATGGATGGTTGGAGGTACGAAAGTGGTTTGTCATGTGACAATGGCTGGAGCGCAAAGGACGTGGGACAGGCCAAAATGAGACGCATTAAGGTTGGATCGATAACAGCTTATGCTTTAAGTGGGTTATCGCTGGCTCGGTAGACTGTTATTTAGTATACTTAACAGCTGTCGAGGCTATGGGCGGCGCAGTGAAGATAAATGTTGAGCGACGATGGCACGGATGTGACAGCGTTCTGCTATTTACTGTGCCCTACAGTCTGAGGGGGATACTGAGTTTGTACGGAATACCTATATAGAAAGCGGGGAGATGTGAGATCGCAAAACTTTTGAGTAACCGATCAGAGACAATTGACAATATCAACCAAAACCACTTTTCATGAAAAAAAAATTTCCTCTCACGTTTTACCCTGGGGAACAATCCTTGAAACAACCGTAGGCTGGGTTGTCATGCTCTCTTCAAACACGAACAAAATCTCATAATAGAGCTAATTTCAAAAAACTCCGACAATCCTTCACTGGAATAGAAACTTACTTAGTCTCCAAAAAGCAAGGCAGTTAAGGAGTAAGTTGATTACCCCGTCTTTCTGACAACTTCAAGTTCTTTGTCATAAGATCGCCTTCCTCGATCCCACAATGACTGATCAAACCACTCAGAACCTCTTGAACCTTGTTGAGACTAAGCAACTCTCTGATTCTCTTAAGAAAACATATGAAAGCTAAATAGCCAAACGATTAAAGGTGCTTCAGCCATGCAGTTATAATTACTCTTGAAAAGTTTCAAGAAGAGCTGTCGTTTTCGAGCCAGCCTATGTTCAGCGATGATAGCCATTTCTGGCTCAAACCAGTAAAATTGCCGTATTTGAGTCGAAGAGCAACCTGAAGAGATTCAAGAGCTGTCATTCCATTCAGAAACAACAACGATTTGGTGTGGTTTGTGGCCCGGTGGAAGCATTGGACCATATTTCTTCAAAAATGATGCCGCTGAGAACGTGACAGTCAATGGCGCCCGTTTTCGTTTCATGATAACCGACCATTTAAGGCCTCAAATTGAAGCTCATGATCTCGGCGACAGTTGATTGCAACAAGACGGCGCCACTTCCCACACATCGCATCAATCAGTGGATTTATTAAGAGAACGCTTCGGTGAGCAGATAACTTCCCGTTTTAGGACGGTCAATTGGCTACCAAGATCCTGTGATAGCATACCGTTAGCCTAAATTCCGTGGGAACATATAAAGTCTCAAGTCTAGGCGAACAATCCCGCTTCGATTCAGGCTTTGGAGCGAAAAATCACACGGGTCATTCGCCAGTTATCAGTCGAAATGCTCGTACGAGTCATCGAAAATTGGACTCAACGGATGGACCAACTGAGACGGACCGCAACCAACATTTAAAAGAGATTATCTTCAAAAAACAATTGCCAAAGAATGTTTTATCGAGTGATAATAAAAATAATGCACTTAAATACAAAGCTAAAGCTGAAACTCAAATCTGACCCAACTGACTAAACTTTCTAAATCATAAAAGTAATCCTTACGCTTTCCGATTATTTCTTCCGTTAGCCGAGACATACATACATATAGGAACCCTTCAACACGGTACTTCATGCTTAAGTTTTCCATTCGATCTCAAAATGTAACATTAGCGAAACTCAGCTTCGGTGTGACCCGAACCTGCTCTTTAGTTCCATTTTTCATACCCTTTTAGCTTTGAGACTCATATATAGCCATCTATTTTGCTCATGCTCCACGTTGATCATGCTCAGGTGAAGTACAGACAAACCGACAGCCGCGTCCTGCGTCCAATGGCGCGTCTGGCGCTTAAGTTGAAATTTTTTAATTACCCTTCGGCTGTTGCGCGAAGGGCGCGCTGCCGAAAAACGTTTAGCGCAACGAGCAGATGATGTGCGCGTCGCGTTTTTTTGTTGCATGCGCATTATAAATTCAGCGCAGCAGTCGCGCAGGCATTTTTAGTAGGGCAACCCAAAAACCAATAAAAAAAAAGCTAACGAAAGGCCGCTTGTGGAGCGCGCCTGCGACTTGCGATCCTTTGCGCGTAATTAATTTCGAATTTGATTAACAAAAATAAAAGCAAAACCAACAAAAAAAAAGGGGAAATAAAAATGAAGTGCGGTCATGAAATAGGTCATTGGCCTCGTTGAATGGCGCGCTGCGGCTGCGGCTAACGCTTCGAACGCCTCGTGGGGCGATTTGTCCGAAGACAAAGGATGCCCGGTTATGTCATACAGAAATATTTGCACGCCCCAATGATGTCTGTGTGGCGGCGCGGTGAAATTTACGCATTTTTAATAACGTTTTTAAAATCATCACCAACACATACACACACACACTTGCAGGCGCGCAAATACACCTACATAAATGTATGTATATGCATGCATGTGTATGTGTAGCTTTGCGCGTCTGTCATCCTTTGTGCCACATTCATTGTCTTTCAACTGATTTTGATGGTTCATACTTTTTTAAAGCATATTTTATTATTGTTGTTGTTTTTGTGTTCCTGCCTACATTTCTGGCTGTGTGTGCAGTTAATTCAGGCTATTAATTTTGTATGCTCGCCAGTACACGCATATATTTCAGGTTAATAATATGTTGTCAGCTGTCAGCGTTGACATTTCGGCTCATCCACATTGCTCTCAGCGCCTGCCAGGCAACACACAGCCATACTATCGGTCATACATAGTATGATGTATGCAACATTGCATGCCACAAATGCATAATATAATATATCAAATATTCTACAATGTGCGCTTGTGTTTGTGTGTGTTAACCGTCTGCATTTGTAAATGAAGTTGTATTGTTGCAAATTGCTCTGCTACAAAATATGAATTTTTCATATTTTATTATGAATTTTCGTCTGCACCTCCTTCGGTGCGCAATTAAAGTTTTTGTTTTATTGCTTTGAAAAATTACTTAATACAAAAATTGCGGCTGCAATAATTACACTGTGTAACATGGAAAAAGTTTTAGGAAGAAGGCGAAAGTTAAACGTTTGCCCCACTGAACCCATAATACCCTTCACAGCTGCATTTTGTATAGTATAAAAGTGTTTTATCTTGATTTTGATCGGTTAGTTTGTATGGCAGCTATAAACTATGTATATTGGTCCGATCTGAACAATTTCTTTGGAGATCGTAGCATTGCCTTGGACAATAATCTGCACCAAATTTCGTGGTGATATCTCTTCAAATAAAAAAGTTTTCCATATAAAGACTCGATTTTCATCATTCATTTTTTATGGCGGCTATATGCTATAGTGGTCCGATCGGGAAAATTTCTTCGGGGATTATACAATAACTTTAAGCTATAACTCCTGTCAAATTTCGTGGTGATATCTCCAAAAATGAAAAGGTTTTACATACAAGGACTCGATTTTGATCGTTCAGTTTGTGAGGCAACTATATGCTATTGTGGTCCGATATCGGTGATTCCGACAAATGGGCAGCACTTATAGAGAAAAGACCGTGTGCAAAATTTCATGTCGATATCTCAAAATCTGAGGACTATTTCGCGTAGCAACAGACCAATACACGGACATCGCTAAATCGACTCAGCTCGTCATCCTTATTGTGACATACCCTTCTGGTTATTAAAAACTTCGTGGCAAATTTAATATACTCTATAACATAAAAGTCCGTCGAATATGATACCACTGTAAGAATTCTCGAGAGTAATTCTCGTTAACTGCGGGTTTTTTGCAGTAGTTTGGTTTTGGCTAAGGTCTTCTTCTGGCTTCATAAATCGTATACCCATAGTTTCAATATTTTCCACTACTTTTTAGGACATCGTTTCCTCAATAATATCTACTTTCGAACATCTAAATTCATCCATCGACATTTTTAGATCCCTCCTTGAGAACCATCATTTCGCTGATGCTTAATCGCTCGTGGAGTTCCAGTTTAATCAAGGTTACTGGTTTTGGATGTCAATAGAAAAAATTTTAATATGTCATCCATTCGTTGTTCCAAGTCAAAATTATCTTGCCAAATATGACGTTATTCTCCAGATCGGTTTCCGCTAACTCGAAACCAGAAAACGTTGAAAAAAATAATGACTCCATAGTTCATATATGCCGATCTCAATAGAAATCTCTACCAAACAACAAAGAATCAGTAATTACTGTCACGTCTTTATTTGCTCTAAACGATTTATGGTTAGCCTCAACAATTAAAAATTTCTTGGCGATACTTAAAGGATGAAGATAAAAAAAACGAGATGAAACAAAGATCAGCTTCTCGAAGTCTTTTTCGTATAAAATTGGACGCGCAAATACTTTTTTCTATACCACAGCCTGGCAAAATATTTTACGTCAGATCTCTCACATCAAAGTCACGAACAACCACATAATTGTTGGATCTCTCAAAACAATTTCACAAAAGATCTCATAACTTGTTCTCCAGATCAATCCACTGTCTGTTCAATATTACTAGAAAAACACACCCACGACAATTCAGAAACTATCATTTCCACTACGCTGTTACACAGTGTTACCTGTGTTTTTAATAGCACTTTTGGGTGGCATTTTTTGTGCCTGGGCTGTAAGGTTGTAAGCGTTTCATATGAATGGGTGGGGAATTTGGCTTTGGTGAAAGTTGATAAAGACATAAATCAACAAATTAAAACTGTAATAAAGAGATTTATCTTTAAATAAATAAGACGCAAAATATTCCGCTGACATAAATTAATAAAGATCAGCCATTTACAATTTGCTTTCTCCACTTGATAAATTTGTTTAATATTGGACATGAGGTCAACATAATTTGGTAGCGTTTTGTAGGGAGAAAATGACAGCGAGTTGATTGAGTTGGTAAATCAAAAAGTTAAATCTTCAATTTAAAAGATCAAAAATACCTTTTAGTTTCTTTAAACGACTGCCGGTTAAGAAAAGTGTAAATGTGAGACCAATTACAATAGAAAGTTGAGGAATGGGACTATTCTTTCTTTAAAACCAGTCTTATATTATCTAATTGTTAGCATTCATTTCATCTGAGAATCCGAAATTTATTCCCACCTAGATATTACCCTGACCATTTAAAAATATTCTTCGCATTCTCTTCAAAATGTTAGATGAGGTTAAAAAGGGGTCTCCAAGAAAGGTTTACAATGTCCACGATATCAAACAGTAGAACAAGGAAAAAGTACGATCTATCACTTCGCTCAAATCAGTTCAAGGTGTATTGTAGCAAACATTTACTAACAGTCTTCGACGCAGAAGCGTTTAAACTGTGCTTGGTACCTCTGCGAAAGACATTGAATAAAAGATCGAAGCAGAGTTCACATATTACGACCACAAAAATTATCTCAAAAAAGAAATTAAGTAGAACAAAAGTCGTTATTTTCAGCAATTGAGTCATACTTTTCATGAGAATCCAAGGAACCTTTCCCATGACAGTCGGGCCCACGTGACCCGGGCGCAACCGGATTTATATCCGGCCGAAGACTGTTAAATCGGCAGTATTTCTTAACATTAACTAAAGGATAGAGAGCCTTACAACAACCACATTGCACATGAGAAGAATTGTGAAAAACTGTCAGAGTTCGAAAACTGCTTAGAAAACATGTAAGGTAGCAATAGATCTATAGCTCCGGAGCCTCCTTCGGAGTAGTGACTATCTACACCGATAGTAAGGCCGCGATTTAGTCTTGAGTACGCTGAATACGCGCTCAAGACTAGTAAAGAGATGAGAAGTCTAGATCATCTCTAGCATCAAGCTATTTTACGATTAGACTAGTTTGAGTGCCTGGCCAAAGTGGTATTGCAAGGAACTCTTAGACTGATGAGCTTGCTAGAAGAATACTTCCGTTTCAATAACTACGGAGTGGGATGGGGTAGGAGTTCCGCTGGCTACTTGTGGTTTACCACTGGACTGTTAGATCTCAGACAATTTCAGTAAGCCTTGGGCAACTACCAGCAGTTACAAGGTCCTTCCGGGGTGAATTGGAAGAAGTCCAGGAAGCTATTCTTTCTCAGCAAGGTTCGCCTTTCAATTTGTAGGAACTGTCCGCAGTAGGATTGAAATCTTACCGGATGCCAGCTGCATTAGCTGTTTGGAAGAAGATGAGATAGACCGTTCCCCCGCCAGTCGGGTTTGCGTAACCGGAACGGAATCGAATTTTTCATTCAGTCAGGGATTGTCAACTCGGCAGAATTCTGCCACTACAACAACAACAAGAAGAAGAGATAGAATCACATCAACCCTTCTTCCTGAAAGGAAGGAAGACACTAAAAAGGAGTTGGAGTCTGAGGAAGATGACGATATGGGTTTCGGTCTCTTCGACTAAACAGTGTTATCTTCCGCCATGCTGAGGTATAAGCCATCTAACCTAGCACTCTAGTACAATTCTACTGGAATAAACCGTAGCATCTTTCTTTCCCTTCACAAAGAGAAGCAGGTAAACACTCAGGACTCTACGGTACCAAGCAGCGCAGTAACAAGTGAACTGACCGAATACCGTGTAATCCGTGGGCTCAATCAGACGATATTCTGAGATACATTGGTCTTAAAGTCATTGGATTCCAAAGTCCAGGTTCAGAACTTCCGACACTTATTTTATACAGAACCTCTTCCAGCTCGTCAAAAGGCATCTAACTGCCTGTCATTGCGTAAGGCGCCTAAAAGTTTGCGCTTTTCAACACAAAGAAATATTTCAACTGAAAAAGCACAGCTTGCTGCTGTCCCACCATATATGGAGTGAACATTTATATTTTATTTATTACAATATAAGCGTAGAAAAACTCATACATAGCTATCAACCAATTAATTAATGTGATCTACCCTTTTCAACTAGACCACATTTGTGCTGTCGCTTGGCTGCCTGTTAACTTTCCGAAGATGATGACAATCATAAATGTCTAGCTGGTGTCACTAAACTTGCGTACTACATGCCGGCCACAGGCCAGACGGCCGCATTGGCAAGGTCTTGTAAAGCAAAAGCTGCTACAAGCGGACGGCAACGACAACGAGAACAATGCGACCGACAGCAGCAACAAGAAGTTGTGTAGTGTTGTTGCAACATATGTAAGTGGACATGTTGCAACTGCCACAAATACCTACATATGTAAGTGGACGCCGAGTTAACTGCCTAACTGCCTGACTGACTGACTGACTTGTTTGCGCGCATCACGTCTGTACATGCCTGAGATATGTGTCTTGCTGTCCGTCTGTCCGTCCGCATGTTTATGGTGTCCAAATGAAATCGATTATTAAAAATGATAATCGATTAAGGTAAAAAGGATGAAAAGTGCGCCTACCAGGTATGCGCCTGCTTGCCGGCCAGCCGACCGGACATCAATGTCAAGCCAAAGCGGGCAGACGCAGCAACTTTGGCAATCTTGTTGTTGTAGTTTGTGGGCCACTCACTCTGCGCTGGCGACTGCAGAACGGCAACGTTGAAGAGGAACATTTCAGCAGACATATGACATTTATGTCTACATGTGTTTAGCAAGACAGTTGACATATGCGATCAGCGGCGGTTCGGCGACGGATCCGCGGCAGCAACAAGCAACAAAAAAAAAAGAGTAATGAAATAAAATAATTTGAAGAGCAAACAAAAAACAATAATGCCAGAGCGCAGCAAAACAATATTTCAGCTGCAGCGCAAATCGCATTGCGACGCGATAAAATATATTTATGCTGGGGAAGAAGAGACAGGCGCAAAAAAGTTCCACCGGCAAGTGCGGAATACCGCGCTGCGCACAAGGTGAAGTTGAGGAATCAGCGGTTGCCGATCAAAAATTCTACAAATTCAACTGCCAAAACGGCGGCGGACGAAACGGCGACAAACGTCTTTGCGGAGGGGTCGATTTGGACCGCTCAACCGCCAAGCGGCCTAAGATATTTAATAGTTTATTCGAAATTCTACATACTTTTGGAACTTGTACCAGAAGTCTCCAAAAAATACTAAAAAAAGCACTTTTAGATCTTAATTAACATAATTTTCCATACGCTTCAATGCCTCTCGGCTCATCTAAGGAAGGAGCCAGAGAGCAGCATTTTCAATAAGAGCCATTATGTATGGAAGCAGATTTCTTTGGCTTGGTCATCGCGGACGCGCTTGCAGAAGTCCAGCCGCTGAACCCAGTTTTCGACGGCTTCCGCTGGCTTGTTGGCATAGACCATAGACTTGATTTAGTTCCACAGTTAATAGTCTAATGGCGCCAAATCGCACAACCGCGGCGGCCACTTGACTGGGCCATTCATTGGAACCACAAACTGTCAAAGTCCATATTATCCAATTCGGGCCAAAAATATTCGGTTATCATTGAGCGGTAGCGATTCTCATTCATAGTAACGTGCCAGTCTTGATCTTCACGGAAGAAGTACGGCTTAAAAAAACACGAGGTCTTTCAATAAGAAATCCAAACCGCAGAAGCTTCAAAAATGTCATAAAATCTCTTGAAATTGAGATTACGTTCTATTAATCCCTCAAACGACTTTAATTGAAGTTGAAACTCATCTACCATTACCACCTCCTCAACCCCGGTACAATCAGTTTATATACTGACGTTTCATCGAGCGGATCTGCGTGGAATCTACATGAACCCTGAAGATTCATTACCGAAAGGTCATTAAATTATTAAATAAGTGATGTGGAGCACTCTTTCCCTTAGTGGCTTCGTATTTCTCGAAATAATATCCCTAGGTTAACAACGACCTGGATTCAGATTCACATATTATATTGCCTCTAACGAAAATTTCAGAAAGATCAATCTGATTGAACTTCTTAAGCAATGACTTCTGCCGTAAGAGTAGTTAAACTGGGTTTCTACTATACTCCCTACTGTCTAGAGCCTGAAGTACCAGAACACCTGCTAATCGACTGCACAGCAGTCTGTAGACGCAGGCTTAAGGCCATTGGATCCATGGTTCCAATAGGAATCACATGACTTTGGTAGCAGCCGGCAGAATACTGGACTTTATCAATATGCTGGGGCTATGTGAGTCTTTGTGATTTATAAGAGGGCAAAATAGACCTAAGGTCACAGTGCATTCCTCGTGTTATCTAATCTAATCTAAATCCCTCCAATGGTTTGATTTACAAAACAATATCGAAGGATTGGTCAGAGGTCAAAGCTTTGTGAGATATTTGTCTGTGTGTGTCAAGGGCTGAACACTATTAGAAAAAGAATTTAGTATTATTCAAATCGATGGATCAATTGTAGGAATGATTCTATGGTCTTAGATATCTTACCGAGGGGAATTTCGACAATTAAATAGTCCTGAAGAATGAAAAGAGACTGAAATTCTTTCTGAAACTTTCTTAGCACTGACGTAAGATTTCTGATTACATAGTGAAGTCTTCTCGATCCTAATTCACGGTATTTACGGGAAGAATTCCAATAACTGGACCCCGAAAGTAGTCAGACTGAGTTTTTGCTGAAAAGTTGGCAGGCGTCTCGATCCCAATTCACGGTATTTGTGGCAAAAATTTCGACAACTAGGCTAAGAAAGGAAAGTCGTCGAGAGAAAAGTTCGGGGAAGCAGAACCCATTAGCTTTATAAAACGAAAGTAGTTTCAGAAGTGATATTCAAAAACAAAACGATAACTTTGATTGTAAGAAATTCCCATTTAATCTGAACAACTCGTTCAAGCAAAAATTTGCTTATGTCGCCCTCCCCTGAAATCAATTTCTACCTAAGCCAGTGGCCAAAAACCGACACTCATATGCATATTTTAACCTTTTCATAAATTCACATTTCAAAAAAATATTATTTATTGCCGAACGTGCAGTGCATAAGCGTGGAGTGTTTTTATTGTTGTTATTAGGTTATTCGTTTCATCTGCACTCGTTTTGAGTGGTAACTCGCCGACTACTGTTTGCGGCTGCGCGGCGGAAGCTGCGTCTTTATTGCCACCGCACTGCGCACTGCGCATGCGCGTGGTTTTATCGCGCGCCGCCGCTGGACTAATAAAGCAGTTCGTCGTCATTGCGGCCATTACTGAGATTGTCGCTGTCATTATAATAAAATATTGGCCGGCAAAGAAGTACGCGTACATATGTACATATATAGGTCTATACATATTTACTTAAATACATACATACATACATATGAACAGTAAATATGTGGTTTTGTTGTAGAAATGTGGCGAGAATTGCGAGCGAAAAGTATTTTTTGAATGCGTAAGGAATGCGCCGGCGGTCAGAGCTAACAATGTTGCAACAAGTACTTGTTGCATGAAAACACTTCCACACTTCATTTGCTCTCATAATTCAAAGTATGTTCGCTCTTCGGAAGGCAACTGAGCACAAAGTGCGAAGTGGACGCATTATAGTGAGCTTAGCGTCAAGAAGAAGAAGCAGTAGCCAAAGGAGGAGTCGGAGATTTTCGAGTCGAGTCTGTTCTCCGATGTCTGATTGCGTTCTGGCGACGTCAGTCGATGCTCAACAACCAAAACTTGTGCGACTGCAAGATCCTTCTCGACGAGAGTCAACTTTAACAGGTCGTACCAACTATTGGCTCTTAGTAAAGTCAATCCCGCCATAATTATAGGTGTTCCGACTGGTCACTGTGCAATTGGTGTACCCAAGTGTTCCGTCTAAATATTCTGTCTGGTATCTGCTAAGCTTCGATCGATCGTTGAGTATCTGATTACCCATCTTTTAGGAGTTTATGAGTAATATAAAAGACGACCTAACCTAACGTAATAGCGCCTCTTGCCAGATAAAAGTGAACCCCAATATCTATTCCCTAAAAAACTTTCTCACAATGTCATTTAGAGTTAGATTAAATTCAATTCTTCAGAACTTGTTGTCTAATAATCATGGAATGCTCATCTTCCGTTATGTAGAAAGTGGCCACAACTTTAAAACCTAGTGTAGACAGAAACCATAAGCACAATTGAGCGCCACCTAGCGTGAAACTTCGAAGTTAGCAGCAACAGAAACTTATTAGAGCTGCCATTAATTTCAATATTTTAAAGAGTGGGAAAAGAGAATTCAAACCAATTTTCGAGTTTTCGAAAACTTATAGTTGAAATGAGCAGTGCAATTTAATTTACATAGGGGACTACATATGTAAGCTCAAAACAGAGAAACACGCATTTAGAGAGAGAGAGAGGGACAATGTGCGGGAGAACGACACATATAAGGAGAGAGAGAGAGAGAGCACTTCCCACAACATCGGGAAAGAGTGCTCAGGGAGTACATACGAGTGTTCAGTGAGTACATACGAGTGCTCAGTGAGTACTTACGACTGCTTAGTAAGTACATACAAGTGCTCAGTGAGTATATACGAGTGCTCAGTGAGTACATACGAGTGCTCAGTGAGTACATACGAGTGCTCACTGAGTGCATACGAGTGCTCAGTGAGTCCATACGAGTGCTCCAGGTAACAGACGAGTACTTACGAGTGCTCAGTGAGTATATACGAGTACTCAGTGAGTCCATGCGAGTAATTACAAGTAATCAGTGTAACAGACGTGTACTCAGGATACCATTCGAGTACTCAGGGTAACATAAGGGTACTAAGTGTGACATACGAGTACTCAGGGTACCATACGAGTATTTACGAGTACTCAGTGAATACATACGAATACTCAGTGAGTACAAACGAGTGCTCAGTGAGCACATACGAGTACATACGAATGCTCAGTGAGCACATACGAGGATGTTATGTGAATACTCGTAAGTTATATACTAAAAATCCTAATGTTTTTTATGCTTTAACATTCGATTTCAACAGCAACCAATAAATCAAAACAAAAATACATGTATGCAAGGCTTGTCATTATTCAATACTAGCGGGGTAACTATTTCATAAATGGATATTCAGTTAAATGTTTAGTGTATTTTCAAAATGCGTGTTTGATATTATATGTAAATATAGATTTAGAAAAAAAAAAAAAAAAAAAAAAAAAAAAAAAACAACTACCACTTTACATTGAAGAGGCTTAAAATTACTGCCTTTTGATACTTCGATTTTTTTCAAACATTTTTAAAAAATCTCATTTCTTGTAATATTGACTTCATAAAATTGTATATTATGAATATATCAATTATGCTTGGCACAAAAGGCAAAAAATTTAAGCCTTTGTAAATATAAGTGTTGAAAATCGTCACTTACATGAGCAGATGTTGCCATGATTTGTTTGAAAATTTGATGGTATTATGTTATGTATCACATATGGAGATGGTATTATAATGTTGATTGTTGCTTTGTTATTTTATATGTTGTTGTAAATGATATGAAAGTTATTGTAAGTTGATTGTTGTATATAAAGCAACTGCATGTGGTGAATATGAGTAAGAGGTGAATATTTTTATATCACAAATTGTTATATAAAAGCGTCTGGTTGGTATATTGACATGAATGCTGACAAATATCACAATTTTGAAAATTTTTGTGCGGTTAAAGTCTGGATCCAATGTTGTAACAAAGGCCGGAATGACTTTGACCATACAGCTGCGCTTTTTAGGCGTTCCCGAAGAGCGCCGCACCGTTACCGCTATAAATTACGGTGTTTTGCTTGCCGCTGTTGCCACCTAGACACCTTTTTATATTTATTTATTTAATTTTTCTTTTTTTTTGTAATCTTTCTCTTTGTGTTTTTTTCTTTCTTATTTTGTATTTTTTTTGGATGTTTTTTTTTTTGTATGAAGTGTATTTTTTTTGGATTTCTTTTTTTTTTGTATGATTTGTATTTTTTTTGGATTTTTTTTTTTTTGTATTATATCTATTTTTTATATATATTTTTTTTCATTTGAAAAATAAAAAATGAAACAAATAAAATCAAAATCATTATTTATAGTAATTATTTATCGCGCATTTACATACATACATACATACACTGATCTATGTATAAATTCGTGCTTACCTTCTTCTCTTGTTTGAGTCTTTCGTTTTGTTTTGGTTTTGATTTACACTTTTTTTAAAATATCCTTAGCAAAATACAATTTCATATATTCATAATTAATATTAGCATTATTATATTCGCATTAGTTACTAATTGTTGTTGTTGTTGGTTTCAGTGTGTGTGGGTTTTGCACAAGATTTAACGTTGTATGCAAGTGTGGCTAAAGGTATGTTGTTGTTGCTGTTGTTCTTGTTGTAGTAGTAGTACTTAATATATAAAGCGCGCTGTTCCCTATGATATACAGACTCCAAAAAAATTTTCTAAATTTCAATGACTTCAATTTGTTTTGACTTGATAATCATTTGCTTTTAAATTATACAATAATTAGTGTTGTTGTTGTTTTTCTCTTGCGGTTTTTTGTTGTATTACTTTTCAATTAGGTATTTGTTGTTGGATAGCTAAGTTCAGTCTTAGTTCCTTACTCTCACAGTAGCTGCAAATAAATATTTATTTCCGTTATTTTTGAATGTAAATATGTATATTTGTATGTATGGGTACCTCTGTGCGTAAATTCCACTCAGCGGTTGTACATTTATTTGGCGAATGTCAATAGAACATGCCACACATAGCATGCATGAGCTGCAGCAAGCGTTTCTAGTGTTGCGAGCGCACGGATGTGTCCGCCGTTGACTCGGGTGAGCCCGCTTTGGAAGCCAATGCGCTGTCGCCGGTTGTATTGCTATCGGGTACAAGTGTAATTTCGCTCTTCTTTTGATGCAACATATCGATTTCGGTTAATGCCACATCGGGTTCCTGCGAAATAGGAGGAAAATGTTATTTTTATTGTTGTTGTAACGGGTTTTCTGAGTCATCTAAAGGTGGGTGCAGAAAGCGAATTTAAATCACGAGAGAAAGAGGTCTTAAGTAAGAAACATCGAAGGATCTTGCTGCAAGGATGATTTTCGACCAAGGGGGTCCGTTACAAGGTGGCCATATGTATATATTCAGGCATAAAATTTGTACAGAGAGGAATTTAACCATCTACAACATCCATAAAAGCTATTATTCGGTTTCGGGACACGACTCTTGCTGTATATTTAGTGTTTTCGGATTTTGACTTCGATCTTAATGATCCTCGTCGATTCTGACGTTCAGTTAGCAGAATATTGGAAGTGAAATCAATTAGGAGGTTAAGAGTTTTAAATATAGAAATTCACCACACTTAAGCGGAACAGGGTTTCCGACACTATTTAAGAGACATTTAAAGACGGATGGTATGATTACTCGGGTTTCGAGGCACATCTCCTGCTCTTCCTCCAGAGTTTTTGGAATTTTGACTTCATGGGGAATAGGGTTGTCAGGAGCGAGTTCTTAGGAGTCCAAACCAGACTGTAGATACATAAAAGGGTTTCCGCTTTGGTAATAATAAACAACCTCTTCCTGTAACCCGCTTACGCCGATTGGATCTATCCACTCTCCTTCGTCATATTGACAAAAAACGATAACCCTTAGACTTCCTATTAAAAAATATTGGGACACTTGCAATCTCTCTGGTGGTTTCAAATATGGAATTTCACCACACCAGAGGTGAGATTTTCATACTACTAAGTATTTTAATGAACAGTTGAACTCAGTTGTTAAGCAAAATGAAAGAAAATTCAATAAATATCACTCGCTGCTAAAATACCGTTACTCACCTTTTCCAAAGCCGCATCGGATACGTTCAAATGATAGCCTTCGCTGCAATAACGTTTCAGCAATTCAATGCCCTCCGCACGATAATCAGCATAACGTGTTTCCCAAGCGTCCAGCAGGCGATTGTAGTAACGTGGATTGTCGATAAATTTAAGGTAGGTATGTGTGTCGGCGGTTGGGAAGATGCGTTCGAGTGGCGCACAGCGCGCATTCTCATCCTCGGCGATAATTAGGCAGCGTACATCGTCTGGCAGTAGATTGGCGAGTATGGGTTCGAGATATTCTTCGCGAAATTCAATCGAACGATTCGTGAACTGATTGTGTTTGCGCACCTCTTCGGCAGTGAGGCAGGTGGTGAAGATGCGCTTATCGTGACACAGTGGACCCGTCAGATTCAGCTCTTGTTGTATGTCTTTTTGTTGCTTTTCATTAAGTTTTGGCGGCACCTGTGCAAATTAAGTGTAGAATTTGAGGTTAGGTATGCAAGTAAGGGTTAAAATGTGGTGTACGCACCTGATAGAGCGCTGTGTTCAACACAGCCTGTATGAGTGGACCCTTCACATGCAAATCCAATGGCAGTTCTGAGTGCAAGGACGGTGATATATTAATTTCCAACAACCATGGTACAAGATTCTCATCCAGCAAAACATCGAAACCGAAGAGTTCAAAACAATTATAACGGAAATTGACATTCTGACGATACATGCGATTCAGGCCCGATTCACCGCTAACAATGGCTTTAATCACTAAATTACGCAAAGTCGCCCAGAGACGTTTCGTATTCACGCCACGTGTCTCCAGACATGACCACAGCGATTGTAGAGTCCATTTGTGACCCTGACACGCATTGAAATCTTCATTTTTCGAATAGTTTTGTGAGAATTTATTGATGCTATAATTGGTTAGATGCATGCAACGATCATCGAGACTAGTCAGCTCCGAGCTGTACTTCACTGCGGGAGATATAATGGAGAAAATGTTATAATTGTGGACTTATATGCTGTATGTGTGGCAAGGGAAGGGTACTCACCCGATGCGAAACGCGCTAAACCATCTTTGTACATATATATTCGCAGGGGATTTATCGATGTAAGCACCACATAAATACGCATATCAAATTTGCTATCGTTGATGAGCAGTGGACGCTCGATATATCTACATAAAAGGAAAAAAATGAAAATATTAAGCAGGTAAGGAGGGCGAGGTTCAAGCGGATTCGTCGCCTTCATCTAATCATCGAACATTTTATCATTTTTAGTCACTATATTCAAGAAAAGAGGAAGATATTCATTATGTGGGAGCTCCGAGTGTACTTTAAGCGATTTAAAAAAAGTTATGATACCAGACCTCATTGAACTAAACGAAGGAAATGGCTTGATTTTATTAAGAAAACTTGAAAAATTCACTTGATTCAATATAAAATTGACCGCAGCCAGAGCCTAGATCTTTTCGGTTGACTTTAGCTCAACAACTAGGTTATGTTTATACCTACAACAATCGGGTATAGACTGAGTATTTCATCCAATTAAAGACTGTCATCTCAGCAGCAATCCTCAGAACTATTTGGAGTTTGCCTTATGTGTCTACAAACACAGCGACCAAGACTTAAGCCGTTTCTACGGCAGTCGGGTTAAGGAAACCGGAACGGATCCGGATTTTATTCGGTCAAGGTCTGTTAACCCAGCACTATTCCTCGAAATTACTTCAGGAATGTTTTCTGCCGCTACGACAACAACAACAACCAAAACTTAAGACTCCGCTAAAAGAAGTCATCTAACGGTAGCCCTAGGAAACGTGCTGTTTCGACGGGGTCCGACCATAAGGAGAAGGGTGTTAGATGAGTGGGGTTTGCTGGGCATACAAAGTGGTGGTTAGAGTTATGCGGGTACCCGTTTTATGCTGAACATATATTTGGTATATCAGCGTCGTTTCTAGATAAGTAGGAGTTTAACCTGCTACAATATCAAGAACGAAGTTGCGCAAGGGTCACTCTAGATTCTTGCGACAAGTCGAGCTCGTTGTCTGTAGTGGATGGTGGTTAGAATCCAATCAGTGCGAGTCTGAAGTGAGTTGCGTCCGAAGTCTGGACGGCATACTGTTCGTTTTCGTCGACGTAGTCAATGAAAGATCTCTTGTTCCTAGGAGGCGGCTCCGCTTCAAACGGACGACTGCTGGGATGCTCCCTACGAAGTCATCCTAAAAGAAACTGCTTGGAAAAATTCGTTATGTCCTTAATCGGAAGCATTCGGGCCTCGATGTGTCAGTCTTCGACCCGAGACATCTAGAGCATCCTGTTATAGTCCGTAGTGCAGTGTGCTGACACGTCTGAAACTTCTACGCCTCTCAAATCCAAGACAGCCGGTTTTACGTTGCCGGAATTGAAGCAGACATTATAGCCGACCAAATATTTTCAGCTCGACAAAATTTTGGTTACTTGGACAATCGGATGAAAGCAAGACATCACGAAAAGTATTAATGAGGTCAAGCAAGCTTTCGATCAGGAGCTCAACCACTCTTCTATCCTTGCGAAACATGGAATCTCAAAGTCTCGGATATCAAAAAGTTGCAAATTTGCACGAACCAATTCACAATATATGCATCATTTTCTGGCCCACGAAGGAATAATAATAATAATAAAATTGCATATACACACACTCACTTTTGCACTACCAGCGGACGATCTTTTGGGAACTGACTCCATTTATTTACAATACGTATACCGGTGCCACGTGCGCTTGCTGGCGGTTTTACAATCCATTTTGTGAGCCTGGAAGCATTCTTGGGCCAGACTTGTCGAAGATTTTCCAAATCATCGGGCATTACGTAAGATCTGAAAAGGATAAATATTTTATCTTGCTTTTTGTAACTAAATCGTATCGTTTTGAACGAATTTTGAAAAAAGCTTAACCTCAAAATCATGTTTTTCAAAATTATATTATTAAATGCAGTATCAGCAATTGAGGTTATGTTCCTCAACAATCTCGTTTACTCACTTTTGCATAAAACCAAATTCCTTTTTGCCAAACTTCTTCATATTGTTATGTATACTCCGCCACATGCTGTCCTTGCGGCCGATTCGAAACGAACCGGGCATATGATTGTACTTTTGGTGTGAGCGTATTGTGCGAAAGCCTGGACTTTTCATGTGTTTCTCCCAAACGGCCATCCAGTCGGTGGTGTCTAAGCAGCAGAGTACACAAAATTATTGTTAACAAAATTATAAACAGAGTTGCATTGATACGCACTTTTAATAATGCGAAAACCTGAGTTGAGCACCACACGTTTCACTATCTTCGGCATAACGGGACTAAGTTTCCACTTGAGCACACGATGCAGTGTTGGCGGCACAGCGGGACCCTTTTCGGCGTGCGACGAGAAATTCAAATAGGGTGGCACATTTGGGAAAATACTAGGCGTCAATATACACTCCGGTTTGAAGTATTCGCTAACTTCCGTGTCGGCCTCGCTATCTTCCGTTACGTCGTTGCTCACTTGTTCGGGTGGTAGATAGCGTATATTTCTACTTTGGTGTATTTCATTTAAATCACTAACGAGGTAGAATGGATGACCGGTGTACTCTTCGTCAGAGTCACTATCGGTATAATCGTTCACATCGTCGATTGCTTGAAAGAAAGGAGAAATGTCTTTGTAAATAAAATTGACAATTTGTTGTTTTTGTGGTATACAACTCACCAGCACAAGGATCATCCTCGGGTGTGTTGCCATGCTTGCTGCGATCACCGTCACCGCCTTTAGCTAAAGAAACGCCCACATAAGTTGAATTATCGGCAATTGGATGGCGATTATGATAGGTGTTGCGATTATCGTGAGGCATATATTGTGCGGCATAAACGCTAGTCTCATAAGCGGTTGCTGCCGTCTTATTAAGGCCATTTTGCGTAAGCAGTTCCGATTTCTTATCATTATGATTAAGCAAACTACTAGCGTGGAATTGATTCACAATGATTTTGTTTAATGCTTTCTGGGTTGGTGCAGCAATGTATGACTTATCGGCAGTGCTTAGGGCAGAGGGGCCGCCATTAATGGCAGCAGCATTAGTGGCATTGCTGGCATTAGCACCTAGGCCACCTCCAGCACTGGCGCCACCGCCACCGCCGGCGACACGTTTGGGTGGTGATACCGAACGTCGTGGACTGCCATTTGTCGGTGTATGCGGGTGAGGATGGGAATGGCGTTTGGAGTTATGCGCAATTGATTTGGACGCACCGACCGGTTCATCGCGGGGTCGCTTTAAAAGCAACTATAGCGTTAGGGCGCATGCACAATGAGAATATAACAAATAAACAGCGCAACACGGAACATAAACAACACAGCAACAGCATCAATTCACGTACGGGATACGCAGGAGCATTGTATAACGGTTTTGGCATTAGTTATCGTGTCGTGTGTAGGTGTGTGTGTGCCATTGGTTATGGAAGGAAGGAACAGAAACAAAATCGGTACACAAAAGTTAGGTTAGGTTAGTTACATATAAGTGTGACAATTACTTCCAAATTATTAAAACAAAGGTTAAACAAAATAATACAACAAATTTAATAATGAAATACCAATCACTAACAATATAACGAGATCACTGAATCGATTTGAAAGCTGTTGGTGGATAGCTAAAGATTAAAAAAGTAATGCTTCAACCGGAGAGATGTTTGTGAATTTGAGATAGTCTCGAAGCTATAATTTTCACGTTTCTTTTTGAGTGTTACAAAAGTTAAACTTTTTTTCGATCTGAGGATAGAAAACTCTTTCCCGTTTTCTGTATCTACGAAAGCAGTCACCTTTAGGCTCAGCGGTATGGACGCTGGCCATTAGACGCACAAAATGAAATTATACACTCACAAACACTTTTTCGCTAAATATTCAATCCCGCTTTCAAATCGATTCAATAAAAACTACTTGCAAATATAAAAAACACTAAAATTTTGAAACATTTTTTTCATTTATATTATTTCACAGCTCTACATACCTGTACGCCGGTCATCGGCGTGGTGACGTCTGAAAAGGACGTTAATGGCGCCGCAGTATTACTACGAATGCTAATCCTATTTGACTTATTCAGCGAGGCATTACTAATTATTGACGGATCTATAGCCGGCCCAGTCAACGGTGTGCCACCACCTCTTTGACGTTTCACATTCGTACCATTTAGAATATTGTTGCTATTATTGTTGATGTTGTTATTGTTATGATGTTCATTGTGTCCCGGTGGTACATTAATCATATACTTATTATTCATACTGATATAATGATTGGGTGCATCGATTTTACAACCATGTGGGGTATGAGCGTGATTGTGTGATGAAAGCAAAAGATTCTTTTGCACATACAATTTATCCTTGTACAGTTCGACTTCTTCCAGCCATGATTCATGGAAATCGAGTATTTCCAAACCTTTCGTTTTCACACCGGCACTCTTACCACCAGACGCATTACTGCTGGCATTCTCCTTTGTATGAGTGTGAAGATGAGTATGACCATGGCCATGACTTGTGTGACCGTTCTCTTTGATTTGATTCGTATTTGGAGGCTGTGGCCTTTTTTCACTAATTGGTGCCATTTTCACTTTGAATTTTGATTTCTGCAACAAAACAGCACATAAAGAAGAGAGAAATTAATTGCGTTTAACAGCTAATGTAAGGCAAAAAATATTCAGTAGCGTCGAAAAAGATAAGCTTAAGACAAATTCAACCAAAAAAAAAAAAAAAAAAACGAAAATGACAGACAAATAACGTGAAGGTAATTCAAAAGTAACAACTTGTTGCGATGTCGCGTCGCCGCTGCCGCGCTCCTCACTAACTGCAACTGCGCCCACGTTCTCACTCATCGTCCGACGTCGAAAGTCGCAAATTAATTGATAAATCCAACACACAGCGTTGAGTAATCTTTCAGCGCGCGATGTGCAATGGAAGCTGTCCCCGTCTGTACTCGTGGCGATGATATTGTGTATGGCGGCGGAGCACACAAAAATAACTGAAGCTATTTTCGTGGTAGCATGCCACACAGACCTCTTAGTTAATAATACTAACAATACCAGCAACAAGCCCGAAATAAAAACAATATGGCACGAGCACAAGTATTCGCCTTTCGATTGAGCAATCGAAGCAAATCAATTGTCTACTCTGAATGTCTCGGATGAGGCGAACCGATCAGGCGCAAAGTAAAAATTGAACGCTTGATGAATTGTCGCAATAATGTACCAAGTGTGTGCGTCGGTGTGTGCATTGCTATGCGAGCGGGCTGTACATCGCGGCGGGACGGACGTAATGTTAAGCAAGCAGCAGCACGTCTGATGCCAATGTCTTAAAATTATCCCAATATACGGATGAAAAACAGGGATTCCCGCCTACAACAGGTAGACGAAGACGCCAATGTCTGGCACAGTTGAGCAAGCGGCATGCAATTAAGAGCTGACACAGCAACGCTTATTAGTGGCAATGAAGTTCAATGTCTACAGCTACAGCTGGGGCACGTGCAATAATAATACACATATATATTGACAAGTTTACAAGTGTGATGACTTACAATTCTATTTTCGTGGTGTTGCAATTTTAATTGTACTGCAATAAAATGTTGTTTATGCTTTTTTCACTATACTTATGCATATGCGTTTAATTATTTTAATGGAAAAAAATTCTGTGCAGTCAAATTAAATTTAAAAAATCACAAAAGTTGAAATGTTTTATAAATTTTGACTTTTTACTCGAAACTCCATTTACAACTGTTTTGTAAAGAAATTTGTATGATTGCGTGTGTGTGTGTGTGTGGATGACAACGGAAAAGGGCGCACAAATCCGCATCCGTTCACCACTGTTGGCTAATGCAATCGAACATGTTGCAACGAGGTTATATTACAAATACAACAGAAACAAACAAATTCGCGCAAATTTTGCTGGGCAGAATTGTCATGCGTTGCCGCTATTTTCTTTTTTCCATTTCTCACTGCTTTCCCCCCACACACTTGAACAAATAATACAATATGCATACTTTGTGCAAATTATTGTCGTTGTTGTTGTCATCTGGTAAATTCCAATTCTTGGCTAGAGTATCCATTTCGTAGAAAATATATGCTTCACATATGAATAATCAACTTATTTAAGTGCTGGCAGCGACACTTATTTTCGTATTATTAATAAAATTTTCTATTTTTTGTTTATTACGACAAAACAGTTTGCTGAGAGCATTTTTTGTTTGTTGGCAAATGCGGTGTGTAGAGGCGTGACTCGGTGGATTTTTGCCGGTAATGCTGGCGCTCCTGCAGCCACGCTTGATTTTTTTTCATGTTTTTTTTTTGTTGCCCCCTTCCAATTTAACACTAGCACTTTTGTTGCTAATTTCCTTTGGATGTATACACTCACCTTCACACTTATGAATCACACACAGTTAATTTAGTTTGTTTATTTATTCTGTACTAAATTTCGAATAGCGACATTGAATATTGAAAATTAATTGAAATAATCTAACAGAATTTTTCGTGCTTACTTTGTCGAAGAGACAGACGAACGTGTGTTTGGCGTTGCCAGCAGCGAATTGTTGGCGGGATTGCGCTGGAAATTCACAACACGCGTTGCCAGAAGTTATTTTTGGTTTTAATAAAAATTTATAAAAAAAAATTAAAACAAAATATAGAGCATTGACACAATTTTTAAATAATGTTATTTTTATTCGAAATAATATTTTCCGTACGATATATTGCGCAAACCTTTAATGATTGTGGGAAAATACTTATGTTGCTCACTTCTGCTGAGTTTTTTGTTTATGCCACCCTGTGTTGGTAAGACCAGAGAACGTATAAATGAATACGTTCTCTGGTAATGCATTTAGAATTGTAATAGATGTAAGATTATGGCAAAGCTAATACAACAACCTTTATTTAAGGTTTGAAATAAAATAATTGGTTTCTGTCTAAGTTTGTGTGCCCTATAACATAATGTTCGGGTTGGGTTTAGTATCGCGCCGGTTAATTTTGGCTCACTGTACCTAAACGAGAGAACCAAATTGAAAAAATTTCTAAATATATACTAGTGTATTTTCATCTATTGTGCATTGTACCAAACCAATTATGGATACATTTTCACGCACATATATTAATTATAAATTATAAAAACCACTAGTAATGTGTTTAATTACTTTTGATTGTTAATTTCTTTGTAAATCTTTAAATAAAATACACCTTTTTCTGCATTGAGTTCAATAATGCGAAAAACCAAAATGACTGCCTAATTTGAACTGTCAAATCACCGAGAAAGCACGAACAAAAGGGAATAAATTAAACCCACTTAGCAATAAATGTATGAAGTGAACGCGAAAAGGTGTTCAATGCTAGAATACTGTGGATGGCGTAGCCGGTGTTGGACCGGCCAGGGTTATTTTTTTAAAGAGCGGCCGAAGGCCGCCCACGCAAAAAGGAGTTCTATGCGAAAAAAATCTGATACACCCCGGTGTTGGACCGACCAGGGTTATTTTTTTTGAAGCGCGGCCGAAGGCCGCCCACGCAAAAAGGAGTTCTATGCGAAAAAAATTTGATACACCCCGGTGTTGATTTCTTGTCCGTACAAAAATGTTGGCTGGGTTGCATTGGTTTCAGTTTGTATGGAAAAATGAGCAAAAACACTGATTTTTGGTCATTTTCAAAGGGCTCCCTACAGGTCTATAGGGACTCTAGGGGGTCGAGGGGGGGTTTATTAAAAAGTTCAATCCTTCCTCTTTCCAATAAGGAGGCGTGAGGGGAGGTAGCCCCGCCCCCTTTTTCACCATAAACGATACTAAACCGGCGCGATACTAAACATTCCCCTAATGTTCATATGGAGGATGTGTCTGGGTAAAATTCAAAGTTTATGGACTAATCTAAATTTCTTGTAGAAAGCATTAACCAGTTCAGCATTATTCTTACGATAGAGTTTACAAAAAAGCTCTACCAGAAAGCACGACTTTTGTAACCAGAAAAGTCTTGCCATCTATAATATTCGCAAGTATCTGATCATAGATTCCATTACGTTTAATGTCATCACTATGAGAGTAGAAAAATTAAGACGAGCTTAATTGTTTTGCTTCGAAACCTATAACTAACTAGGAATTTGATTTTTTCGGCCTCGGTTTTTCTCAGACCGGGTCAAAGAATGTCGAATCTTGAAAGATGAGCGTACTAAGCGAAATATGGGGGTTAAAGCTTTAAAGACTTTGCGAACCCTTATAGTCCGATTTTTAAAGTTGTAGTCTTTGATTCTCCAACGAGCTTTTGGAAGTGAAAGCTTTAAATATTTTGTGAACCCTAATAGTCCGAATTTTAAGGTTGTAGTCCTTAATCCTCCAACGAGCTTTTGGAAGTAAAAGCTTTAAATACTTTGTGAACCCTAATAGTCCGAATTTTAAGGTTTTCGTCTTGACTCCTCCAACGAGCTTTTGAAATCTAAAATTTTAAAGACTTTGCGAAGACTTATAATCCGATTTTTAAGATTGTAGTCTTTAATCCTCCAACGAGCTTTTGGAAGTAAAAGCTCTAAATACTTTCTGAACCCTAATAGTCCAAATTTTAAGATTGTAGTCGCTTCTAAACTCTTTCATGAAAGCTTCTTAGCTCCGCCAACGAGCTTCTAAAAATAAAAGCTTTTGAAAGTTAAAGCTTTAAAGACTTTGCGAACCCTTAACCTTAAAGCTCAAAACAAATGTATACAATTAAGTCCTTTTGTTGCCCTACAACCAACTACTTGGCTCACATAACCCTCGTTTTATTATTCTTAAGTTAACGAGTCTATATACCTAAAAGACAGACGATCGTAAACTTCTCACTTAATCTCTAAATGGTTTATAACCGAATACCTACAGTTTCGGTTTTTCAACTCAACAAAACAATAACGCTAAACCGCTTAGAAAGCTTTTTTGCCATCAAGCTCTGTCTGAAAGCTTAGAATCTGATTTTGTTTGTCTAAACCCGACGATTCCTCACCGATAACCAACATCTTTACGAAGTGCCACAAATTTAAAATATATTTATGGTTACCCGGTGGTTGGTGCCGCTGGTGGTCCATTTTAACGCAATAATTTATTGGACAACCGAATACTGTGAGATTCCCCGATTACACTTTCCCTCACAACAACCAAATCAAATATTTACCTGAAGGATACTCTACTGGTAATAAAATAAACAAACATGTGACGGCAGCGTTTCAACTAAAATCCCAAATCGTTAACTTGTCCGCCCATATTTTGAAAATAAACACATCAATTAAGCCGATCCACTAGCAGTGCCGACCAAAAAAACGGCCAGAGGCCCGCACAAGGATACGCGCAGACGCCAACGACGGCCATCGCCGTGTTGGCGGTGGCGGCTTAGCGCCTGCATCAAAGCGTTGCGCAAGCAAGTAGCCAATCAACCAATCACCGGCTACTGCCACATGACCTACATGTCGGCGGAGATGCCGATATACAAGTATACATACATATATATATATATATGTATATATATACGTTCATATAAATTTAGTTGCTTGCGTGTAAGTCTTCAGCTTCGGACATGCGTTCGCACCATTTGATTGGTATCTCATCAAAAGCAAAGGTGGCCGCGCGGAAGCCACTCAAAGTCATGTTGTACACACGGCGCATCGACAGCAACAACAACATCACCGACACCGCCGCTACTTCTTTTGCCGGCAATTGCGTGTATTTATGGCCTATTAAACGGCCATGCTGCCTGCCACATAAATCAGTGGCGAGAACAGCAGCGAAGCTGGCGCGTGTGTGTGCGTATGTGTGGTGAAATGTCTATTCTTGTTGTTGGCTGCTCGATATTGCCATGTTGCATGACATTGTAATGACTTCATCATGACAAAATTATCGCAAACACCGACATACACCTCACATTTTATTGCCATGGCATGAGAAATGGTGGAGAAAGGTTGTCCATTACTTATCGCAACGATTCGCTACACGCGGCCGAGGAGGTCCAAAGGCGGCGCAGCGGTACAGGTAGGCATTTGGCGTTAGAAGCTGACAGCTGGTCGTAATTGAGAGATTGAAGTCTGATTGTGGTTGAAGAGTTTTACCTGTTTAGAGCGTTTTGATGTTTTCTTACACGTTAAAGCCAGCTTCGAGTGGCTTCTGTTGAGAAGTAGGGAGTTCTTAAGTATTTGGAATGTTCCACAAAAATGTTCTCTAATAAATTTTGCTCAAATGCATTGAATATTTCACGTTAATCTCATAATAACTCTGTGTTCGAGCTTATGGGTTGAAATCCTGAGAAATCCTATGGAAATATCTCTAGATATTATAAAGTTTAGTTCACTGTTAAAGCAGGAAGAGAATTCTCTTTAAACCCGAAACCAACGTAATGTTCCCAGAATGAAAAATCTGTAAAGATTCTGGTGGTATCTTCAAACTCTTGATATCCCAATGCCACCCTTTAGTATCTTAAGATTGTTGAAGAAATATGAAGACCATAAAATTGATAGCCTGGATCCACCTCATCCATGAAACGGTTCCTTGCGTCTCTTTTCTAGCAGCTCTGGCAAGAGGGCTCGACGACTGATCTCTACATCGGGAATTAAATGGAATTTTCAAGAATTTCAGAGTCCAGCCTCCTTTGTAAACTCTACTAATCTCACTCCTAGGAGGAGGCTTAGGCTTAGATTAGATTAGATAAGTAAATGAGGATTACACCTAGGTCGCGGTAGGCTGGTCTATTGTGTCCTCCCTAAGTCACAACGACCCACTTATTCTGCGCCTACAGACTGCTGTGCGGTCCATGAGGTGTTCTGGAGTTTCAGACTCCAAGGTTACGGTCCTACCATGTTGGTGAATACTGCGGAGCGGGCAAGTTCATTAGCCAGTTCATTCCTGGCTATAACTTTATGAAGGGGACCCAGATAAGGCGCACTTGGCTACGATCTGATTAGGCTTATTTACTCTGATCAGGATTTATCTTCTGTTAGAAATGGGTTAGGGAATTAAGCGATTTTGCTAAAAATGAGTCCGAAAGGGACTTTCCCTTCTGTGTATCACTTAATCTTGTCTCCTAGGTCAACCATTATAATTAAGTATAAAATGGTTGCTCAGAGCTTCGGATCGCATTACGGTTGAGGTAATATCTAACACTAGCTCTACGACCTAAGCGTAACGGGATTTCCGAATGAAATTTTTGGTATATAATTGTAAATGTATACTTCCATGCAAGCTTTGGACTGGGGTTCTGGACGAAAGGCTTAACAAATGAGTAATTTCCTGAGTTCAGCTTGCTGTATCAGGTTCAGTTGTATCAAATTTAAGGAAAACTTCAAAGACGAAGTTTAAGACAAGAGATACCCCCTCTTCCATCTTCTTCAATTCTGGAAAAGGGCACTCATTTAAACCTCAGTGGCATTGTCTACTCTGTACAATGGCCCTGGGGTACGTAGATGATATTTACTTCGAGGGCATTAACAACAGAGCCGTTATTACATCCAATATTCCCGTCCTATTAAACTGCGCAGAAAGTCGGAAGATAATGAAACGAGAGAACAGTTCCCCGCAAGCTCTTTGGAGCCGTCCTCGTGAGCGATGAATATCGAAGAAGATTTAACCACGAACTGTATGAGTTCTACAGCGACATGGATATGGTTAGATTCATAAAAATCCGGCGAAAAGTTCCTTGGAATTGAGACACATGGGCGGACGACAGAACAAAAGCACCCACGCATCCAATGAAAGAACCAAGTGCATAGCGACTGGTCTGCACTTGGAATGTACAACTGGTGTGATCTCGCAAAGGACGATGTTTTATATTCTCGGCTCAGACCGACCCACGCCTGTAGTGCTAAAGAATGAAAAAAAGTTCTCAAGCTAAATCATTGAAGATCTTAAGCCTAAAGGCTCCCTAAAGGGATTAGGAACTTAACTGGATTGAATACCGTGTCTGCAGCTCCAAAGAAAGCCATTCCAATCTATTCTGCAGCGGTCAGAGTCTGAGTTTATGAGCTCCGCGTTTTCAGCAACCTTTACGTTAGCTACCAAAATCCGAAACCCCAAATGATTGAAGCAGACAGCGCCTGCGCGGCACTTTGTTCCTTACATTACTCCTTTTCTCTACTCTTTTCTACACGCATATCGCATTTCCTCCGCGGCATATGTGTTATTAATTTGCCAATTGAATGCCAATTGAAGTGCCGGGTTTCAGCGCGTTTTCCTCCTTCATCTAAGCCGCGCGTTTCTATTTTCAGCTTTCCGTTGTGAGTTCGAGAAAATGCATATGTCTAATTTAGACAGACAAAACATTTCGAAAGCAATGAAAAACTGGATTCACCAGATATTCTAGCTGCTGTGGGGAACATGCTTCTCCTCTCCTCTTCTTGCATCACTTCACGTTCTGCCTTTGTTTGGTGTTTTGCCGCATTTTTTATGAGTATTGCGCCAACATGCTCGCCGCACCGCATTATCCTTTCGCTATTTTCGGCACCTTTTTGTAAACACGAGATTTTCAACGCGCTTAACAATCGCCGATCGACGCGATCGACAAATGTGCAAAGCGTTTGGGCTTCCAAATGCTATCGCTAACTGTGAGGGGGAGCGGCAGACAAAGCAGCGAGCGAATGTTGAGTGCGGTGCGCGGCGGCGGTGGTGGATCAGCTTACCAAACTCAAGGTGCATTTCACCAAGTGTATGCGGCTCCAAATTATCTACTAATTGACGGGTTGGTAATCACAAATGCTCATACAGATACACACACATCCACACAAGTGCTCGCTTTCAATTTGTAGGCTGGCCGCTATTGTTGATCCATTAAGTCGAGTAGCAGCGTCGATTTCGTGTGGGTTATTATGTGTGCGGATTAAAAAGTGGTATACCAGCAAATGGGCGTTATCTGCAATTTTCCCACTTTTTACAAGAGACTTAAAGGACTTACGGCTGCTCGACGTAATGTTATACTTTTTCAATTAAGAAAGCGAACCTTTTCACAGACACACATTTATATGTTAATAATTGGAAGATTTTTGCTAATTTTCGGTGCGGAAAATGGGCAAAAAGTGGCTAAAGATGTTCGCAAAATGGGGGAAGATATGGCAAAAGATCTGTTGTGCTGATAAATTTGTGAAGAATGGAAATGTAAAAGGAGTAAAAGTGATACGTAATCTTCCATGGTATGATTTCAGCTGAGAGCACCTGCCATTAAAAAAAAGGAGAAGCCTTTAAAATATCAGATTGATTTCTGGATGCTGTGAAACGCAGACGAGGAAGCTACAGACAACAAGATGCCTCTTGATGTCTCCCTTCAAACACCTGGCCACTAATGCCGGCATGCTCCCAGTTAAGGAGCAGAATGAACTTCTCTCCAAGCAGTTTCTGCTGGGATGCTCTCGCAGGAGTCGCCTCCTAGGGGTATCAAGAGATCCTTTCTCAAATATGTTGACGACATAAAACAATATACCAACAATATACTTCGGACGAACAAACTTAAGACATGTACTTACCGTCCTTCACAGTGGAAACATTAAAACCTTCACTCCATCTAACGGAATGGCGTACTTGGAGTCAAACCACCACCCATTGCAGACAAAGAGCTCGAGTTCGAGAGTGACCCTTGCGCAGCTTCATTCTGATAAGATAGATAAAGTATCACATGCCAGAACTATTAGCACTTTTTCATCTCCTTTATCAAAAAATATATGCCCGTGGGGCGTTCGATAGTGGTTTAGGTCTGTCTAAGCCTTAATTTCTATAATTCATCCCCCCTAGAAGACTGATTCTGATTAATTTTGTTGAAAATCTGTCTACTTGAAATCAGCCTTTAGCAAAGGAATATTGATTATTTTTTGGTTAACACAAAACAAGTAGTAAGCAGAACAAGAAAGTTAGATCACGAAGCATTTGGAAATGTTCGAGGTACGAGTCTTGACTAAGTTTAGTACTCTACCACTTCCAGGATTCGAACCCTCATCCGAGGATCTATAAAAACAAAAAAGTAATGACGGTCGGCGCTCTGTTGTTAGTGACTATATTTTAATGAAAAATTTGTCACTTGTAAATATTTTAGGAATCAGCCCAAAACTTATAGATCCTACCAATTGTCGAACAGCTTCAAGCCGCACTGGACAAATGGAGAAACAAATCAGCCATTGGACCTTCTGTCACAAAAAAAAATTCCTCTCAAATCGATTTGTAATGCAAGTAGTTAGAGGACATGCTCTTCACGCATTTGAGCCCACAAAAACTGATTGGAGCGGGTTTTCTTGAATCGTACTAATGTGTCTATAAGAAGGATTGTGAGAAAAGAGAGAATCTTACAATAAATTGACCTTGGAGACTACGAAAAGCTAAATTGGATAGCATAGAAGCATGAATCTTAACAGTAAGTGATGAAACGATTTTCATAATATTCAAGAGGTGGATTTTGGAAAATTTTTTTGAGCTTTTGTTGAGCTTTTTTGATCAAGTGAATATCACTCGAAAAATAAAATGCATAGAAAGATTTTATAACGTCTTTTGAATGAATGCAGAAGTTGCTGAAACTTTCTGAGTAATGTAAAAGCTCGAAAAGCTTCCATTCAGAGCTTTCGCAGACACAAAATTGGTAGTATTGAATAGCATGAATCTTTACTACAAGAGAAGTTGTGATTTTTGAGGTATTCAAAATGTGGATTTTGGGAGATTTTTTTAGCTTTCGGTGAGGTTTTTTGATCAAACGAATATTGTTCGGAAAATAAAGTGCATAGAATGATTTGCCGACGTCTTCTGAATAAATGATGCTGTTGAAACTTTCTGAGTAATGTAAAAGCGCGAAAAGCTTCTACTCAGAACTTTCGTAGACCCAAAATTTGGTAGTATTGAAGAGTAATAAGCTTATATGAAGATTTTAGTCAAGTTTATTTGCACTTCGGCTCGAGAAGCTTCCATTTAGAGCTTTTGTAAACACAAAATTGTTAGTATTTAATAGCACGAATCTTGACAACAAGTGATGAGGCGATTTATGAGGAATTGAAAAGATGGATTTTGGAAAATTTTTTGAGCTTTCGTAGAGCTTTTTTGATGAAATGAATATTTTTCGCAAAAAAATGCAAATAATGATTTTGCAACGTGTTCTTGTTGAATGCGGAAGCTGCTGAACCTTTTTGAATAATGGAAAAGCTTGAAAAGCTTCAACTCAAGGCTTTCGCAGACACAAAATTAGTATGGAATAGTAACAAGCTTATATGAAGATTTTAGTCAAGTTTATCAGCACTTTGGCTCGCAGTTAAGTTTTTCTGATCCGAGTTGTGAAAAAGCTTGCTTTTAGAGCTTTCATAGACAAAATTTTTTATTATGTTGATAAATAAAAAGCTTACGAGAGAAATTAGTTAATGCTTTCAGCGATTCGGTTTGTATTTATAATTAGTAAAAAAGCTCGCAAAGCTTGATTTTAGAGCTTTCGTAGACACGATTTTAATTATGTTGACAAATAATTAGCTTACAAGAGGAATTAAATTAAGCTTTTAACGATTCGGTTTGTAGTTATAATTTTTGTACATACATATGTATGTATATACGCAGTTATCCATATATATGTATACAACATACATACCCACATGACTTAAATTCGAATTTATGAATACCAAAAGCCAGTAGCAAGCTTTAAACATCTACAACATACTTTGCATTTATATAAGTATAAACATACATATTTATGTATTAATATACACACACACACCGCTCTCTTGAGTGCCGCTAGTTAAAAAAGCCATTCAAAGTTGACAACTCAATTCTCTTATTATTATTTATTTATTTGCTCTGCAGCATGCTAAAGCTGTGGAGGCTCAACAAAGAAAAAGTAAAAATATTTTTATTTTATTCATTAATTTTGTTTGATAGTTGTTGTTGTATAAACGTATTTTCTGTTGATTTTTTGGGTGCGCAAGCGCGAAACTAAAGGTGAATATTTACCTATCAACGATTTGTTGGCTAAACGAATTTTCGACACATACGAAATAAAGTTGGAAATTTATGAGGCACGGAATCCCAACATTTCATATTCAAACACACATACACACACACACACATTTCTATAAATATGAGAGGAGCTAACCGCATAGCGCGCGGGATTAGCGGCCGGTGGACGCGGTGTTTTGCATATGAACCGCGCGTCGCCATCATTGTAGGCAGCTAAAGCTTTGACCACCATACTACAACAACAATATGCAACAATAAAATATAAAAATTAGTGCTTGTTGATGAGTGTGCGCTGTCTTTGAGTTTATTTTTTTCGATTTTTTTTTTTTTTGCTTTTCGGTGGATTTTTGCTTTTGTTTTTGCTGTGTTTAAAATTTTAATTTAAAATTATCTGCAAACGAGACAGGCAAATGGTATAAAATGAAATTTAAAAGCATGTTAAGAAGCTGTTTATTTGACATTGATAATTTAGTAAAAGTTTTCAATATTTTGACAGCGTACACTGATGACTTATAGAGCGGCATTAATTTCATTTGTCAATTTGTCGATGTTCGTCGGCGTTCGGGTACATATTTTTTTACAGTAAATGCAGATGTGTGTGGGTATAGTGTGTGATTTGTATATGAGCTGATTTTTAATGGGAAATTTGGTTTTCGAAAATTGAGTTTGTGTCTTAACTCTTTTGTTTAGTTTAGTATTGGTGTATGTGTATAAGTGGATATTGTGGTTTACGTGAAGGAAAATGGTTGCGGAATTTAGTAGTTTACAGTGATGTAATCTTATTTAAACTCAATTTCGAAACTCGAACACAAATATTTTGATTTTGACGACTAACTTCGGTAAATGCCGAAATTACTGTTTTGCTTACGATTCGAAACTTAATTACCAGAAAACAATTGGTCTAGACCAATAAGCAGAAAAATTTTTGTTTTGGGGCAGCACGACGTCTCATTAGTTCTACAAGAGTATGCCCCAGGACAGAGGGCTACGTATCTTGGCTGACTCGTAGCGTACGTACGTCTAAAACCCTGCAGACGTGTCTTCCGTCTATCACAACATGATCGATCTGGTTGGTGGCTTTTCGATCCGGAGACAGCCAGGCAGCTTGATGAATACTCCTATGCTGAAGTCTAGTAGTTACTGCAGATAACCATATTTCGGGTCCCGGCGAAGTCGATCAGCTTCAACACATTTGGGGATGTATCATCGTGGAGGCTGAATTTACCGATCGTAGTGCCAAAGATATCTTCTTTACTTACTCTGGCGTTAAGGTCGCTAAGCTTGGTTTTGACATCATGGCGGGGGCAGCTCTCATAGGTGCGCTCCAAGCGCTAATAGAAGACATCAAATCAGCGATGTGTTGAAGAACTTCGCTTTGATGCGGATTGTGGCTAGACGTTTATCCACCGGGATGAGTACTGGGACTCGGCGAAAGAGTTTTTTCCCACCATGAATCCCACACCGAATTTGGGCTCCTTTATATGGCCTCTGTAGTAAATGCCATAAAGACCTACTCGCGTCAGTCTTTGTCCCGTTTATCGCATTTCTTGGACGACGGTGATATCAGCCTTTACTTTAACGAGGACGTCTACCAGTTGCGCAGCGTCACCTTTCCAATTAAAGGACTGGACATTCCAGATGCAAGCCCTTAAATTGTAATCTTTAACACGTTTGTAGGGGTCGTCATTAGAAGGGGGGTCTCTAATCCGAGGCTGTTGTTTAGTTTTCAATGGGGACGTTTTTTACATGGCGGCTCCCAAACCCTTCTCATTTAACTCGCCTTCAAATGGATGTTCTTTGGCTACCCAGAGGTCTAAGACCGGAAGTCGTGAGCTGCTTGATTCGTTTCTGATCACTCCTAATTTAATGTTGCTCAGAAAATTTCTTCATTCGCGTGGAGCTCTACACATGACTCCATCCCATTGGCGAACTACTCCCTTAGTTTTTGAGATATCGATCTGAAATTTCGCTTGCTTCCTATACTCTTCAAGAAGCTGCTCATTTGTTGGAATCGCCGATATCGGATCACTATAGCATATGGCTGTCATACAAACTGAACGATCAAAATCAAGTGCTTGTATGGAAAACTTTTTCATTTGCAAATGGATTCACACGAGATATTGACACAGATCATAACTCAAAGTAGTGCTACAAACTGCATACAAATTATTCAGATCGCACCACTATAGCAAAAAGCTGACATGCAAACTGACCAATCAAGTTCAAGTTCTTGTACGGGAAACTTTTTTATTTAACGAGATATCTTTACGAAATTTGGCGTGGGTTATTGTCTATGGCAGTGGTGCAATATGCTAAGAAATTGTTCTGATCGGACCACTATAGCATATAGCTGCTATACAAACTGAGCGATCAGAATTAAGTTCTTGTACGGAAAACTTTTTTATTTGACAATATATCTTCGCGAAATTTGGTACGGATAAAGATCAAAAGCAGCGCTGTAATATCAAAATATATTGTGCTGATCGGACTACTATAGCGTACAGTTGCCATACTAACATAACATGACATAAAAACATCTGTGACGGGTATTACACAATTTTTTCTTGTTTACATGTTGTTTTTGTTATTAAAAAATTCAAATTAATTTATATTTTCCATTAAAAAAGTTTTTTGTTTTTACCAACAAGTCAAATAAATTTTTAAGTAAAATTTTCCAAACTTTTTTTGTTGAAAAAACTTTCTATAAACCGTTTGAACTCATTTCGCGCACGAAAAATTCAAAGTTTTCACAATAAAATTGTAAAATCAATAGATAAATTAATAAATAGCAATTAAACTGTTATAACGGTATGTATGAATATGTAGACATACAGGCTATATGGCCAGCAATCGCCCACAATTGCTGTTGCGCGTCTTTCAAATGCCATAAATAATGCAAAGTCGTCGGATATACTAAATGACTGACAGGAAACAATCAATTTTGTGTACAAATATTATTCGTTTATTATTACAAAAGCCAGCAACACATTTCACAGCGGCAGGAGAGCTTCTAATTGTATGCACACACTGGCGGAATACATGTGTGTGTGTGCGTGCGCTAATTTAGTGGTCTCCCCACGCAATTGTGACAATAATTAAGGACATGTCAGCAATATGCAGTTACAGTTATGTGCCTTTGCATATAGAAAATAGACACGCTTGAAGATGAGCTGCGCGGCGGCGCCACCCACTGACCACAAAATACTCGTCATGCGTCCCCTTCACAAGAATAAGGCATATTAAAGAAATTACACGAAGGCTACAGTACAAAGCATAGCATGCCAATAACAATAACAAAAACAATAGGTAGTCAAAGCATGTCCACTCTTCAGTTCTAGTCTCGAGTATAGCCAAAACCATAATTTAAAATTTAAAATCAAACACATGGTGGTGTGGGTGGTGGTTAGTGGTGCATGAAGGCACTGGTAGTTACATGTATCATCCTTTTGCACGCCACACATATAAAAATCACTTTGCGAGGGGAGCCAAGTGCTGGCGTGAGGACATGAAATAAGCACCTTCCACTTGCAACACTTCCGCTCGCCACCCACAACGCACAAGTAATGAACTACAGCAAGTCTATATATACATATATATATGTGTGTATGTATGCAAATATGCATGTATGTGTGTTAGTGCACCACCTCATCGCTGTTTCATAACTCGGCGCTTGTTGGCGCTGTAACCAGGGCACATGTGTTGGTTCACACCAATCACAACGGTAATTTAATAAGTTACAGTTATTATTAAATGTTAGTCGTGTTGTTGTTGCCATGCACATCCTGTCGTGTTGTCCACCGTGTGCTGTTGTATAATTTGTTGTCTATACACACACGCAGCTGGGTGGAGTCGAGCGAATGCTTTTAAATCACATCAAATTGCTGCGCTCTCATTTAAATACAGTTAAGCACACATGCTAGTACCGTTAAACAAGCAAAAATAAAAAATATAAAATATTTTTCTTTATCTATTCACTCAGCGCTCAGGTGGGACTCCCACGCAGCGCCTGTTGTCTGGACACACACACTTGCACCCGTTCGTTCGTCCGTCTATTCATCACTTGCTTTTGCTTGGCTAGTCGCCTTGGCGCACAGGTGTAGGGTTTTATATAAATTGCACAACTTGTTATTTTCAAATATTTCATTTGATGATACCCAACATTTGTTGTTGCATTATTCAAAGAGCTTTTGTATAATTTAACGCAGCTGAGCCGTGTTTGCCTTAGTGTTGTTATTTCACATGTTTAGCAATATGAGATTTTTTGATTTTGGTTTATTATATACTACGTCTTGAAATTTGAAAATAATTACATTAAATTTTCTACCAACAATTTTATAAATTTATTTTTGGAAATCCCGAAATTTCGGGATCCAAAAATATTTCGGGATTTTAATGCCATATGATTTTAATATATATATCAGGATATAATTAATATGTATAGCCTTATTTTCTTCAATGTGAGTCTTTCTAATTGTACTTTTGACTTGGCTACCATCTTTTATTTTTTATAATCCTGGTCAGTTTTTTGAATTTTATTATAAAAAACCAAAAAATATTTTTACTATCCACTTTTTTATGGTGTTTTTATTGAAATCTTAAGAATAAAGAAAAAAAAATTTTTTTTCAAAAAAATATTAAAAATTAAAATAATTAGAGGGGGGGAGAGACAGGTGTAAAAAAAATGCCGCATCCTGTTGACAACATTTTTTTTTTTGTAAATGGCGACTGCCTGAAAATAAAAATCATTTTTTACGCTTTTTTTTGAAATTCCTGAATTTTTTTTAAACATTAAACATACAAATTTTGACACGATGCTGCTAGAAATGATAAAGGATGATATAAAAAAGGTTCACCGAAAATTTCAAGTAAATCGGTTGTATAGAACTTGTGATAATGCCGGTACCATGTGGAAAAAAGTAGTTTCGAAAAAAACGAGTTTAAAAAAGTGAGTCTAGGAGAGAGAGGCTGGGTACTGCGTCACTAAAGTAACTGTAGCTCTTAAAATAATTTTAATTTTTAAAAATCAAAGAAAAGAACATATCCTCCCTTAAGGGTCTATATATATGAAAAAAAATCGAATTTTTAAAAATTCTAGAGTAGAATACCCCCTTAAAACTGCACTTTTGATTTGGTTAGATTTGAGAGAAATATGTTCTTATGATACCTTGCAAACTACTTTGTAAGTTAGGATTATAGTTTTCTTTTTAGTGTCGAGCCCATTTTAACCATGTCTTAACAATTGGAAATCTTGAAATTTCAGGATCAGAATTTGCATTGGCATTTCTGTTCCTAATAATTTTGGTCCACACTGTAATTGTATGATTGTAATCTCCATATAAAGACTCCACGAATTATAACAGTACTTAGCTCATCTGACGCATGGAACTACTTAGAATGTCGAGATCTTAGAATTAAAGCGTACAAAATCGCTTCGCTCTATGGGCGAGCCGACGTTTCGACCCAAATTTTCTTCAGAGATGAGGTTCATTTCAGGTTCAATAGGTATGTAAGCAAGCAAAATTGTCGCGTTTGAAACTAAGAGCAACCTGAAGAGGTTCAAGAGCTGCCACTTCATCCAGAAAAAAACAGTTTGAGGTGGTTTGTGGACCGGTCGAATCATCGTTCTATATTTCTTCAAAAATGATGCCAGTGAAAACGAAACCGTCAATGGTGACCGTTATCGTTACCGACCGTTACCGTTATGATAACCGACTATTTAATGCCTGAAATTGAAGCGCGTGATCTCGGCGACATTTGGTTTCAACAAGACAGCGCCACTTCCCACACATGGCGTCAATCAATGGGTTTATTGAGAGAATATTTCGGTGAGCAGATAACTTCAAAGTTTGGGTCGGTCGATTGGCCACCAAAATTGTGTGATATCACGCCATTAGACTTTTTCCTGTTGGGTATGTAAATTCTAAAGTCTATGCTAAGAATACCGCTTCGATTCAGGCCTTAGAGCAAAATATCAGGCGTGTCATTCGCCTGTTACCTGTCGAAATGCTTGAATTAGTCATAGAAAATTGGACTCAACGGATGGACCATCGGAGACTTAGCCGCGGCCAACATTTGAAAAAGATGATCTTCAAAAATTTAATCCCAAAGAATGTTCTTTCCAATTATAATGATATTTGAATTTTCAGTAGTTTTTTTTTCTTTACAAAAGTAGGGAACCTTCAAACCCTATAGATACATACATATTCGGCCAAGAATTGTTATCTCACTATTAACCTGCTGAACTCTTTGGAGAATTTTCAATGAAGTTTCGCAAATAACAACAAATTTTAACTGGAAGCTTTACAGCCTTCAAACTGGAGCATGCAGTTTTATGAGAAGCTTCTTCTTTTCAAAATATCCAATTCACTCTCGTCTTAAAGTAACTATAACGGCATAAGAAGCTGTGTAAACAGGAAATGACATATCTAAAAAATATTTTTTTATAGTTGTTGTTGTCCATATAATTGGCTGATTGACCAACTTTGGTTATAAGGCTAAGTGAAGCATTTACGCTTGCATATTATTTAACAGAACGCTATCTAAACAAACTATTGCGACGGCTTAAATATATGCTAATGCAGCAAAATGCAAGCAGTGGCACTTACTTCCACGTATATGTATGTGTTTGTGAGTGTATGTGTGCGTTTGTGGGTTAAACAACTTAATTTTTATGGCTCTTCTATCCGAACCAATTTAGTGGCATGGCTTTTAACAAACGCTCACGCTTATATTTACCCGCTCATAATCACTCAATCAGCCAGCTATTACTACCGGCTAAGCACAACCAACATTATATATGTATGTATGTATATATGTATAATTACAACAGTGTCCGCACGTTCACTCACCTCAGAGGCACTCAAAAGCCAGCGACGCGTTTTATTTCTCAATTGCATTAAGCCATAATCGTTTCGAAAATGCGACTATGGGAAAAATATGCAAATTCGACGAAGACTCTATGGTTGCCAGTGTATGAGTGTGTACATGGGTGTGTGTGTGAAAATGGTGCGATGGCGGCGACTACGACTTTTATGCCTAGAAACAAGTAAAGTCTGTTTGTATGTTTGTTTATATGTAAATACAAGCATGTTATAGTCGTTGTTGTTGTTGTTGGTTTTTTTGTTGTTGCTGTTGCCTAAGTGATCATACGACGACAAACGACAGGTAGCCCAAATATTTATAGTAGCCAATTATAGAGATACACATTAATGAGATTTGGGCAACTGTTGGGGCAGGCGAGGCATGCAGCTCCAACTAAGCCGCACATACATACACACCTACACATATACACATATAAAGCACACTGCATGTAAAAGCAACTTGTTGCATGCGCTACGCGGCGTTTTTTGGTGTCATAAAATCTGGAACAGCGACAAAAAGGCTTTCAACAATGCGCTGACTTGTGGCATGCAACACAGGTGGATGAGCGGCTTGCAGGTAAAGGGGTCACACATGATTTTTTTCTATTTAGACAACTCACTTAAAGCGATTTGTTGTTATTTGTTTGGGTATGTGGTGGCAGGCAGCAACAAAAATGTTGTTGTTGTTGTTGCCCCATACATATATGTATGTAAGTAAGTGCATGCATATTTCTCCTCCACTTTGTTCACATTACGACCATTATTTGGTTATTAGGTTCTTATCAGCCAACAACAACAACGTAACTGCTACCACAACAACAACAAAAACAAATACACGCTTGACCACAACTTTAAGCGGCCTTAAGCGGGTTTGTTGTAGGCAGGTCTCTTTGTGCCCTTTTCATGTGTTGTCAACATCTCTGGCTTATTTGTGCGGCGGCTGTAATTACACACACACACACACAAACAAACAATTGGAAATACATAAATGTGTGTTTGGGCTGCGCTGCGTTGCGTCGGCGTCTTTGATGCGGTGCACAATCAGCATATAAAAAGCAAAGAAATATAAATAAAAATTTAAATAAGAATAAAAAACCAATAATAGCAACAACAACAACAACAAAATCTGTATTATCCGCCAAAGAAATTATGATGCTGCTGAGTCAACGCACAACTCTTTATTTATCGCCGCGCTGCGCATAAATATTGGTCGGCCGCCGTCGCCGCGTCGCTGCATTCGCTCGCGCTTGTCGCTCGCTCAAATGAAGACATCACAAAATATAATTATGGTTTTGTAATTTTCATTGCATTCACCGCTGGCTCGATCGCCATCATCCTGGTAGCAGCAATAAAGCTGTGTCCGCTGCCGCTGTCGTTGTTGTTGTTGTTGCCGCACGTTGCAATGGCGATCGGGATCGCGGTCGCTAGCTTTGACATCGGCTTCGATGCGTTTGTTGTGGCATATTTTGTTGTTATGTTACGCGTTATTATGCACACACAGACACAGGCATAATTCCAAATTACCATTCCACACCTGAGTATGAGTGACAGACGCGCCGACTAGCTGGCCGGGCTTTGTGGCACTTGTGTCTCAGTGTGTGTGTATGTTGTTGCCTGTGTTAAAATATTTAAGCAGATTTGAGCGCTTTGATGACAAAACGACAGCGGCTTGTGTGGAGAGAGTAGCAGCTGCGGCTGCTGCATGTGGCAAGTACAGTGTTAACTGTGATAAAGTGGAACATACGCTTTTTATGGCTCCGTAACTGATTTTCAATCAAATGTTTTTTTGCAGAAGGATTTGGTTCGAGATTTGCTTTGCTAAGAGTCAACTCGGATGACCTTTTACGGTTCACTCAAGACCAGAAGGATCTCGTAGTCGCACAAGTTCCGGCCGGTGGCGAGCGCTTGTGGAGCTCACTGGAAGTCTAACGGTCCAACACCAGAGCGCAAGTCGACATTGGAGAACCCACTTTACACCAATCTGCCTAGCCAGCTCATCGGCTTTGGAGTTTCCGGCTATTCCGCTGTAGCCGCCCACCCGTATTAGATTAATATGGAAAAAACTTGAAGCTTCATGTACTCCTTCCCTAGTTTTGAGCAATGGAGATCCAATGGTCCAAAGCCAGAACGCAAGCAAATATTGGAGAGTCGACTCGACTCCAATCTTCCTAGCCAGTTCATCGGCTTTGGAGTCTGCGGCAATTCTGCTGTGGCCGAGCACCCATACTAGAATAATATGGAAGAAGCTTGAAGCTTCATGTACTCCTGAACTAGTTTCGAGCGCACAGTCAGCGAGTTCAGAGTCAGTACAGCAGCTCGGCAGTAGGAGTGAATTCACACTTCCTTAAAGGAGGCTGCATTCCGGACAGGTACTTGTACTGCTGCCTTGATGGCAGCCACCAACGCTTGAAAGTCAGTTGTCTAATAATCTGAAACTAGAATTGCTCTCGATAGAAGACTCCGCTACCTGCCCTCCCCTCAACTTCAATCTGTCCGTAAAGAAGCTCGTTTCACCCCTCTTTCAGTGGCCTCGTCCTGTCGAAAAATCTCTCGCAGGTATGTGAGCTGAGTAGGAACCGTCCCGATAAGACTCTGCGGAGAAGGGAACCGGGGTCCCTCTTATCCCCTACTTCCCTAAGTCTAATAGCAGTCTTCGCCACCCAGCACCTATCAGCTATGACTGCAGGTGTGGCGTGTACAATGGCATTAAGTATCATTGTTGGGGTAGTCCTCAGTGCACACACCGAAGTCTCATTGACCACTCTCCAGCTGCCTAGTTAGTATGGTTCTTCCATAAGATATTATTAGATTAACCACGATTTTATGGAGCGAGAGCATAACTTTTGATCAGAGATCCACCTCTTTCCAATTTCTCCTCTACAATATTACAAGACGACAGATGCCTTCCTCACTCACTCTCTCCTCGATTTTTTGCTTCCATGGGAACATCCTATCAAGGATATGGGCCTCGTATTTCACCCGCTCGTGGCGGGTCCCAAACCCAGCTTACAACCTTGGGGAGGGTTGGTTCGCCTTCTCACTTTAGCTCGCCTTTGAACGAATGGTTTTTGGCTACTTAGAGGTTACTTGGTCTAAGCTCAGAAGTCGTTAACTGCTTGAGCACTATGTAAAATAATCGTTTCTGGCCACTCTCAAGTGAATGGTACTCAGAGAACTTTAATTACTTGCGTGAACTTCGACTCATCAAAGGATGGACATTATTCAACGAATTAAGAAACAGGGGCTGGCTTGGTCATTTCGTCCGAATGGACAAAAACACTCCACCTCTGAAAGTATTCTACGCAGTACCCGCCGGTAAGAGGTAGACCTCCACTTAAGACCAGGTGGAGAAGGACTTGGCTTCGCTTGGAATTCTCTCCGCCAACGCGGTAACCACATTTAGATATCCTTGGGTAAGAATGTATGCGGTGTTTAGAAATTTTTCTTTTGCCAAAAGAATTACGTCGTCTACAAGTTCTTCCGAAAGGTCGTTTACCACTAGGATCCAGTTGAAGGGACGCCACGTCAGACAAGTTTAAGCGAAATAGACTCCCGATTTACGCTCTTACTCATCGTTTTTCTCGCCACCTTAACGAACTTAAAGAAAACTAATTATGATAGTTAAAGGGTGAAAAAATAGCTCAGAAATTTATGTTAACGACTAATAATAATTTCAAATCGCACCATTAAGAAAGTAACCCCACATCGCTTAAATTAAAATAACACTCTTCTAATTACAAAGTGTCAGTGTAGCGACAAAGCGATCACTAGCCGATCACCACACAGCAGGACCACCTTCCGGTTCCACTAAATAACATTACAGCGCGTTGCTGTGTACCCCGCACCGCACAGTTATGCCGAACTGAAACACTTTACACGTCTGTCGTGCATTCGGCGTTGCCGTCTGCGCCATTTACCGGCTGTTGTCAGAGCGAATGTCAGTGTGTCGGCGCACAGCGATCAGTATGATCGGAGTTCAAATTGGACGCATTCAAATCGCTACAATACGAATTGATTCGTTGCGCTTCGTTTTACTTTATTTGCTTTTGTTTTTATTACGACTTTATTACTATATATTGTATATCTGACGATTATTATGCACGCGTGTGTGTGTGTGTGCCTAAGAACGGGCGAGCAGACGTTCTTATGGACCTTCTTGCTGACATTTATAACGAAATGAATATGTTGTTTGTGCGGCAGTTGGCGGCGGCAGCGGCAGCGACAGGCGAGTCCGTGCGCCTTAATAAGCCGTAGATTGTTATTATTGTCAACATTGCCGGTGAAGATGATGATTATAACGATGTTGTTGTTGCTTATATTGTTGTTCAGTTGTTGAGGCAGTAATATACAAACTAGCGTATCGAAAACTTATCCAAAGCCATATAGTATGTTTGTATGTATGTAAATTTTCATTGCGCCCTTTTCGGTTGCACCAATCCATCCATTTTCGATGCAAATGCGCGTCGAGGAAATTAAAAAGTCATAAAATTCATAATTTTCTTACTTGAAGGCGGAGTTTGATATGGAAAAATGCAGAATTTATAGGCATATCAAAGCGTTTCTTGCCGCCAAAGCGACCGAGCGTGTACCTGAGTTAAGTATGTGGCAGTATGTGTGCATGTGTGTGTGTGCGATCTGTATTATCTGTAAATAGTACTAATTAATATGGCGTTGAATGCGGCAGAGATGCAAGTGACCACAAATATGACACATATTTATAGTATACCTACATATGTATGTATGTAAGTATGTATACGAGGGCGGTCAGATGAATACTTGGCGAGCAAAGGTTGGGTTACGTTATACTGGCTGGATATGACGCCATACTGGTCCGTGTAAATGTCAGCTGGAGGTACAGTTTAATTTGAGCTCGAGTAACCGTCATAGAGGACGTAAACGCTGTTTGCGAACCTTAAGAATGGCTTAATATATACGTTTGATACTTCCTCTAGCCCTTCGAACTCCCAAGTTCCTTGATACTTAAGACGAGTTCTAGATAGCGCTGAACACAGGCATAGGTGTTCCAGCGTCTCTCTAAAGAGACCAACAACCGTCTGGCAGTCCTTGGGAGACCTTGTGAATAAGAAGCAGAAGCAAGCGAGTTTTCCGCAGTGGCTCTTACACATGATTTTGGCGATCCTGTATGTACTTAAGACATTCCACCTTCCGGCTTTCCTCCTTCTACGCACATTCTCTGATGTAATGCGATGTGATATTACTGCCTTCTGCCTGGCTAGATACTAAAATATTGCGCAAGCTTGAAGGGTTGCCTGACATTCAGTTCCGAGCAATTGATTCCGGCTCCCAATCCATTAGTCATTTTGGATCCATCTGTATAGCTGTTGTAAGTTCCGCTGATGTTCGAAGGCTTCTGCGCCATCCACCCTCCTTTAGTATGACTTGAAATCTGCCCTCCCAAACAAACCGTGTGGGTATGTGGTCTAATTTGTCCACCAACTTATGCTTATTGAGTTATGCCCGAAGGTTCTTCCCTTCCTTGTTCCCGGAGGAAGAGAATATTCATCTAATGCCGTCTTGAGTCCGGTGGAAATGGCAGCCGTTCTTACTCGGGTTCTTGAGGGCAGTGGAGGTATGAGCCGGTGAGATGTTCGGGTGTAAGAGAACGTTTTCCACGCCAAACGGGGAAGCTTTTTCAGAAATCCGGCGTCAAATAGGTCGAAACGAAAAAGCGGCAGAACGTTTAATTCTTCTCCAGATCGTAGGCATAGATCTTATCTTCTGAATGTTGTTTTTTTAATGACAGAAAACATTCCCGAAGTAATTTCGAGGAATGGTGCGAGTTGACAGTCCTTGGCTGGATAAAAATCCGCCACTCTTAACGATCCTTTGAACTGATTTGCTGGGTAATGACCACTGCTTCGAGAGTTGCTTGGATATAGGTATGCATCAGTGGATCCAAATGTTGTCAACGGTCCTAAAATAAGAAACTTCCTTGGATCTGCTGCATGGCCGGATAAAAATCTGGCACCCTCAGCCTTCTTCGGGACAGGTTCGACGGGTGAAGATCATTGCTTCGACAGTTTCTTGATCACAGGTATCTGTGGATCTAAATGTCGTCCAGAGGAAAAAAATTAGAGACTGGGTTAAAAAATTAGAGAGTGGTCTCAAGACCGCCAGCAGCTTGCTTATGAGTAATGTTTAGTATATGCTATGACTGATCTGTTTTTTGAGATTTCTACTTACTAAGCTTTTTCGAATATTTTTCGACACTCCGTCATGTCATTCTCCGTGTTAGCCGCTTTTGGGACTCCTAGACATGGTTGATCATAAGCCGCTATGCAATCACGTTAAACCAATTTTTGATGATCGCTATTGAAGAAGAAGGGTCACTGTAAGCAGCATTCTAGCACTCTTTGATTTCCGTGCTCGATTTCCCTACCAAAAACAAGAATGTAATCACCGACCGATCTCCATTTTTCTTATTCCACGTCCTATTCTCCTTGTACTACAAGATTGAATGAATTTCTCTTGCGCTAGTAGCATCTTTAAGCATTTTAAGTTTGAACCGCCCTCGTATGCATTCGTATAAATGGAAATTAACATTTTAATCATGCAAACAAAATTCTGGCCTGATTCCCGCGACAAGCTGCTTACTTTAAGCTCCAGTTGCCTCTTTTCTCTCACGCTGTAGACTACATCACACGAAAAAATTCACCAAAAATCAACAACAACAACCCAATTTGTATTAACAAATATGCCTTAATCCCTGTCAAGCAATTTGAGTTCTGTTTATGAGCGATTTTCGTGAATTTCGGGCGAACACCCGCTGCTTCTTTGGCATACGCGATGTGGCATCCTTCTTAACATTCTCGTTTACTCTTTCGTTGAGCGTGCACCACACATTTATTGCTCCAACAGCAGACCAACTGTTGCCAGCAGCCGGTGATCGCCGACCGTCGACCGCCGACTGGCGTTTCGTCGAATGGTATGCGATCGATCTATTGCGCCCACTGACAGTTCGAGCATGGTACACAAAGCGAAATGAGGACACAAGCGTAGCCGTAACAATACATAGGGGTATGTGTCTACGTCACTTTAGCAGCTCATCATTTGCCTTTGCTGTGCTGCTGGCAGCAAGCAGTCTCCGTTCGGATCTTCAGCTCCAGCCGAGCGCGTTCGCGTCAAGTGAAGTCAACTCAATTCCACTTCCATATCACATTGGCTTGCGTATATTTGTAGGTTTGCCTTTCTGTGAAGACACTTCGTTTTGTACTTTTTGTTCCTGCTGTTGACGCTGACAACAAAGCGACGATGATGTATTGCTCCATGCATTGCTATTCTCTTTACGCTCAACAGCCAGCTCGTCGCAAATGTTCGAATTTGTATTGAAAGTGACATTTATACCGGCGTAAAGCATGCATCCAATCAGCAGCGGGACATCCAGTCATCCATCTAGCCACTAGCCACCGTCTTGGCTTCTGCTGCTTCGGCTCGCTCGACTACTGTCTTCGTCGTTTTTTGGCATTTATCCCCCTGCTGACAAAGGCGAAAACATTCGGACCAAACGGTCAATCGGCCGAAATTCAAATGATTTCGTTTATTGCTTCCTTCCACCATTCATCCATCCATCCATCCATCCATCTATCTTTGCTTTGGCTTGCTCATTTGCCTGCTTGCTGCCTCTCCCAGGTGTCCTATAAGCACTGTGTCTTAGTTGGCTGGCTGTTAGCCTCTTTGTCAGCCACTTTGTCAGCGCAGTTTCATCTTCATCTTCAAATTTGCACTTCTCCACTTGCCCCTCGTTCATATCCTGCTGTTTCACGCATTGCCACTGTTGCTTAGTCCGGCTTCTACTGCTCGAGCCCCCTGTTCGAGGATATGCATGTGTTCCCTTATTGTCACATGGCGTTGTAGTACCGCTGTTGACTTGGGATTTGGATTACCGATTTGTTTGCCGTCGTCTATTATATCAACATTTAGACGGACAGCTGGACAAGTTGGCTGCTGTGCGGTGCTATGTTCTGCCAAGCTGTGCCATGCCGTGTGACGTTCTGCGCATGCGTTGCTCTTACACGCTGTGTAAATATGTCCGCATGGATTTATTTGCGAATATGCTTACTTTCACACATTGCTACATCGCTAATGCGTTGAGACATACTCGTTTGTTTTCATCCGTAAATACACCACGTGATTTCTTGTATGTTTGTTGGTTTGTGTGCGCATGTGTACTTTTTGTATTTGTACGGATTTATTGGAAATGTGTGTTTATTACTGTGTTGATTTGTTTTGTTCGCTGACAGTTTATTTTGCTTATTAAATCTTTATGGATTTGAATGCATACATACAGACATCTTTCGGATGAAGTTTGACAGTCGCATGATCCTGTGAAAAATGCATAATGGACTCGACGCGAGTGTGTACAAAGCTGAACTGAAGATTGGAAACAGTTTTAGTAATACCGGGAATATAAAAATTTCGGAAATTAATATTAAAATTGGCCAAAGGATCCGCTAAAGCAAATAGTCGGCTAATGTTCGAGGGAAATGACTTTGATGGCCCTTAGTTCCCCATTAGATCTCATTCGATTTTCACTATCAAAATTTTATATATATTCGGCTGTTCTCTAATCGATTCGAAATGCATAAACATTTCTCTGAAATCATGTTGAAAAGTCCCCGGCCAGACTCATGGAGGCAGTCTGGAATTGGAATCCCAAAAGCAGCTGACAAAACCATCAAAAACATCCTCAAATTATTTTTAATGACTCTAAATTGAAATTGAATGACATAGCAGGCACTTCAAAGATACAGCTGAACGTGTTCAATATGTCATTCAAGAATACTTGGGTATGAGAAAGTTCTGCGAGTACCGTGTGACCTCACTTTTGACCAAAAACAAGGAGTTGATGAATCTGCGATTTTTTGCTGAAACGAAATGAAATCGAACCATTCCTGAAACGAACAGTAACAGGAGATGAAAAGTGAATGAAATACGACAATGATGTGCGAAAAAGATCATGGTCCAAGCATGGTGAAGCTCAAAAAATGGTCGCAAAGCCAAGATGGACGCCTCGAAAGGTTATGCTGAGTGCTTCAGCTGCTCCAGCTTGGCCGAACTATTGATACTGTCAACAACTGATGAGATTGAAGCAAGCAATCGAAAAAACGGACAGAACTGATCAACAGAAAGAGCTTCGTCTTCCATCAGGACAACGCTAGACCACAAACATCTTTGAAGACTCGGCAAAAACTGGAAGAGCTTGGCTGGGAAGTTTTGATGCATTCACCATATAGCCCTGACCTTGCACCATCGGACTACCATTTGTTTCGGTCAATGCAGAACTCCTTTAATGGAGTAAAGTTGGCTTAAAGAAAAGCCTGTGAAAAGTACTTGTCGCAATTTTTCGTCGAGAAACCAGAAAAGTTTTATAATGATAGGATAATGTCTCCAGCAGAGAAATGTCAAAAAGTGGTCGACCAAAATGGTATTTGGTTCATCAAAGTTCATTACAAATAAAAAAAAATACATTGAATTTGATTGGAAATACGAAAAGACTTTTTCGACTAGCCAATATACAGACGGACACGGCTAAATCGACTGAGCTCGCCACTCGGATCTTTTATATTTATACTTCATAGGGTCTCCGACGCTCCCTAAGTGTTACAAATTTGTTGGTAACCTCAATATACCGTCTTCAGGGTATTTGGTAAAACGCCTTTTCAATCGAACTTTTTTAACCTCCTTGCATTTTTTTTCACTTCGGAGCAACTCTGCATATTGTACCTTCCTCAACTTGCACGCTTATTGTTTGTTTGTTTTTGCTGTCGGCAGAAAATTGATTACGCAGATTGCGGTTAGAGGCGGCCCTACAGGCACAGCAAGTGACCAAGTGCAGTAGTGGCAAGTAGAATGGCAAGAAAAGAGCAATAACAACAAACATATGGAAGGCTTGTTGCAATCACGCTCGGTTTGACTGATTGACAATGACATTCCGCACAACAAATTGCCAACAAATCGCAGCAGTGCATCGATGCATCAAAGCGCACACACACAACGACACATGCATGCCATTGAGAACCGAGATGTGTATGAGTGAGCGCTTTTGTGTGTCGATTTCCAGTTCCAAGTAGCCGCTGAAGCGCATCCATATTTACATTTGCCGGAATTCTCTGGAGGCATTCAGATGCAGCGCTCTTCCGTTGCCCTTTGTGCGGCTGTCACCTCGCTCATCATCACTGCCCGCCTTTGGGGGGAGACGGCTGCGGCAACGGTTGGAAGGGTAGGCAAGCGGTGCAAATATTTTTGATTGATTATGATTTGTGCGGATTTCTGTCAACAAGGTTTGCACACAAATACACAACAAATGAAATAAATGATTTTGTTTAACAGCGAAATGAACTGCAACAACAACATCAACAACAACAAAAACAAGTAGTATATGCACAAATGCACTAAATGATGGCAGGCAGCTACCATCTTCCAACAATTGCTGTCGCAGCAATGCATCAACCGCCGACCAACCAACCAACCAACCAACCAGCCATGCAACCATTCAACCAGTCAGCCAACCAACAACATAATGGAGTAGCAAAAAAAATTGCGAATTGGCAAACAAAGAGGCGCGGACAGCTCGGGCACTGAGGGGAGTTGAATTGAGCTTAGCTGCGGCGCATGAATGCTCATTTCACTGCTAAACAATGGCAGTCGGCAACAATTGCAACTACCGGGAAGGTAATAAATACATTCATACTTTGGTATTTATGTTGATTCACATGCATACATACATACATGCATATAAAAATATATAAGTGATACTTTTTCCTTCCTATATATGTATGTATGTATACATATTATTTTTTCAACTCAGCCTGAGAACTTGTCTTTCGCAAAACTTCGCTTCAGTTGGATAGAGATGAGTGCGAACCCTTGATAAGTAGCATAGACGTACCCTTTATTGAATAAGTGGTATAAATTATAAAAATTAGAAAAATTATACAGTGGCTCACAGCTTATTTGACTCAACTTATATTTTCGCAAGAAGCCATTTATAAATAAAAAAAATAGAGACAACCGCTTGAAGTTCGCAAAGGAGCACATAAAAAAGGATGCAGGATTCTGGAATGATGTCATTTTTGCTGATGAGTCCAAATTCAATATTTTTGGATCCGATGGACGTACATATGTGTGGAGGAAGCCCAATACAGAGCTTCAAGATAAGCACCTAAAGCCGTAAAGCATGGTGGTAGCCATGTAATGGTATGGGCCTGTATGTCGGCTGCAGGTGTTGGAAGGCTTCTGTTCATAGAGTCAACAATGGACAAAATACTTTATCTCAATATCCTGAAGGATAATTTGATTCAAAGCGAAGAGGATCTACGAGTAAAGGACGACTTTAGATTTTACCAAGACAACGATCCCAAACATACTTCGAGAATCGTTCGAACTTGGCTAATTTACAATTGTCCACATGTGATGAAAACACCGGAACAATCATCCGACCTAAACGTGATTGAAAACCTGTGGTCGATTTTGGATACCAATGTCCGCAAACGACAGATCTCCAATAAAAACGATCTTAAAGTGGCGTTGGCGGAGGAGTGGGCTAAAATACCTCCAGAAACAACAAAAAAGTTGGTGAATCTATGCCAAAGCACCTAAAGATGGCTATAGACGGGAAGGGAAGCCATAAAATTTTGTTATTCTTTTGTTATTTTGATAATTTTTATTTAATTTAAGAAATGGGTCAAATAAGCTGTGACATTGAAATAATCAATATTTTTCTTTTAAGTGGAATAAATATGAAACCTTTTGTTAATTTAATAAAGCTTAAGCGTTCTATTATTCCTTCAATATCCAATAAAAAAAACTGCATTTTTATTTTTTTGCTACCTTTTTTAGTTAAAAAGTTGTACTCGTTTATTTTTGAAAATATAAGGTGGGTCAAATAAGCTGTGAGCTACTGTAAAACAAAAATTATAAACAGAAATCATCACAAAAAAAAAAGGATTGTTGAGTGCCGACTATAATATAACGGGTGATACCAAAAGAGCTATTTTTTCAATAGCATTTCTTTGACATATCATGTTGAGTCGTGTCAAGTTGTCATGTTATTTTGGTTCAGTATTGGATCATGGAAAGACTTACGCCTGTACCTCGTTTACAAATCGTTCAACTTGATTACGAAAATTCACGTTCTGTTAAGAATGTGTTTCGCGAGCTTCGCTCAACTTATGGTCAACATAATCGGCCTACTGAGCGTACTATTCGCAACACTATCACCCATCTTCAGATCCAGCCTTCATTATTGGATAATATTCGACCGAAAAAGCTAAGTCCAGCATGGAGTGAAGAAAATATAGTAGCCTTAGCTGAAAGTGTACAACTGACCGTATAGAGTGGATTCGGCACCGTTCGCGGCAGCTCGGATTAACGTATGGAACGCCTTGGCGAATTTTACGTCAAGATCGTAAACCGAAAGTGTAGAAAATATAGCTTGTGCAAGAACTGAAGCCGTTTGACCTTCTTAAGCGACGTCGCTTCGCTCTATGGGCTTTTGAAAAGCTTCAAGAAGATCAAACGTTTTCGAGCTATATTCTGTACAACGATGAGACCGTTCTGGCTCAATGGGACTATAAACAAGCAAAATTAACACATTTGGGATGAAGAACAACTTGAAGAGATTCAAGAGCTGTCACTTCATCCAGAAAAAAACAGTATGGTGTGGTTTGTGAACCAATGGAATCATTGGTCTATATTTCTTCAAAAATGATGCCGGTGAGGACGTAACCGTTAATGTCGACCATTATCCCGCCATGATAACAGAAACTGCCTAAAATGCCTAAAATTGAAACCCGTGATGATATCTGGTTTCGAGATCGCAACTTCTCACGCATCATCGGATTTATTGAAAAAACACTTCGGTGAGCCGATAATATCACGTTTTGGGCCAGTCGATTGGCCACCCAGATCTTGTGATATCACACAGTTAATCTTTTTCCTGTGGGGATATGTAAAGTCTGAAGTCTATGCCAACAATCCTGTTTCGATTCAGGCTTTGGAGCACAACGTCACGCGTGTCATTCGCCAGTTATCAGTCGAAATGCTCGAACGAGTCATCGAAAATAGAAATCAACGGACAGACTAACTGAAACGTAACCGCGGCTAATACATGAATGAGATAATCTTCAAAAAGTGAAAGCCGAAGAATGTTCTTTCGAATGATAATAAATATTTCCCATTTAATTTGAAAATTATATGGTTTTTCTTTAAAAAAGAAAGTAGGGAAGCTCGAAATGGATCACTTTATACTATCCTCATAGAAACATTCGTCCATTTTGCCAAATAATTGGGACTGTCGATTTTCTCACAAACTTTCTCTTGAGCTATAGACAGAAACAAGGCAAAATCACATGCAGGCAAGTCTGGACTATAAGGTGGTTGCATAAGAACATAAGAAATCAACCAAGTTTCCGGAGTTTCTGACGAATCACTATCAATGTGTGTGGCCCGGCGTTGTTCTGATGGAACGAAATTCCTCTTCTATTTACCAATTCTTTCCGCTTTTGAACGTTTGTCTCCATCATATGGTCCTTTGTTGACAGTACAGGTCCGCATTAAGAGTTTGACCATAGATGAATAGATCTTAGAACGTGACTCTCTGCCAATCCAACAAAACGTATAGCAAAAAGTAGCAGACCGTCAATCGTAATATGGCGACCAATTCGCCGAGTCACCGTGATTCAACCCCACCGTTTTCGCTTGATGTTCATGTAAGTGACCCAGTTTTAATCACCAGCAATGATCCGCTTTAGAGACATAGAAATGGTTCGATTTATTTGCGATTTAGCTTTGGCATTAACAGAGGGCTCTTTCGGCCATCGGAAACTTAGAAGACCAATGTTTCCTTTTTGAGGCACTATCAACTTTTTATTATTATGATTAAGAGAGAAGTAGAACCGGAATAATCGTAAAAAGTGTTATTTTTGGCCATGAGCACTGAGCCAGAGTTTGGGGAGAGATCCGAAACATTTCGTCCCGATCTCGGAGTTCTTAGAGCAGCCCGATGCTTTGAAACAATATTTTGCAGATTCTTTCGTCAATAAATCAGTCCACCGCACCCTGTATCCTTCCTGGTGCCGGGTTTCTCTGGCGATCTTGGTCGTAACACGTTTGATTTCCAGATCCAACAGAAATCTGAGCTATCAATCTACTCAATCAAGAGCAAAATTGGGTTCAGATTTTAGACTCCACGACTCAAGATGCGTACTCAATCGGAAGGGTGCCTATATATCTTTCTTGTCTAAGCCATTTTCATCGAGTAGTTGCTAAGCCTATTCGGCACACATTCAGCGTGTCGACAACAGGCCGTGAAGTGTTGGCAGGTAAAGATTAAAATGGACTAAATGAGAAGCAAGACGAGTGGCGACAGGCTATCGCATGGTATTTCGGACTTCATATTAGCTGTACAAGCAGGCAGGTCCAAAGGAAGAGCACACATAATAGTAGATCCATCGATTCACCGATTATTTACGTGCGACTCCGTGCTTTTCAGCTGGCCAACTGACTATAACCCATTTTCCAAACATAAACTAGCAAACCTCGGAACTCGAACTTTCACAATGAATAAATAAACACCGCAAAGATAAAGCTAAAGCTAAATAAATGAGTTATTGTTTGTGCAACAAAATGAATGATGTTGCTCGCGCTGGCTTGCTGTGCGCACTCGGCTACTTTATGCTTGTGCATGAGTCAGGCGGCGAACAATAGAGTTGCAACAGTGGCAGCGCTAAAGCCATATTTAAGGCACGCTCAGCAGCAATAACGGTAACGCGTGGTCAACCACAATAACAATAACAATTAACAGATCATTTACCAGAGCAGTTAACACACCGAAATACCAACAACAAGAACTAAGTTAACAACAACAACAGCTAGACATACAACTCAACATCATCATCATCAGTCTTTGGCAGTCAAGCGCGATTAGTCTTCTTCGTTTATACCGCACACATATTGTTGTTGTTTGGCTTTGTTGTAGAAGAAGCGAAGCTAAAAAGTCTTGAATTGAAAGAGTTGAAGAAAGAAACTACAATTCAAAACAGAAAAAAGGTGCACTTTTAGGCGCGCGAGCGTCAATTGTTTACACAAATAACCAAATCGAGGCCTCAACAACAACAACAACTACAATAACAATTGAAAAGCGCTCGCTTACGGTAAACCACATTAACTCAAGTGCCGTTCGTTTCGTGGATTGACCGCATGCCAGCGCGAGGGCTTGCGGGCGTTAGAAAAACACACGAAGCCACACAGCGGACAGCGAAAAGCGAGTGACTGTAACTCTTTTAGGTCACAGCGCGCGCACAATTAGATTTGACATTTAAATGAGTGTAAATGAGTAATTACATTTTAATACAAAAACAAAAGTGGCCGCGTGCGCAACCAAAAATATTCAAAGTCACTTGTTCGCGTTTGGTGGTTTGCTTTTATTCCGCGCAGTAACAACAACAATAACAAGAAGAAAACAATTACAACAATAAAGGAGTAGGAATGCGCTTCGCTTTGATCGCTCAACAATGGCTGACAAAAGTGAGACCACATACACATACATACATACCAGCCATGGAAGCGGCAGCCAGCGGCAATTGTAAAGCTTTGAAGCGCTTTGTAAACAAACAGCAAAAAAAAGCTTGAGCAGTAAAGCGCTTTTAAAGCGAGATGGATTACTCAATGCACAGTGATTTATTCGCGAGAAAAATGCTTGCGAGCTTCTTGAGCTTTTACTTCAAATTAAGGAAGCTTAAGAGCTTTACGTAGATGTCTGAAGAAAATAAGTATATTCTGATTTGACTAGATTATCTCGAACTGGATCTTTTTGAAATGGATATGGCATACCGTTTAGGAAGATTTGAAGAGTAAATCTCCGAAAAACGAACCTCAAGCGACTATTTCCTAGTTTCACTAATTTCAGATCACAAAAACAGAAGCCTATTTTGAAGCAAAGGGCAAATAGTACTACAAACATGGTTACACTGTCTGACAGCCATGCCATAGTACTTAGACCTACAGGTTCTTTGAAAAGCTAGATGGAGGTTTATTACGCTGTTTGCGCAGTTCAATAGAAACTTATTATCTCACTCTGATACTTCATCTATCTAAGCCGAGTTCTAGATTAGGTCGGATATAAACAGAGGAGGTGTTTCTTTGCACTTTCTACAGGTGTCATCGTTTATAATGCTCATTCGGCTCGGCTCACTTTGATGCCAGTAGGATGTGTCCTGTGAGTAGACCAACAACTGTCCTGCAGTCTTTTTGAGACTGTTTGAGCAGAAAGCTTGTGTCTTTTTCTTCCGTTTACTTGGCGATCCCTGGCTCTAAGATATTCCATCTCAACCTGCTTCGGGATATAAAAACGAATGTACTGATAAAATAAACGGAGGCAATGGGCTGGTAAATTTCTCCTCGCTTTCTCAACCTACAGGGTCTGTCCGGGAAGTAACGATGAAATTCTGTGTGAAACTCGGTAAACCTGCAACAGAGACGTTATGATTAAGCAGGCTTAACCAGCTTGCTTTAGCAAGAAGTGGTGTGTTTTGGTAACAGGTACCAAACCTTTTTGGAAGGCCGGTAAGAGATCGCCGGTGAATGAGCAATGAAAACGGTGCTCATTGTCTTTTTTGACATCAAACCATTCACCATGAACTTGTTCCTCCTTTACAACCGTCAACACCAAGTTTTACATGGAAATCCTCAAGAGACTCAAACGAAGGGTCCGATAAGCCGGTTGGAAGTTGCATCACGACAACGCCACGACTCGCACCGCTTTTCTTGTGAGTAGCTATCTAACCAAGTCCGGCATCCCAGTGCTTCCGTAGCCGCCCTCCAGCCCAGATGTGACCCCCCGGACTTTTTTGGTTTCCTTGCCAGAAAAGGCCTGTGAGAGGCAAGTACATATTTCCACAGCTTTTGGACAGTCGGCGACGGACATTAACTCATTCCATGCCTTACATATGTATATCGATCCGTTGGTTTAGCAGACTTCTTAGAGTATCACAATAATCGAGACAAGAAAAAGATAATCTAGGGAACTCCGCATAGGCACTGTAATTTTATCTTGGATCGCTGATAAGAAACCATCTACATAGAAGGTCGTAGAGACAGCGAGCTCCGCGACTATCATCGCCCGGGACTCCTCAAAAAACCCCACAGTCACACAGTGTGACAATGGTTCGGCGGCATTGGGTACCGCTGGTAGTAGCAAAACAACAAAATAACAGCAAATAGCAATAACAACAAAACAACACCGTTAAACAACAATGCTGAGCAACAACAATGCGCGCTGCCACAACAGCCATACAGTAATCATACTTAAATAATAGTGACAAGCAGCAACAATAACAACACCAGCGCGAGATGAACGAAAATCCATCGACTCATCAGCGCAACCACAACAACAAATGCAACAGAGGAACACAGCGGAACTCCAAATAATACTTTGTTGGATTGTAACGAAATCAAAGACATGTGTGTGTGTGTGTGTGTGTGGAGGAGCAATAACAGCACATTAGTGTCGATATTGCCACTAAAAGCAATAACAACAACGAATTACATTGCAATTACAATAGTCGCCGCCGCCAACGCCGCCGCTGCCGACGCAACTACTTGACTCACGATTTGTAAACAACGCGCGCAGACGGACAGACGGCGCATAATGCAATGACGAATACAAGAAAAGTGCGCCCGTCCGCAATTACAATAAGAACAAGAAGTACCAAGCTCGTGTGTATGTGCTTCGTCGCTCAACCACCCGCACGTGGCCTCCGCGCCACTGCAGCCGCGCTTTGGTTCACAAAACACTGAGAGCTGACTGTATTGGTGGCAGCGCAGCAACCAACACCTACAACAAATGATCGAGCAAACAACGCCAACAACAAAAACAACAACTACGGTATGAACTTTGGTGTACGCACTGTAACCCCTATTATGAAAAAAGACAATCGCTCCACGAATAAAAAAAGAATACAACAATCCGTTACGCTTCATTCTGAGACACTTGGACAATCGGTGTTCCGAAAAATACGCTTTCCATACCCGTAGCCAATGCTGTTTCAAAAAAGTTATTGCAGTTTTGATCACTTAACGGTTGCTTGTGGGAGCTATTAATAGAAATGATCGGTACAGGGTTCGGAATGTCTGCAGGTATGCACTCCGAAGTGTTGTAGCCTTGACCTCCCAAACGCGGGACGATCTAGAAGAAAGTGTTGAGTTGTTTCCACCTCGTCTTCTTCCATACAGCTTTAGCAGATGGCGTCTGGCAAAGTACTCAGCTTTAGAGCATGGACGCTAATAAGGCAATGGTCTGTTAAAACCCCGACAACTAAGAGGCTGGTCTTACTGAGGGCAAAGAGATCACTAAATATCTTGCGATCCATCTTAAGACAAAAGTACAAGGTTTGTCTGGAAAGTAACAGGACTGAGTCGATTTACAAAAATTTTTTCAACCAATCGTTACAATTTTTTAAAAATTTTTAAAATAGGCTCCTTCTGCTTCGATGCGTCGATGCAGCGCTGCCAGCACGTTTTCTAAGCATTGAAGTCGTCATCAAAGGCCTTGAGAGGCGAGGTGTATACTGCTTGGATCCCCTTTCATCGGCCTTTTCAGGCAAGGAAACAAAAATAAGTCCGCGGACCACTTCTGTCGGGCGTCTGCGGAATCATTGGGATGCCGACCTTGGTTAGGTAACTGTTCACAAGGTGGTGTGAGCTGGGACGTTGTCGTGGTGCAACTTCCAATCGGCTGCGATGTCTTGTCGGACCCCATTGACCCTTAATTTGAGTCTCTTGAGGACTTCCACTTAAAACTTGAGGACTTCTACTTAAAACTTGGCATTGATGGTTTGTCTAGGAGGACTTCTTGCTAGAGCAACATCTGGGTTAGCTTGATCATATCAAACGTCTCTGTCGCAAATTTACCGAGTTTCAAACAGAATTTAATCGCGTAGGAACGCCCTCTACCAAATCCAGCCGGTATGCGTTCGCTCCGAAGAGCAGTCGCTGCGGAAGATAATCAGTCCTATCCTTGTATATATACTATACATAACGGTTAATTTGGCCCGCATTTCGACCACCTTTACTCCACATTTAACTGTTATTTTTTCCTCTTTGTGTTGTTGTTACTCGCATCTCAAGCGTTGCGCTCTGTAGTAGTAGCAATTGTTGTGGCGATCTCATTTGGCTCACTCACAATCAGTCAAAATTGAAAATTTATTGAATACAAAAAAACAAAAACAACAACAAGAAAACGTACTTTAAATACTCAATGTGTTTATAACACAGCGAAATCAACAAAGGATTTTCGTTGGCTCTGCGCTGGTGCTTTTTTCGGTGTTTTATTTTCGGTTGTTTTGTTAAAACCAAAATAGCTCGTGTCAAAAGACTTTGATCCATTAATCAATATGGCCCGAAAAAAAGCCTCAAATACTCGAAACGTACAAAAATGTGTGTAATATTCGCTTTGTTGTTGTGGCTGGTGAGCTGTGGTATGCGTTTTGTGGTTTCCTCGCTGGCTGTCGGTGGATGCTTGAAGTCCAAAGTGACGGATTTCTGGCAAACAGTGTTATGAGTGAATTTGATTTCAGTTGTATGGAGATCATTATGTAATGCTCTGGGTGGAGGAAAAGGCAAAATGCTGTGGCACTTTTCGATTATTTTGCTGTGCTTTAGCGTTGGTGTGCATCATTTAAAGGCTTTGAATCAAGATTATATAAGAAGTTGTCTGGAACTATGGTTCTGGTCTTATACAAGTAATATTCAGAATTGATAAAACTTGGCTTGAGTTCATAAGTTTTCGGAGTAGTTACGATTTTTTTTCGGTATGGTTAGGCCTTTTCAAGAATAGCTCTAATTTTTTTCGAAGCAGTTTAGATTTTTTCGGAGTAATTAGAATTTTTGCTGAGTAGAAAAAATTTATTATGGAGAGATTGAATTGAAAATTAGATAGCTTTTTCATATTCAGTACGCGAGGTGCTAGTGTGCAACCTTTTGTCTTAAAAAAAACAATTCGGACTAATTTTTTTAAGTTCTTACTTGATTAATGATGTCATTACACTTAAAATTGTGTTGTCCTTTTATTAGAACGACTCATAATTTTCGGAGATATTCGGAATAATTCGGAGTACATTTTTTCGATTACGGAAACTTCCTTTAAGGCTATACGTTTTCCGAGTAATTATGTTTTTTCGAAAAAGTCGAAATTTTTCTGAATTTTCGGAGTTATTCGGAATAATTCGGAGTACATTTTTTTCCTTTGAACTCCTCTGAAAACAACAGTTTTCTACTTGGCAATTAAGAATGTAATAAAATTCTACTTTTCCCTCAAACTAACGATGAAGACTTATGAATAACGGGAATGATACAAAATTAACCAACATTAAACTCCAGTTTTCTCCTAAATATATCATATAATACCTTTTCTTCAAAAAAAATCAATTTACTTAGCAATTTGCCTCGGTTCATATATCAAAAAAAACAAAAAAATTTCGATATTATAAAAAATACCAACTGAGACTTCTCTCTAATCTTCATCTCGTAATGTTTTCTTTAACATTTTTTGGGGCTGCTTTGGACTTTAACGCTTTGTTTAAACAATACAAACAAGAAAACACTCAAAGAAGCCTACAATAACAAAATATGAAAGAAAAAGATGACGAACAACTCTAATTGTAGAGTGACCAGTAAAGCATTAACACACACACACATACACACTTGCACAAAGTATTGAAAAATTGAAAAGTAAATAAATTAAAAGGATTACAATAAGTGACTACAATAGAAGATAAAAGAAAAATATTAAACAAACAAAATTCGGTGGGGGATAATGGGTCTTAAATAGCTCGATAGGTGGATAGCGTGAAAATGAGTTGTAAGTTTTTGATTTCTACACGCTTTTACGAGCAGTATGTGTGAAGGTGTGTTTATAAGCGTGAAAAATTTTAAATATCTCTATGACTGTGACCTCGGCTCTCGGTCCAATAAGTGCTTACTTAAATCGTTCGCTGGTTAAGTAAATTGAAATTGCAATAGTTTTGGTAATAAGTATATTTCCCTTAGCGTTAAGTTGATTTTTAAAACTACATCGTATTTAAAGAGATAAGATGTTTCAGTTGAAAATATGTATAGACTCCCGATGTGCGCATAGCTGCCTTTTGGACAGTGTTCAGTAAGATTTGTGGATTGCGGCAAGATGAACTTTGTTCAAGGAAAGTATTTCAGTAGACCTCCTGCCTTCTACTCTAAACTTAAAGGACCTCGCCGTCGGTTTTCAAGATTGTAGAGTCATCTTACTATTTTCTCACAGTCAGTTATCCCCTTACCGTTACCCGTTCTATTAAATTGCTTCGATGTCTTCAGACCCAAATGCGTTCAACACTGATATCATTACTCTAATCTCTTTATAGCCATGGAAGGATTATTGATTGAGTAACATCTTGACTCCGAATGTCACCAGTTTCTGGTAGTCAATACTGTGAAGTCATCATAATTTTATTCCATATTCAGTTTTCACTTTGCCTTTTCCATTCATCTTAAATTTTCTCGCTTTTATGTGAGCCAAATACATTTAAAACTGATATCTTTAACTTCAGTCTCATCTAGAACAAAAGTCTTTCTGATTGCTTTGCGTTTAGTAACGTGAAGACGTCAGAACTTTGGTCTGGAGAGAGTTCTTTTAAGTTCAGCGATTGATTTCGGTTAGATGATTCAATCAGCGGTCAGTTGGCGGTCAAGACTCACATCTATAAAGAAGTTTATGGTGGAATTGGCGGTCTAATGATCTCTAAATTCAATTTAGAATTCTCCATAAACTCTGTCCATTCGTAATTAGATAAAGAGTTTTGTGTTGAAACAGAAAATAATTCTACAAAAGATCCATGGAACGAATTGCTCAAGCAAGGTTCACTTGACTGCAATGATCGGTATCCAAACTGGACATTGTCCCATTGGCATTCACGCGGTGAGGCTAAAGATTTTAGAGGACGCAACTTGTTAAAGTTGCAAGGAGAAATATGAGAAGGATACTTTCGACTTCACCTTCCAACTTAAAGCAGGCTAAGGTTGCCATACTATCTAAGATCCCGGCGAATTGGCTGGAGTAAATATCGCTAGGTGAATACATTTGTGGCTGGCTCTACCCGCTTTGTAGATATACGGCGGTGATCTCTTCTTAGTAGTTCTGGGCATCACAGCGGTGAAGCAGTCCGAAAATGGAAAAACGAAATCAAGAGCAACGCGTCGCAATAAAATTTTGCGTCAGATTGGGCGAAACAGCTTCGGAAACGTACGCCAAAATTTTAAGAGTGTATGGTGATAGTACTCTTAGACGTGCCCAGGTGTTTCGTTGGCACAAAGAGTTTAAGGAGGGGCGTGAAAGCGTGCAAGACGAGGCGCGGAGTGGGAGACCAGTCGAGGTGCGGATTGTTGGGAATGCGCAGCATGTTCGCGCATTAATCCGTGAAGATCGGCGGGGAAAACTGTGAATTAAGTCTACTATTGCCAAGTACTCGAAAGAGTGCCACACCGCCCTCAGCGTGTCCCCCAGCGTGTATTTGGCCTCTAAAGGGATCGCCGTGTTGCAATAGCCGCCTTATTCGGCCGACATGTCACCCTGTGACTTTTTTTGTTTCCTAAAACAAAATCGGTGGTCAAAGGAACCCATTTTGAGTCGATTACGGACATCCAGGCGGCCGTGACGAGTGTACTCGCGGACATCCCAGTCGAAGCATTCCAAAAATGTTACGAAGCATGGAAAACGCGCTGGAATCGCTGTATAGCTGCCCAAGGGGACTACTTTGAAGGGAATGGCAGAGTTGTAGAATAATTTTCAAATATACGGTTTTTATGGAATCAGTCTCACTACTTAATTGTCATACCTCGTAGACTGTACAGCTGAAATCTGTTTCGGCTAGCTGCTTTAGCTACAGTATATGAAAAACAAAGTGCGAATAAATAATCCAAGCTCAGAGATCTCACGTTCAATTATAGGGTGTCTGCTTGGAAATATCACAAAAGCTCCACGCGAAACAGAGGCAGCTGACTCCAAGCAGCTGGAATGCGCAGTAAAACTGTGGAATGTTCATGCTACCAATTATATGATGGAATGACAGACAGCTTGCTAAATAGAACAAGAAACAGTGTGAGCCATTAAAGCTTCAATCTATAGCAAGAGCATAAGTCTAAATGGTTATAATAGAAATGGATCCATGAACTTGAATGAAACAAAGTGCTTAATATTTAATTATCCTTTGAAGGATAAAAAGTGCTTAATTTTTAATTAACCTGCGAAATGTCCACCGCTAACACCTTTGAAGTAGAAGACTTGAGCCATCAAATGGCGAGCCGCTCATGGTCCATGAATGCGCGTACAATATTGCAGGGATCACAACACGTTAGGCAACAATTTCAATTAGTGTAGAGCTAATTCTCACTCACGAATTTATTAATTTAAATGCGAACTTCTGCAATTCATGCCAATAATGCTTGCAAATATAAATGTTACAGCTTGAAAATGCGTTTATTTTAAGAGCAAGATGTGAACTCAAATAGTTGGAGGCAACTATAATTTCAAGCTCCTATTAGGTTGGCATGCCACAGCGCCTTTCAGGTGTTCGCTATAATTCCCAGCTAAGTGAGGAAGCACTCTAATTTGCCGACGTGCCTGCTAATTGCCGCTACCGCTTTTATGTTGCAATAACAAAATGTGTCGCTGTAAAACTGTGCATTAAACTATTAGCTCAAACACATACCCATTTACATACGCCATTAGCTTCCGATCGGGCATTAGGTGAGCACATATATAATAGCAATTTTCATCACATTACTGCCAGCCGCTAATAGCGGTACAAATTATCGGCGGACGAGGCGGCGGCGCTGAGTACCGCATGAAATTAAATGCCAATTGCTCATATTTTACCTTTTACTAACTTTTAAGTAAGTGAGGTACTAAGCGAGCTCATAAATTGTTTGTAATTTTATTATAATATTACATTTAATTTTATGGCAACATTTGCCAGCTCGCAACAACTTTTGCATACAACTTTGATTGGCTTGTCGCACCAACGGACTGATAAATTTGCATAAATAAGTTGTAAAAGGGGTAAAGCGGTTCTATTGTCTACAAAAAACACAAAAGTGGGTATCTAATCGTATAAAAATATCCACACTTAATTTTCTTCACCGACGGCATCGTCTTTCTGTCACCATCCACTCTCACACATTAATTTTGTTGCATTTATGAAACGCATTACTTTCTTGCCGCAAAGCATCGTGTTCTAAGGCTTAAGTTCGAATGGTAAATTAAGATATTTGAGAAGTGCCGCACAGTGGAACGCGCGATAGTAGTAATTGGGTAAATATTAAGGGTTAGGTTAGGTTAATCCGGTAGGCCAATAAGCCACGCATAGACCAGTTTGATCCTTTGCGATAGCAGATGGAGTTCAGTTGTTAGGTCCATAGGGAGTAGTCATCCTTTAGGATGCCTGCGTTTGACGCGAATTTTAACATACTCTGCAGCCTCAGTATCGATACCTCCTACAGTGTGTCATACCGTGGGGACCACAGATGGTTACAAGTCCTGCTCCAGACTTTTCTCGCTACCAGAAAAAAATAAATAGGATGAAAATTATTGGGCGTTCAAAAAAGCTCTTACTTAGTCCTTGGTCACTATAACACAGGCACTATGCCTCGGCTGTGTGCGCTTAGCGTTGGTCAACACTGTCTTTTACATTATTTTATCTTACCAAACTACACCTTGCCGCAATTGTAGAAGTTGCAACAGGACAAAGATCTAACTGTGAGGCTTAAAGGTTTAACGAAAACAAACTGTCATGGTTGTGTGGAGCAAGGCGTATTGTTTACTACATCCAGACAATTTTTGCGCTCCTGTCCAGATTTTATAGAAAAAAACTCGGTAGTCATACCTTTGGAACCGGACGAGGTTCTTGGCATCACTATTTGAAGTGGGATTCTTTGTGACCGCGTAACCAATCCATTAATCAGATACCGATCCGAAAACAACCTTTTTACTACATGGTTAGATTGTAGGGTTGATCGATGGGACTCACTTGAAAAGATATTCGTCCACTGTGTTTTTCTCACAAATTCCTAAAATATGGATTATCAGATCCTCATCGATCGACGAAGCCACCACAAATTTATTAAGGCGGTTAATATCAATCCCGGCAACTTAGGTAGGTTTTCCGAAAGAGTGTCTACCCAGATATTTCATTCCCAGTTTGGCAAAAGCTTGGCAATAGAAAAAAAAGTGATTCTCCATCACCTTCCTCTATACAGCTTTGGCAAAGACCATCTGACAGAAATTTATTCGCACCCCATGTAAATCTATTAGATAATGTCCAGCCAGAACACCTATAATTGTGGTAAGCTTGAATTTACTAAGATAACCTCTTACATTTACTCTGGGTCAGAATAATCTCGCAGTGGCAAAAGCTCTGGTTGATGACCAGCGCATGCTGAGCTCACTTAAAGTCCATTGGTCCAACGCCAGAACGCAAGCAGACATCCGGAAACCGACTCCAGTCGGATGAAATAGAGGAAAGTGTGTCCAGCCCAGCTAGCTAATCGGCTTTTCAGTTTCCAGCGAATCCGCTGTGACTGGACACCAATACGACCTTAATGAGGAAGAAGCTTGAAGCCATTGCTAATGAGATCAAGTACTCCACACACAGTCAGCGAGCTCAAAGCCAGTATAGCCGCTCAGCGGTAGGAGGAAAGGCACACCTGAAGGAAGCTGGAGCAGTATATCTATATATCTATATATTTATATATATAGTGCTAGGTTAGTCTGAAACTAGAGCTGATAGAGAGCTCCCTACAGAAGACTGCGTGACTGACTGTGAAAAAGCTTACTGCAGCCCTTCTCCAACGCTTCTTGGAGTGGTTCTTACTGTACACAGAGACCTATGAGGACCGCTCTTGGAACCTGCTCCAGCCGCTTAGCTGGTGTGGTTTTTCCATACGCCCTTCACCAGACAACGACCTTAGGAAACTTTATTGGCTTAACTATGGCTTCTAAGAGCCAGAGCACTACTGTTGGTGAGAGAGATTGATCCTCTTCAACAGTATAATGCAAATAAGGCCACAAATGCCTCTCCTCGATGTTTGATTTCCATGAGAAGATTGGCTAACATGTCAAGATTATGAGAAGGAAATAGTGTTCCTTGGAAATGAGTAATTGTTTTATGCCTTACGGAGAACCGAGAAGATAAAACCGTTATAAGAGAAAATGTGCTTTCGACACAACATACATATATATTCAGAGACTCAGAGGTTAACTAATTTAAAATCTTAAATTTAAATCACCGTGCATGACTACGAAATCCCACTGTCCTCAGACCACTCTGCCTCACCTCCTATGCACCCATCCAAAAGGGAAACTGGGAACCACAAACACAGCGACAATGCGACAAACATTCCAATATTAATTATAATAATCACCGCTATCGTCAGCCGCAAGTGCCACCCTCTCTACTCCTGTGCGCCGAACAAGCCAGTTGCACACCCCACCCGACTAACACCGCCGCACCCAATCGCATAGAAAGCACCACTCATAACCGAGACAACCGAATACAGTTTTGTCGCCAACAACAAAAAGCTTCGTTAACTAACCGCGGCGGGGGCAATAAGCAGGCGTACAAGTAGCTTGATCGGTTAGCCGATTTGTTGCTTGGTTAGTCGATATCATGCAGCGCCATAGCGAATCGCCAGCCTGCCTTCCGTCACCGTCCACAGCGAGCGCGCGCGCGCATTGCGATCAATTCGCCGATTCACGGCAGCCGCAGCGTCCTTTTCGGTCTTTCGCAGCTCGGCCAGCCGGCCGGCCAGCTCTTAAGTGCGCTAATCCGCGTGTTGTCAACTTCATTAGCTCGATAAACATGCCGACACATTAAATTGGCGGCGCAGATTTGTGCGGCTGCCGTTGTTGCTATTGCCATTGCCAGTGCTTTTGCTGTTCTCGCCATATACTGCTGTTGTGGCGGCTGCGCGTAGTGACTGCCGTTGGCCGATTGTCATTCGCCGCTGTCCGTTTGTGCCTGGTTGTCGGCGTTGCGGCACAGCGCTTTTGAAGTTGCACGAAAAATCGCTGCCAGTTGCAGCTTTAATACCCATAAAGTATTTCTGATTGTCGACTGCCGACGGTTATTAGCCGTTAAAAATGGTGGCAACATTAGGACTACTAAAGTAAGCAGCCGTGCACAAGCGAGATGGTCGGCGAATGTGCGGCTCTTTTTGGGTTATTTTAGACGCGGTGAAAAGTGCAGGACGCGCGCTGTGACGCCGTCGCATTAATGACAGCGACAGCAGCAGTAGTTGTAAGTTGCAACAGTTGGTTGACAACATTTTAACGCTGTTACAGCAAACAAACAGCGCTTGCTTTGCTTTTGTTGTTGTTACACACAAGTCGCCGTGCAGCCGCGTGTATATGAGCAACGGTGTTTGTAGGTAAGTGTGTGCACAGGTTGTTCAACAGCACGTTTGCGGTGCGCAAAAGTTATTGCCGGAAAGGGGTTTACGGCTGTTGTGTACCCACAACGCGACGTAGTGCCGTTGTGGCGTAATTACTTGATGACTAGGTGTTGAGTACCTGAAAATGAATGCTGAAAAAAATGTCCACATGTGAAGGGTGAAAGACGAATATGAGCGCTATCGCTGAACTCTATGCGGAAATATTCCGAAGAGCGTAAAATTTATTGAAATAAATCTTTGATCGATGGGTCTTTGACAGTTTTTCAACAAAAAATAACATAAAGAGAGTCTGACTCTCAAATATTTGAAAAATATCTCATGAATATCAGTTTCCCGATCGGGTGCACGATTGCATCGGTTGACATTCCACGAGACCAAGAATAATCCCACTTAGATTGCTAAACATGGTTGTCCGTTGTAATATCCAGATCTCCTAAATATGGATCAAAACGACCGTGTATATATTCAAAGCGCTTGGAGCCAGCCACAAATTTATTGAGCTGGCTGATATCTATCGATATGCGAGAAGATTGTCCCACTCTGGGAACATCGGTTCTACACTCGGGATTTCGCTAAGTTACTTTTCAATATTCTTTTTCTTTAATTTTCGACATTTGCTTCTCCTCAGCTCAGATTCTTCGTATCCCATTTATCGTATTATTATCTATCAATCTCGCAGAAAATTGTCGACCATTTTCACATCGAAGTCCATAATCCATATCCCAGACTCATACTGCATTTTTAACTTTGGAACCATCTTCTTCTTCTTTTTTATTGGCGTAGACACCGCTTACGCGGTTATAGCCGAGTTAACAACAGCACGCCAGTCGTTTCTTCCTTTCGCAATGTGGCGTAAATTGGAGATTCGAAGCGGAACCAGGTCCTTCTCCACCTGGTCTTTCCAACGGAGTGGAGGCCTTCCTCTTCCTCTGCTTCCCCGGCGCGTACAGCGTGGAAAACTTTCAGAGCTGTTGTGTTTTTGTCCATTCGGACAGTCCATTTGGAACCATCTACTTTGACTAAAGATTTTAGGTTTCTTAGTTCCTGCTGATCTGATCTTCTAAAAACCTTCGAACATAGGTGTCTTCCCCAATTAAGATCTACTGCAAAACCAAGGAACTTCCTATAGAGCCAATAATAAAATCAGGCCGATTTGCTATCTAGGATACAGACCACTAAAAAATACTGATGCGGCTTGCAGAGCTGCTCTTTATAGGAACCCACAAAGGAGCAGGAATTGCGGAAGTCCAAAAACTTTGTGGTGGAAACAGACTTGGTACAATCTTTTCTTGTGTTCGTGTAAAATTTGATCGACGCGAAAAATTTATCTGTCGATTTGGTCGAAATTTTTCATTTCCCAAGGAAATCCGACTATAGAATCGTTCGAAATGATTCCACATGTCTTTTGGAATTTATTTTATCACAAGAGTTTTAGGATCAAGTGATTTAAGATCTGAATCAGGTCAATTCTAGACTCATACCAAAAATGGCGTCGAGTAGAGGTCGCAAAAAAGATGCTTAACCATTTCAGTTCAAGCTAAAGACTTTAAACTCATCAAACACATCATTGCTGGTGACGAGATGTGGATTTCTAAATATGACGTCAAAACTGTCCTACTATCTAAGGATTGGCGCTCTAAAAATGAGCTGAAACTGAAAATACCGAATTTCGCTGAAGGCACTGTATGTAAGCAATCCCAGTACATGTATGACTTAAGAGCCCATTTTGAAGGAGATAGAGAAGATTTGTATTAAAATAAGTGAAAATATAATCCATGCTCTTACAGTCCGGGTCAATTATGATATTTGTCTCGAAGTGCCTCAGATCCATATGACCTTAAAGGCAATTTTGAAAGCCATAATGAAGATGCGAACTAAGCAATGTAGAAATGTGGTATTTTTTTTTTTCAGTCCGGGTCATTTTTGATCTTTGTTCCGGGTCAATTGTGATGTTTGTGCCTCGTGTGCGCATGACCTTGAAAGCAATTTTGAAAGCTATAATAAAGATGTGAGCTAAGCAATGTGGAAATGTAGCCTTTTGTATCAGTCCGGGTCATTTTTGATCTTTGTTCTATAGCAACTTGGGTCCGTGTGGTCTATTTTTTAGATACTGACTAAACTAAACTAAGTTAAATGTGTGATCACCTCTATTCTTATTATACCAGGAACTTCTCTAATTTAATACCATGGAATCCCCCTTCAAAAACTAGGGGCTGCTATGCCACCGACTAACCTATGTATCGTCAGAAGCAACTGAAACTCAACCGCTTATGTTTGTGTATGTCTTCGCCAAGTATTTCGCATTAAGTTTTGACATACAAACACACATAGATATGCACGTGCGCATGTAGATGTGGCTTTGTCCTCCATTGAATGTGGCAATCAGGTGTGTAATTCGATATCTTTTTACTTAATCCAGTCGCTTAATTTATTTAACAACAGAAGCGCACCACTTTGAGTTCAACAGAAGATTTCCGAAACGAAACTTTGAGCCTAACACGAGCAAACATAAGCAGCAACAACAGCAACAATAAGAGCAACAATAAACCCGGTCAAATGGCAGCTGATGCCAAGGAAGCAACGGAGCAGAAGTGCAAAAAAGCGTGTCCTTCTGCGCGAGTTCGAATTCGCATTTATTTTGTGGAGCTGTGATTGTTTTGTACACACAAGCGAGTGAGCAGCGAAACATTGAAGTATATTTTTGCCATTTTTTCCATATATCTTTGGCTTTGCTTTGTTTTTTCTTTTGGGGGGAAATGCATTAAAGCGAGCTAAAAAAGTAAATTTAAATAAATGTGTGCAAATCAGCACGAATTACCTAAATCGGCATTGAAGCCACCACATATGGTACACATATTTATATGTGCACACATATATATTTATATACACACATACGTGTATGTATGTATGTTTGTGGGCATGTCAGCTGAGTTAAATGGTCGCTTATTTGTCAGTTACCGGATGCGTCAAAGCACAACATAAACACACAGCAATTATGCTGAGATGACAGTGCTGTTGTTGTTGTTGTAAGCACATATATGTTATTATATTATGGTTGTACGTTCTACTCATATAACACACGTTGAATGGCACTTAGGTAATGAAATAATTAAGTTAAACGTGGTAAAACTTTGGGGAACTTTTTGGCTCTTTGTTGGAGGGTAATTACCAAAGAAGTTCTATGAAGAGCACTCGAAGAGTCTTTCTCAAGTGGCAGCAATACGTATTATGATTTTATATACATATGTATATATATGTGGTTTTGAAGGTTAGGTTAGGTTCATCTGGTAGATCAATAAGCCACGTACAGACCAGTTTTGGTCCTTTGCGATACCAGATGGAGTTCAGTTGCTAGGACCAAGAGGAATAGTCATTATTTAGGATGCCTGCGCTTGACGCGAATTTCAACAGACTCTGCAGCCACACTAGCGATGCCTCCTTCAGTGGATCATAACACGGGAACGCCAGTTTCTTGCAGCGTAGTCTTGCCACTGCGGGACAAGTGCGCAAGAGATGATCCATTGTTTTCCTGGTGCCTTGCTGTAGCCCTTTCCTGCAGTCTTTTCGATCGGTCGGCCCCATTTTGCGAGCGTGTATCCCCAGGGGACAGTTGGTATTCAGTTCATGTTCCTACAGTCTTCTCCATCGAGAGTTTATCCATATTTTGAGTAAGAATATAAAGTTTAGGATAATTTAGTTAATAAAGTCGATCTATGAGGCACTGAGGAACCGCTTTTAGGAATTTTGGGTATTACAAAGAACCAATGTTCACAGTTATCCAAGTGAGTTCCATCGTTAAATTTGGCGCGAGGACCGACCCTGCGACATACCCTAACGTAGCATACTTGCTATAAAACATGGTAATGACTGCCTTTATACAAAATACCAAACTTAATTGATAACACTACGATTTCATCATTCGAAAGTTATCTCACTTCTTGAAAGAATAATTTGGTCAATAAAGTCAGTCTCGCTCTCTTTTTGGAGCACAGCACGATGCTAGAGACAAGGAGTCTACAGTACAGTCCTCGAGCTCAAGGCTAATATCGCAGCTCTACTTTCTAAATTAGATAGTCACAACTCTGAAAGAGGCTGTGCTCCGGAGCAGTCGATTTATTGCTACCTTTATGGCAGTTACCTCCCCTTGGAAGACGCTACAGTGGTCAGGAAGACTAAAACTGGAGCTGATGGAAAGTAACCGTCAGTAAGATCCAACCCTTCCTACACTCTTTGATCTATATGTAGAAAATGTTGAGCGCCCTTCTCCTCCGGCGAGTCTTTTTCTCACATGTCTCCCTCGAAGGTATGTGAACAGAGTGCCGAGAGTAAGGGCTAGGCCTGGCGATTAGGTTATCTAAGTGCCCTTGTTGTTTGGGTCTGTGGACAGTCTTCCGGGCCGTGCACTTTGCTAGTGTTTATTTAAGTAAAGGTTGTTGTCAGCAGCCAACTGGCTCACGATGCTAAGATAGCCCTGAGTTATCATATGCGACATCCATCAATTATAATTCAACTATGAGAGTTACATCGTCAGCTTTTATTGAAGATCTTTGACAACCACGATACAGAGAACTCACCCTTTCGTACCCTACTCACATTCCGTTGTGCTCGCGCACTATTTCAAGCCACCAAGATAGTTCTGTAGCAGATAAGTTTGAAGATCAGATGCTTAAGGGTCGATTCAACTCCAAACCTATTCAAAGATTTAATGACCGTTTCCCGATGTTACGGTACCAAGCCTGTACACCTCATTAGGGCGTTATGATTTTTACAATGGATAAAAATATCGAACATAGACTTTGCTTGAAATTTTTACTTGTAACCAAATTTCGTTTGTGGAATCGTTGCGAATATTGGAAAAGGCTTATGGTGATTCGACTTTATCAAAAATACAAGCGAGAGGTACAAAGCCTTCAAAGACTGTCAAAAAATCGTTGAAGACATGCCTCCTTCTAGTTTTTCAACTGATGAAAATATTGAAAAAGTCAAGTAGTTGAAAATCGTAAGCCAAGTGTGAGAAAGATGGCAAGAGAGCTCAACATCTTTCCGAGTCCGTTCGAATGATTTTGGTCGATATTTTGGGTATGAAACGCGTTCTTGCTCGACTCATCCCGATAAAGCTGAATTTCTTGCATTTTGAGCTCGAGCGATTTCCGATCCCACATTTATGAAGAACACTAAACAACTCAACAATCATCGGAATGGAGGAAAAAAAACGAGCCGAAATCAAAAACATCAAGCCAAAGTCGCTCATTGTTTTTTTTTTTTCTAAATTCGTAGTTTGGTGCATCATGTTCTGGAGGGATAGACGGTCAAAAAGGAGTTCTATTTGGCCGCATTTAGGCGTTTGAAAGAGAACATAGGTCGAAAATGGCCGGAATTGTGAAAGAACAATTCATAGACTTTAGGATCAAGCCACGGATGTCACGGAATTTAAAGCCAAAAACGCAATGAATCCCATCGATCAACCACGGTATTTCCCAGATTTGGTTGCGTATGATTTTTTCTTGTTCCCCAAATTGAAATTGCTGCTCCATGGAACCTATTTTCAGTCGATCGAAAAGATAAAACATAATTCGTCGAAGGAGCTGAAGGCCGTCCCAAAAGTGCTTATGAAAAGTATTTTGGAGGACTGAAAAAATCGTTGGCTGAAGGCGGCAAAATAAATAAATATAAATGAATTATTAAATACTTCGTGTTTTATTTACAATTTCTGGGTACTTTGTATACCCGGAAAGTCATGGCTACTGAAACTCTCATTTATTCATAAAATTCGCGCATACACAACGTGTAACTCAAGGAATTTTTGTTAAAACGGTATAAAGTTTCAGTTAGAATTGCTAATTGGGCATAGAAACTCATAGAAACTTTAACACAGATCTCTGGTAGCACTGTTGGTTAGTTAACTGGTTATGTAACCGATTGGTGGCTTGCAGGATATTCTTCGCTTCATAGGCAGTAGGAATAGAATGAGACATATTTGGAAGGTTATTGAACGCAATATATCCTCCATTTATTATTGCTATGAGGAGTTAGTCAAATAAGATTAGAGGAGGAATTGGGTATTGATTATGAAAAATTATTTGGATGGGAATTTAATATTTTCTATTCACATTTTTCTTTCCCAGCTTTCGTTTCTTAAAAGACGAGTTTATAACTTGGTAGATACTATATCTATATATCTACCTATATTATTTTATGAAGAACTGTACATATCCTTAGAAGTAAATTTGTTTATATGTATGTTATATAATATTATTCCACATGTAATGACATTTGAGCAGAATCAGCGGGAAAATTAACCATATATTTATGCAAACACTATAGAAAACATATACAAATAAAACAAAAGCCGAAATAAGCAGCTACGAAGCAGGTAATTCGAGCTGTTTTGACTGAGTCCTTTGGCGAACAAATGTCCATTCATTTGACCAACTGGAATTGTAATAATTCAACGGTATTGCTGATAAACTTTTGTCGTGGCATATTTGCAGGCGTACCAAAAACAACAACAAATAAGCATATTAACAACAACAACAACGAATTAGAGGAACAGCACAGCAAAAGTAGTGCAGAGCAGAGAAACGCTTCGTCCTTGCTGCGCATATAAATGTGACCAAGCGCTTGAATGTGTGTGTGTTGTGTTTGTTGTATGTATGTATGTGTGTGCGAGTGTATAGATGTGTGTCTTGTGTATGCGCATTCATAAAAATTGTATCGAATTACGATCGCTGATAAGCTCCGAGCAAATAAGCAATAATATGTGAATCCTGCGCGCAGCAACAGTGAAAAGGCAACATTGCATAAGAGTTTACTGAAGATGAGGAGGGAGTGCGGAGTGGTGCAGCGGCTGTTCGAACAGCAGTAAAGTGCGGCGCTTGAGCAGCTTGTTAGCCATTAATTTGTATGTCAAGCGGCAAATGGCAGACGGCAATGCGATAATACGCAAAGTGGGACTTCATTTGGTTGCGTGTATGTATGTGTATGTGCGTACATGTATGTGTGTGCGTAAGTAGCTTTGCGCTTGAGCGATTGCATGAGTCGACAAACAAATGTGCAAAACACGGCAACAACAAACAAAAACAAAAGGCAAATATTGTGCAAAAAGATTCAATTACAACAACAACAACAAATGTAGCAGAAATGGTAAAAGTGAGGCGGTCTCAAATAAATTTGTAACGATTTTCTAATTTTCAAATCGACTGTATTGTTTCGAACACACACACATACATAAACACATGCACAGATTGAGATATTCGCATTTATGTATATATAAATATATATATGTGTGTGTGTGCGCCTATGTATCTATTTACATTTCTATTTACACAATATGAAATAAACGAGGCAACAACGCTGCGCCGCCAACCCTCTGCCGGCTGCACGCAATATTATATGTTGTGTTGTGCTGCTGTTGTTGTTGTGTATTACCGCTTCATATTGTGCGTTGTTTGTTTTATTGCAATTTGTTATGTTTAACTGACTGTTCAGTCGGGCGTTTGCTTGTTTGACTATTTGGTCGGTTGCCTGATTAGTTATATCGGATGTCTTATATCGCATATCGGACATCTGATACGATACATATGAATATGTACATACATATGTATATTTGTGTGTATGTATGTTTGTGCATTTGTGGAATTGAAATGTTTTTGTGTGCCTTTTATCTGTTGAAATCTGCACAAACAAAACCGACGTGAAATTGTAACAAAATGTAAATTTGCGTATTTTCTTTGTATGTGTGTGTGTTTGTGTGAGGCATTGTTATGGTGGCGGTACAGTGGGTTAATGTGGCCTCAAAAGTATTTTCTTGCGCTTTTTTTTAGTTATATTAGTTTAGGTTAGGTAAATTGGCTGATCTTCGTAAGACCACAACTAATCCCATTTGGACTGCTATGGAGGCACTTGTCCGTTATGATGCCCAGAACACTTAAGTACGGAACAAAACGACCGTCGTATATTCTCAAAGCGCCTTGCTGACCAACGCTTACTGATCTCGAGCCAGGAACATAGATCCAGCACCCTAGTGCAACCCATGCGCGTTGCCAGTAGTTCGAATATTTGCTTTTCCTGTTCGAACAAATGAGCATCCAGCTCTGCGAACGTCGGTGATTCAAAAGAAGTGAAATCGATTAATACCTTGTGCTACTATCGGGAGTTTTTCGGGAAGAACAGCTAGTTTTGAAGAGTTTATCTGCCGTACAATCCGCAAGGAGGTCTCCTTTCTTATGGATATGTTCCTAATGGAGGAAGAGTGCTCCTACTACTGCTTGCATAAGCAGACAGCATGATGTTGATAATATCAGGGATGTTTCCTTTGCAAACTCAGTGAGACTGTTAAGAAAGAGCCTTACAAAAGTTACACCTATGGACCACGAATAACGAACTAAGTGTAAACATTGGTAAAACGGAGCTAAAGCTGTTCACGAGTGAAACAAAAATACCAAAATTTAATCTTTTAACGTATGGAGCATTGATTTGATGTCCAACATTAAAGAAACAATATAATATCAGAAAACTAAATGGTACTCGAAACATAGCTGCAAGTTTGGACTTCAGGATAAGAGTATTAGGATATTGGAACAGGAAAGAAGATGGATATAGCGGCATTTTGAACCAGCTAAACCTAGATAGATCAGACTATATCCTCCCACGGTGAGATTTCAATGTCCACTTTCGGGCGAGGATACCCTCTAGATGAGAATAGAGAAGAGGGCTAGTGAGTGGGGAGGTAGATACTACCTACTATCTATACCGCCGAGTCCAAAATAGACTGCGAAGTAGGAATACGGATGGAAGTATACTCCAATGATCTTGATATCTCTGTTTTTATTCGTCTACCAAACTCAGCCGGCATCTTCCAAGCGAAAGTACTGGGTATAAAGATGTGTAATTCTATTGAATAATCATCGCAAGGTCACGGAAAGCAACCATATACACGGATAGTCAGGCAGCACTGCTGTCCTTGTCGACGCCAAGAATTTATTCCAGTGTAGTAATCAATTGCAGGAAAGCTTTAAACTTCTATTTTTCCACTTTATCTATGAATGCTCAGCTCTATCACGAACCCGATACAGAATACTAGGAACCCATCAGGCAACAAACTTTGAATGGTTGTCCACAAAGAGCTTAAAGGACCAATGAAGTTTCATCGAGAGAACCAAATAGTTTGAGGCGAGATAGCAAAAGTATAAGGTTCTACCATAGTGCAACAAAATGGTGCATTCAGCGCTATTGGAGCCCTTGATAGCAATACTTTTACTTACCTACTTTATTCTCTGTTGGAGTCCTGACATTGTCCGTCGAGGACGTTTATGAAGTAAAGTTTACAGACCGTTTTAAGACAACTCCAAACGATTTTGAGAACCTGAGGTTCAAGATCTCTGTACAAATTCAAGCTCAAAGCTCTAAGGAGTGGAAGGAGTGGCCGAGCATTCAAATAAGTTCAACGCTTTGTAGAACCGATCTAGAAACAGTCGTTGAGTCCAGAAATCATCCAAATTGTTCATTCGACACCTTCTTGAGCTTTATAAATATTATCATAAGACATTGAAAACTCAATGATGGGGATACTGAGCCCCTCAAACGAAATATGCAATCAGTGAGAATAAAAACATATTCACAAAACACTTCTTAATACTTGAAGTAGAAGAAAGCAAGAAAAAATGACCAATAAATCGATGATTCAGGTACCAAAGAGAAACAATTTGCGAAAAATGTTAGAGGAGATCGCAAAAATATGGGAAAGGCTTAAGGCTGAAATAAAATGGCTATGGACTGAAATAATAGCGTACTGAGACCGATGTCACCATTATATTCACAGAATTGAATTTGATAGTACCAAGCTTGGGAAGCTCTCTTAGATCTCAACAGATTTTCCAAATGGAAGTGGTGGTTTGAAACATCTTTATTAAAGAATCCTTTATTTTTTAGACTCTGAATGTTAGCTATGAAGTTCTTCGTTCAAACAAATAGCTGTATAACTCCATTGGCTGCTTCTTATGAAAATGAGATTTTCGATAATAAACCTTTTTACAGATCTCACTAAGATCTAACCTTCATCAGAAAGCTTCAGAATGTGGAGATTTATTCATGATTAAACAGTAAGACTACTAAGAACTAAGAAAAAGTCTGATGACTCACAAGGGTAGACAAAATCAAAGAGAAGAAATAATATAGGGGGAATATTCAGATAAGGCGAGTTTGTGTCACTCTAAGCAAGACTGCAAACTTGGAATTGGAATTTAAACGATACAGCACATGACAAAACGAGGTACGACGATATCGCAGCAATCAATGATAGTCCTCCACTCATTTCTATTCTTAGCATATAGGGATGCATTTTGAAGTGTTACTTTTTGATGTTGAAAAAATCAAAATTTATTTAAGACCACTCGAGGGATTAATCACAACTAGTTCCTTCTAAACTAAACCTATTAATTTCGAATTCTCTCCTATCCTCACTGCGAACCTTCATAACTGGATTTTGTTCACCGTCTTACCCACTGTGCGAAATCGCGAGCATTACCGAACAACCAATAGCCACAGTCACAGCACAGCGCACCACCTCTGCTGACACAACCGAATGTTTCTACCGCATTGCAATGACGACGACGACGATGACTCGCTGCGTGGACTGATGGTGCGCATAATTCCCTGCTCGGGGCAAACAACAAAAAAAATATACATAATAATAACAACAATAAGTATATGTTAGTCCGCTTAGCTATGAACTGTGAGCAAGCCAAGCGATACTTATGGCTGGAGTTGGAAAGCGGTCGGGTAAGCGTTTACGACTGACAAGCGCCGAATGGCAAGCGGGTTGTGTACACATTAATGAGAATATTGTTAAATTAGAAGGCTTTGAAATGTGATATGCCCAACCACAATGCGACGGCAGGAGTCCCTGGGCACAAACGCACAAAATAAATACAAACATATACATATGTTAGTGTGTATGTATGTATGTACAAATGTAGAAAAATATGCGATTGCGCCTTTGACCGACTTTGATTTCGACAGTCACAGCCGAGCAGCGCCACAGCAGCGGCGGCAGCGGAAAGTATGACATGATGACTTGCAGCCGTTGCCTCAGCGACGACAGAGAAGAAGAACTAGCAGCTGTTCTTTGGCGAACGCCAAGGATATTTTCTTTCTTCAGTATTTTTTTCACATTTTCCAGCAGTAATTGAGGACAATTTCAGAGCGAACAAGTAGTTCCGGCGCGATACTTACTTGCTGTTTTTGTTAGTGTTGTTGGCGCATGAAATCGCTTGATTTTCCAACTTATCGGCCTTAAGCAAATGACATGTTAAATAAAAATAAGCTAATAATATTGAGTAGCGCACAGCTGTCACACTAAGCCGCCGCTGTAGCATCCGCTTGCCACCGGAACCCACCCCATGTCCAACGCGCACCACGCCACTCCGATTCCACCTCATTATGCTGCGGCAAGTTATAGTGTTGCACGCATTTGACTCCATGTTGTTATTGTTGCACACCCACAATTCCTTGCGGCATTTGCCGACCTCTGACTCTTGACTAATAGGCTTAAAGTAAATATGACACTCCAACGACCGAACAACCGTACCGCCAAGCAACCAACTATTGCACTTCACCGCGCTATTTACGATACTTACGGTGCCGTAAGTGGCCAGCTTACAACGCATTCCATATGCTGGCATATGCAGAAGAGTGTACACTGGAAAAAATACGTGGATTATGCGAGGAGTTCAACCCACTCAAGAGGAGCCAATGGAGAAGTTTTCAGTACTTGTTCAGTACGGAAACAGCTTAAGCTAGGATTAGAGGCATGCGGGATAATAGACCTAAAGTCGCGGTGCAATCCTCATCTATTATCCTAGGGTTAGAGGGTGATTCTAGACCTGAAGATCATATCAGTACATCAAGGAAGGTCTGAAGTTGATATATCGACAATCAATCACAAATTTACTCACGATATTACTTTCGGTAAAATTTCTTTCTGGTTAAATTAGTCAGATCCATTGATATATTTTAGTCCACTTTTCTTTAGTCTGGCAAGTACGAACGGAGCAGTAAAGAAACAAGAAAAATTTCGCTTACATCTATTGAACAATTTCCATATTTGGCATCTAGAAAACTTCAGAGGTCCCTGTACAATATACTTTAGACCAAGAAAATGTGAGAATTGGTCGAAGTCCTCAAAGTAAACTGGATCTGGTACTCAAGAAAATGCTGAATCTGATGAAACTAAATGAGATGATCAAAAGAGTATAAGCATTAAGTAGAAGAGGTAAAATGAAACGGATCTTAGAGATCTCGAATAATTAAGAATCGGAAGTAAATTGAAACGGAACTTAGAGAATGGACCTCGAATAATTAAGCATTGGATGAAACCTGACGAAAATTGACTACAATAAAATCGGTATAGACTAGAAGAATATTAACAAGAAAATCGAGGATCTTGATTACTGGAGACCATACTAACACGGACAATGGATCATTGCGGATCAGGTGGATGGACTAAAGACCGTGTAAATCAGCTAACCATACTCAGAACACCAACTATAACTCCTTTGTTGGCTATGACTGGTATCTGGTAATCAATAAATGTAAGACATTGAGATAAGAAAATATAGATAATTCCGACTATCTTGAAACCAGCATTAACACCAACGACAATGTCAGCCTCGAAATCCAACGCAGAATAAGTCTTGCCGACAGGTGCTACTTCGGATTGAGTACGACAATTGAGCAGTAAATTCCTCTCTCGACGAACAAAGACCAAACTCTACAAGTTACTCATTATTCCCGTCCTGCTGTGTGATGCAGAGGCATGACCGATGATAACATCTAATGAGCCGGCGTTACGAGTTTTCGAGAGAAGGGTTCAGGTCTGCGAAAGATTGATGGTCCTTAGCAACGGCCAATACCGCAGTCGATGAAACGATGGGATGTACGAGATTTACGACAACATTGACATAGTTCAGGGAATTAAGAGACAGCGGCTACGCTGGTTAAGTCATATCGCTCCAATGGATGAAAACAATCCAGCTCTAAAAGTATTCAACACAGTACCCGAAGGGTCAATCAGAGAAGAGGACGACCTTCACTGTGTTGGAAAGACGAGGTAAAGAAGGAACTGGCTACTCTTGGAATCTCCAATTGCTGCCAAACAGCGAAAAGTAAGAGCGACTGGAGCACTGTTGTAAACTCGGTTATAACCGCAGATGTGGTGTCTACGCTAACAAAGAAGAATAAGAAGAACACATTGAGATTATGTATCCATGACATCCTTACAAAACTAAAAGGAACGTATGTTTTTCAGATCATGCTTAGTTTTTCTCAGTGTACCTTGCTTTACACAAACACTTCTGAGCCGTTGACTACGAGTAGTCGCTTGTAACCCCAGCGTGTAACACCAAATTGCCAGTTGACACTCAATTTGACATATGAGACTAACAACAAAGCTTATTTGGCTTACTTTACGGTTGCATTTGTTGTATTTGTAGCGTACTCGTACTCGTAGTTCGGTTTACTTATGATTGCAAGTCCTTGCTCTGCGCCGTGTGAGCCGCGTGGGCCATTCCGCTGCGTCGATTGTTGAAATGATGCTGCTGCTTCAAAGAAAACCCTTAAGTGTACTCATGCCTAGTTGTGACCTAATGAAGTGTTCTATTTACTAATGCATTTGTGCAGTTAATGATGGAGCTAAAGCTGCGGTATGCTTGGAATTGAAACTTTAACGTTTCGAAATGTAACAGACGTGCTGCGGGTCATTGAGGAAAACGCTGATGCAGAAAATTGTAAACTGTTTATAAGAAACCAATTAAATAAGATTGCTGATTTTAGATTTTTTTATTGGGGCTCATTTTTTCCTCTAAATTATATAATGCAAAACGGAAATTCGCTCAACAACCAAACATAATTTTTTCCATCAATATTAATCAAACATTCCAGAAGCTTCTTTCAGGGACGAAGCTCACATACGAGTATATGTAGGATGCTATGAAACTGTTGCAGTCTTTCTGTACTTTACGGCAGTGCTACTAGTTATTTAATCTCTGAGGATGCCGATTTCAATAGTTTACCGCTGGCCGCTAACTTTGCAAAAATTCTCAAAGGAACAAAAGTTGTAGTTAGAATAGTAGTTTGAAGCAAAAACTTGGCTTGATGACGAATTTCTGAAACTTGCCTTAGGATAATCAACCATCAAGTATTGGTATGCTAAGTTGAGACGTGGTGAAATGAGCACCGAAGACGGTGAACGCAGCGGATGGACAACGACAAAAACAGTACGAGTCCATAAGATAATTTTGGATGACCGGAAAGGGAAGATGTTCGAGATAGTTGGCTCTCTAGAGATATCAACTGAACGTGTATATCATAACATTCTCGAATATTTGGTTATAAGAAAGCTCTATGCAAATCGAGTGACACGCGCGCACACTTTTGACCAGAAACAGTGAGGAGTTGATGAGTCGGAGCAATGTTCAGAGATGTTCCAGCGTAATAAACCCGAATTTTTGTATCGATATGTGATAATGGATGGAACATGATTCTATCATTTCACTAAGAGGTCTAGTCGACAGTCATCCGAGTGAACTACCCACGATGAGCTCGCTCGAAAGCGTTGAAAAATGCAACTGTCTTCTGCCAAAGTTATGGCGTCTGGATTTTTGGGATGATCATGGAATAATTTTTATTGACTACCTTAAGAAAGGAAGGACCATCAACAGTGACTATTACATAGTGTTATTGAACCGTTTGAAGAACGAAATCGTCGAAAAGGCGGCCATATTTGAAGAAAAAGAAAGTGTGATTTAACCATGAAAAAGCACCGTGCCAGAAATCAGTAAGTACGATGGCAAAAATTCACGAATTCGACTTCGAATTTCTTCCATATCTACCGTAGTCTCTAGATCTGGACATTACCGATTATTTCTTGTTCTCAAATCTCAAAAGAATGCTCGCTGGGAAGACATTTTCGTCGATTGAAGAGGTGTTCGCCGAAACTGAAGCCCATTTTGAAGAAAGGATCAACTCGTACTTTAAAAATGTTACCGAAAATTTGGAGGTTTGTTGTTGTGGTTGTGGTAGTAAAACCCATTTCTGAAGTAATTTCGAGGCATAGTGCCGAATTGGTTGCCCTTGGTCGGTTAAAAATCCGGGTCGGTTCCAATTACTTAGACCCAAATGTCGTACGAATGAAAAAAAAAGTTGGGGGGTCATTATAATCAATCTATCACCCTCAAAGCGAACGAATTTTGTCAAAATAATGTGTTTTTGCTGTGGACTTTTGACTTGACTTTTGACTTGACCTGCTAGCTTTGTGAGAATGATTCGATTTATGCATCGTTTATTTCGATAAAATGTCGTCATTTTAAAAATAATTTCAACATCCAGACACTTTTTCTTCCATTATCCACTCTTGGCAGGACTAGAAAGGAAATATCTCTGCAGTTGTAACTTCGGCGGATTAAGTAATATAGCCGAAACTGACATTCGCCTTCTCTACAAAGTTGTGATAGGCTTCAAGTGCTTTTTTACGTGTCTAATGATCTATTATACAAGAGTTTAAGGTAACATAACGGACCAACGTTCTAAGACCTCTTAACCTAACATCAACCCTCGTTCAAAGAAACCTTCGCTTATATTGGCAAGAAACAGTGACTGCCGACCTTACAACCTTAACTTGAGGTGAGACGAATTTGTATTACGAAATCTCATCTTTCTGAAGCCACATAGCGATATAAGGATCCTACTTATACAACCGATCCACAGATCACCAAAACCACATATTGCATTAATAGATGCTTCACTAGACCTCATATTATACATATAACCCTTTAGGATTATAAGATATAGCAATAAACTTTTAGTGGAAGAGCCAAAGTCTTTCCGCAATACCTTGATAGACCGCAGAAGATAAGATGTGCTGCGAAAAAAGCTATACCATGAACTTCCGCTCAATTTTTTTCCATTAAAAAAGCAGTCGCTTGTATAATTGCTTGCATACACCAACTTTGTCACTTATTTATATGCGCTGCCGCTGCGCCATGTGAACCAAATTCGATTGTGTCTCAATCATTGGATATGCCTTTATTTATACTCTTTTTAGGCTTCATTATTATTTTCATATATGGGAATGTCTGAGAGCGCGGCAGCGCAAGGGTCCAAGGCAGCTTAAATATTATCAATAATAATAATTTGCTTTTGCATTACTGAAATTTCAATAAATAAGTCGTTGCGAATGCGAGTGAGCGAGGGCCGATGAGCCAGCCGGCTGACCCACCAACCAACCAACCGACCGAGCTCATCATCATTGTCGCCATGCGAAAAATGCGTCCAAAGCCCACTGCGCACCGCCAACCACAGGGACTGCCAGCAAAGCCGCGGTCCGGCCGGAGTCGCGCTTGGTAAAAAATGTTAATTAACTTTTCAATCCTCAAATAATGAATGATCAACGCATCCGTGGCGACATGCTGTGATCCTTTTTATCACCAGCGTGCGCTGTTGTTGCCGCGTTCCGCTGCATTTTGCGTTTCGTTGCGCTCGTTGTTCGCGTTCACTGCGCACGCACACAGCGCGCAGGCGCGCAGGCGTGTAGTTGTGCTTTTTCATATAGATTTGTGTTAGTTGTTGTTGTGTAACGCTGTTGTTATTGCAGACTCTCTTGGCAGACTGCAACGTTCGCCGTGCGCTTTATGCGATTAATAAGCGTTTTTCGCATTTGTTGTTGCACTTGCGATATTGGCTTATATTTCATGGCCCGTACACACCGTTACACATGTATGTATGTGGAAGCATTTTGTTGTTGTTGCTGCATTGTAGATGCTCGTTTGCGGTGTCATTGCTTACGTTTTATGCGCCGTTTTTGTTGTAATTGTGTTGTAGCTGCGGTAAAGCGCAAAAAGCGTAGTAGCGCTACGATGATTGCCTATTGTCGCAGCGCGTTGTTGCAACAACAACAACATGTACTACCACATTTTCAGCCTCGCCACTCCAACTGCCTGAATGCGGAGCAGCCGCGACGTCGTCTTGCCGATTGGGTCGTTGACGTCTTTGTTGTTTGTTATTATTGTTATTATTATAACGAGTTGTTGTTCTTGTTGTTGTTGCTTGATATCCTTATGTTGCAAAATGCAATTTGCAGGCTGCCGGCACTTGGAACGGAAGCACCGCCAGTGGCTAACAAACACGCTGGCCGCAAGCCTCGCGCTTCAGCGCTTGACAGTCCATGGCGCAGAGCCAAAAGTCGGCAATTGGCAGTCGGCAGTTGGCGGCCGCTGTCGTCCGCCCGCCGTTAGTTGGTTGGTGTGATGTGCATTGCGCATGCGCATGCGCCGCAGCAGGTGTTCCAAGTGTTTACACGCGAATTTACACTCTCATTTGTTTGGCGAAAATTGCTGTACGCAACAAGCCGCAAGTGCAACACACACACACGCATGCACCGCAGCACACTCTCCACTAGTGGCAAATATAAATTTCAGAAGTCCGCATCCCATAATCACATACTCAGCAGCTCACCGCCGGCTTTCAGGCGCGCACCAATTGCTTTCTGCCTCATATTGACCGGTGATTGCCCGGTGACGCGCACTGCACCGCGAATTAAGGTGTGTTGCATGCCATTACAAAGTGTTGCACAAATCAGTTGTTGCTGCCGTCACAGTTGCAGTTGCTGTTGCAGTTGTTGCAACTAGGCGCAATTACTCGCCCATACGGTTGCACTTTTGCGATCTCTGTTTGAAATTAGCTTGTCAAACAAACCGGCTGCGCGGCTCCATGGCTCTGTTTGCTTGCCTTTTATTGCTGTCGTCGTTGTTGTTTATATTGGTGTTGTTGTTATTATTGCTTCAATGCGGTTATGAAATTGCTCATTTGCATATGTGATAATTTTCTAATTTTGCTTGAGTGCTTTTAATGGGAATTTACGGAATCGTTTTCCGTTCGTTCGGTAAATAGAAAGTGAGCTGAGATTTTATGGCGTACAGTGTTGCTTCTGTTTATACGGTCGCAGGCGCTAGCAGAAAGGCTAAAAATTGAGCTATAATCTTGTTTCTACACCCGGACCATGTTTCGAGATCGAATGAAGTGTAGATCAGAGCTGATGACTTGCACAGAAGACTATTCTAATTAATCTTACTCTGAGAGACATTCTCGTAGAGTTTCTAAACAACGAGAGTCACTAGAAAATTGTTGTGCACCACTTCTAACACCAACGCTGAAGACTGTCTTACAAAGTACTTCCATTTCCACGACAGTTGGGTCTAAATATCGGAGAGGAGCTCGAAATTTTATCCGGCCAACTGGGCACCATTCCTCGAAATTACTTCAGAACTGTTTTCTGCCGCTACAACAATAATAACAACTATTTCGCAAAACAGAAAAATGCGTCATTGAAACCGCGACATTCTCGGACATTCGGGTCCCTTTCACTAAACTTAAAGTAATTTATCATCACTATAAACATAGTCCTCATGAAAGTTTACGAATATTAAAATATTCCGTTAGAACTTCTAACTCGTTGGAAGCTTATTTTTCTTTCTTTTATTGGCAACAATTTCGGATGAGAGAGAAACGTATAGAAGTTCACGGAAGTAAGGAAAGTTCTCTGATCGCCATTCACTTGGTAGTGGTCATAAACGGCTCGTTTACATATGGCTCAAGCAGCTCACGACTTCCGGTCTTCGACCAAGCATTCTTTGGGTAGCCAAAAAAACAAAAAAAAAACAAGTAAGGAAGGGCTAAGTTCGGGTGTCACCGAACATTTTATACTCTCGCATGATAAAGTCATAATCGAGATTTCATTATCCGTCATTTACATATTTTTTTATTTTGCTGTAAAATTAATTAGATTAGATCAATTTGTGTACTTTGAGTATTGAATTGTATTTCATTTATATGTATGTATTATACAGAGAAGGCATCAGATGGAATTCAAAATAGCGTTATATTGGAAGAAGGCGTGGTTGTGAACCGATTTCACCCATATTTGGTATATGTTATCATGGAGTTAAGAAAATATTATATACCGAATTTGATTGAAATCGGTCGAGTAGTTCCTGAGATATGGTTTTTGGTTCATAAGTGGGCGACGCCACGCCCATTTTAAATTTTTAAAAAATGCCTGGGTGCAGCTTCCTTCTGTCATTTCTTCTGTAAAATTTAGTGTTTCTGACGTTTTTTGTTAGTCGGCTAACGCACTTTTAGTGATTTTCAACATAACCTTTGTATGGGAGGTGGGTGTGGTTATTATCCGATTTCTTCCATTTTTGAACTGTATATGTAAATGCCTGAAGGAAACATTTCTGTAGAGTTTGGTTGACATAGCTATAGTAGTTTCCGAGATATGTACAAAAAACTTTTTAGGGGGCGGGGCCACGCCCACTTTTCCAAAAAAATTACCTCAAAATATGCCCCTTCCTAATGCAATCCTTTGTACCAAATTTCACTTTAATATCTTTATTTATGGCTTAGTTATGACACTTTATAGGTTTTCGGATTCCGCCATTTTGTGGGCGTGGCAGTGGGCCGATTTTGCCCATCTTCGAACTTAACCTTCTTATGGAGCCAAGAAATACGTGTTCCAAGTTTCATCATGATATCTCAATTTTTACTCAAGTTACAGCTTGCACGGACGGACAGACGGACGGACGGACGGACGGACAGACAGACATCCGGATTTCAACTCTACTCGTCACCCTGATCACTTTGGTATATATAACCCTATATCTGACTCATTTAGTTTTAGGACTTACAAACAACCGTTATGTGAACAAAAGTATAATACTCTCTTTAGCAACTTTGTTGCGAGAGTATAAAAATAAGTTTGAAGACGAGTCAGGGTTATGCGCTGGGTTTGGGACCCACTTTGTAAAAAACACTACCAATGAAACGAAGATTCCCGAATAGCAAGCAACATTCTTGCCTACTGAATTAACATACATATATTCCTCTTGACGGAGGTCCCGTACTGCCACGAAGTGCAGCCTCTTTCAAGGAGGAGAACATTCATTTCGTTATCAGAGCGGTAATACTAGCGCTGAGGTCGCTTACTGTGCGTTCAAAGCTATGTAAGGATCTCAAATATTATTTCTTCTTACAAGAAATAATATCACTAGCAGAATCTCTAACAATTGCAAAGTCGTCGAACTAGCCAGAGGAGGTGCCCATGTTCCACTTATATTGGAATGAGCCCGAGTTGGATCTACATTGGCATCTTGCATACTAACACCATAGACTTCGCGTGCAGGAGCTGGTCGACAACTCGCGACGAAAACATCTAGACATGGAATCGGACCGCATTCGATCTCTATTGGCATTCTGCGCCCACTGGATCAATGGACTCACATGCGCTTAGCAGGAGGTAGTCGACGATTCATGGTGGAAATATTCAGACACTTTCTCCTCCATTATCCAGCCTTTGCAAGTCTGAGGTTGAAACATCTCTGCCGCTTTACCTTCGGCAAATAAGAAAGCATAACCGAAACTGACATTAGTCGCCTGAACAAATTTGTTATAGGTTGGAAGCACTGTGTCCATTTGTAAGGGTCTTATGATCTATTATATACGACTTTTAGGTAATACAACGGTCCTAGAACGCTGGAGCTGTTCAAGTTAGACCCATGTTAGGATAAATCGTTTCACCTAACCGGTTGAAGGGAGGTCGTTGTTATGATCGCCCTCCTAACCTAACTTATTAATTATTACATAAAGCTGGAATCATATTTTGTGCAATCCGAACTCTTTAACGAGTGCAATGGATCGTGTAGACAGGCAAGCTCCAACGTAATATTTATCAAATTGGTCGATTAGGTCGAAATCCCTGTTAAAGTAGTGGCATATTTCAAAACTTTTAGTATGAGTCAAGGTTAGGTTAGATTAGATGGCTGATCAAAGATCGCACGTGGACTACTAGTCCATTGGGATGCCAAAGAAAAAGAAGAACTTCTGTTTTCAAACTTATAAATTAGCAAAACGCTTAGCAGCCAATACAAATTTGCGCAGGCGTTTAATTTAAATTCCCGTCAGTTCGGTGGGATACCTCAAATGTATGCGCTCCCAAGTGATTAAGTCTTGACCTTCCGAACGCAAGACAGTCAAGAAGGAAGTGTTGGGGTATTTCCACCTTATCTTGTTCCATTAATCTTCTGCAGATGGCGTCCGGTAAGATTTCCAGCCGTATTGCGTGGACGCCAATAGCGCAATGACCCGTTAAAAGCCCCAAAATTAGAGAGAAGCTAGCCTTACTGAGGATAAAAAAGGTGTTCTCGATATTTTGTGTTCGATTTTGGGCCAAAAAGCTTTTACGACAGCGCATGTACCGATGGTGGCCCAGCGCTGACCAAGCTTACGCGAAGCTCAGCTAACTAGTAGTAGAACACAAGAGGTTACTGGAGCACCGATCCGCTCTCGTGCTTCTAATAGCGGTTCTTGGGCGCTTTTTCTTGCTAGCTCAACATCTTTACAGTACCCACGAGACATGAGCTTGAGTGACTATTGTTTAAGCTTGATAAGTCCTTCGAAAAAGCACAATCATTATCTACTCGTCTAGCAATTTTGTTCGATGATATCTAAAAGTTACACCAGCTTTGATAATATATTTTTAAGATCACTTCCCGATAGCCGGAGGGTCTGTAAAATACATATTAAAATTGACAAAATACGAATCGTTTTTCTGCTGACGTTCATTAAGATATAAACTCCAAAGTACCTGTTGTTGAAGGTCGACACAATGACGCTGAAAATTCCCAAATGTAAAAAAAAGCTTGAGTCAGATAAGTGTTACTGAGGTGCTTTATAACACCCCGTGGGGGATTAAGGAGTTTTCGGAGCTAGATAGCTACCTTCCCCTATATTACATATGGTCACCAAGGTCCAGTATCCTGAACAATTCCAGGAGTCTGCTGGACGCGCCTGAGGATCCAGAATCAGGTGTTCCTGGATTTCGTGCTCCATGTCGCTTTTCGAAGTTATCTCATGCTAGAAAAAGAAAATGGCCTGACAAAAAATTTGCCTCAGAGCTAAAGCTTTACTTTCAATATTCACGCTATCTTGCCGAATACTCTCCAGATCTTCACACCAAATCATACAGACTTGTATGCCACACTGCTGCACCGCTTTGATGCGCCTGTAAATAATTGTGCATCGCGTTGACACCTCGTTAAATGGCAACAATTAAATTAATAGCACAAATCCTGGTGAATAACAGTAAATTAGCGTATGTGTGCAGAAGGATGAGTGGCGGATTAGTAGAAGTACAAGTACACATGAGAGATTTTGGCTGAGCCTCAGCCTGAATACACTGCTACTCTGGTTGAATATGGCTTTCTTCATATGTATATGTGTATTAGTGTAAATATGTGTATATGTATGTGTGCGTGTATGTATGTGAGCATACGTGCAGCATCCTGAAAGTAGACAAGCCACCGGACGGTGAGCGCGCAAAAGTCAATAGCGCGTAATGTATAACTCATGTAAAACAGCGCTACAAAATGCAATTGAGCATATGCACACCAATACAAACGCAACACACACATATGTACATACTTGCAATTGCTATAATTCACTATTTGCTTTATTTGAATGAGCGTTGATTTGGCTACAATCGCTTTTATTATCCTTGCAGAGACATATACATACATACATACATACATATGTATATGTATGCATAGCCTTTGTGCGCGCTGTCAACGCTTCAACCCTCTGCGGATTTTCGGTTTATCGTTTTTGGTTAGATTAAGACCTCAGCGCTTGGGATATTCGCTGGCACTGCTAAACTACTATTCTTCACTATTGTTGTTATAGTTGTTGTTGTTGTTACTGCTATTGCTGGTTGGCTGGTTGACGGTTGTTGTATTCATGTTTCTATTTATGCATGTTGTCCTCTGTTGATGATGATGTTACTGCCATATCGAAATATTAAATAACAACAATTGGGGTAGCGTAGCGCATTATTGTTGTTGTTGTTGCATTTTTGTTACGCGCTTGTATGTGTGTGTGTGTGTGCGTTGTAGGCAAACAATGACATTAACAACGACATCAATAAAAACAACAAGAATCACAAATTGCAACAACAATGCGCGGCTAAATGACAACAACAGCGGTTAAAGAGACGAAGAGTAGCGGCGCACACGGCAGCGGTGGCAGGAGCAGCGCAGTCAAGAAATTTGCTTATAAGCAATAGTAACTCACCTATTTGTATAAATGTGTGCGTGTGTGTGTGCGGCGGGAAATTGAGAAATCACAACAGCACCATATAAATGTCTCAATTTCACATACAAACACACATAAACATACATACACACACATAAAGACATTTTATTGAAAAACTACCCCTCAGCCATCTAATTCGCTATGCCGCCTCAGCCTTAGCCCAGGCATTAGGGTGCGAAATCCCAAATATTATTTTATTTATTTGAGTTTCAACAACTGTTATACATATATACATGTTTGTGCGTGTGTGCTTGTATCGGTAGGCATGCATAAATTTATATGGGTAATTCGGCGCATTAGCGTAGGCCAGGAAGTTCCGCAGGATATACACAGCTTCGGTGGGGTAAGTGTTGCAATGAAATGCGCTTTGCGGTGAATGCAACAAAGCAATGCGTGGAAAGTCTTTGTGTGCATTGTATATGCATATGTGTGTGTGTTTATATGTATATATGAATAAAATGTAAATCAAATCTTCAAAGCGCTGCGTCTTAGAAGAAAAATCGCCTGTAATTATGCATTTGTATAGTGTTAATTTTTACATATTGTACAAAAATACATACATACATACATACACCTTCATAAATATGTACATACATATATATGCACATAAGTAGACTTATTCTTGAAATTGTAGCAGAGATAGCATCTTAATTGAGTAAAAGTATTTAATGACAGATATTCGTGTAATTTAAATATCGTGAGAGCAGAAAAATGTCATTCGTCTGAACAGTTACAGCTAATTAAAGAAATATACATATGTACATGCAAGAAAAAGTTACTCACTGCGAGAACAAATGCTTGATTTTTGCTGATTTCAGCTGAAAGGAAAAGAAAAGCAGCATTAAGGAATATCCAAATATTTCTTTGACTATATACACATGTAACGGGTGGGCCATCTAACGTTTTAAATTTGAATTATCTATATTTCGACATTGGAAACGTCAAATACCATTCGGAAAGTGACAGATATTCAGTAAAAAGTCTAAAATTTACGAAATGGGGCGCTATTCACTAGAAGAAAACTGGGAAATATTGAAAACTTTTTTCCAAAGTTCGTTTGACCAAGGATGGTCAATTTTACCGAAAATCATCTTTTCGGACGAGGCACATTTCCACAAAAAACTCGCACGTAATCGTCGAGAAGCTAATGCACCCAGCACGAATCACTGTATGTTGCGGATTTTGGTCTGGTGGAATCATCGGCCAATTTGTTTCGAAAATGAAGGAAGAAACGCCATAACCATCAATGGTGAGCGATATCACGCAATGTTAACCGAATTTTTCTTCAAGCAAATTGAAGAGGAAGACTTGGACAACATTTGGTTCCAGCAGGACGGCGCTACGTGTCATACAGCAAACGCTACACTCAATATTTTACGCCCTATCTTCGAAAATCGCATAATCAGCAAAACAGGTGATGTGAATTGGCCTCCCAGAAGCTGCGATTTACTATTTTCTGTGGGGAGCTGTTAAAGATAAATGTTACGCCGACCATCCGGAAACAATTCAAGATCTAAAGTACGAGATTCAAGCTGCTGTAGCTGCCATAGGGCCTGAAACCCTCGAGAAAGTACTCCAAAATTGGGTGGGTCGGTTAAGCTAGTATAAACTCAGCCCTGGTGATCATTTGTCCGAAATTGTTTACCACAAATAAATTTCATAAAACAACCTTTTAAATAAATGTTAGACCTTTGAAAAATATCAAGCCGTTTTTTTCTTTACTTTTTAAATTTAAAATTTTATATGGCCCACCCTTTACATACTTATATATACATAAGTATGTATATTAGAATGGGTCGATTTTCTTACCATAAGATCATGTATGCGGTAAATGTTCTACGGACCATTCTGAACAACTTTGCCTAAGAGACTATGAGTCTAAATATTAAGTTTAAAAAATTTGAATAATCGGTTGTATAGGAGATATCCGATATGGCTCCGTTTCGAAAAAATCATCGGCATTACGTATTTAATTTCATCTCAAAAACTGACGAACAAATTTTTATAATACCAAAAACTGTACAAACTTTATCGAGCGACTGTATATTTTAAAGAAATCACATTACAGTGATTCATCGGCTTTGAACAGTCCCGAACGGTGGAGGAATTTCATTTCAGAGCAACTCTCAGAGATTTAATTTATAATTTAGGATAGAATAGGTTACTCTGGTAGGCTCGTGACCCACGCATAGACTGCTTTTGGTCCTCAGCGATCCAGATGGAGTGCCGATTGGTAGTTTATGAAAAATAGTCCTTCCTTCAAAATACTATGAGAATTTCAACAGGTTCTGTGGCCACATCAACGACATCTTTTCCAAATGTTTCAAGCGTTTTGTCGCTAGTGCATTTCCTTGATGCCTTAGTTTTGACATTTACTGCGGTCATCTCGAATTTGATTTGTCAGTCTCATTCCGCACCACCACCACACTGTGACCAGTGAGTATTCCCACTATGTTCCCAAAGTCCCTTCTATTAGTAGTGAGTAGAAACTTTCTATTCTCTCCAGCTCAGTGGGATGTCTGAGAGAGTGAGCTCCCATCTGTTTAAGCCTTGATCGCGCAAACGCGAAACAATCAAGATAGAACTTTGAGATTTTTTTACCTCCTCCACTTTTTCCAAGATCCTCAACCTTACATCGTGGACGCAGATAAGGCAACGCTACAACTAGAGAGATATCCCTACTGAGAACAAAGAGCTCAATGGATCTCGAGTGTAAGCCAAAAGAGTCCTCCGACAGCACAGGAAATGATGACAGACCAGCGATGTCGAAGCTTTAGCGATGATTAGCTATCCATTAGTAGAAGGTACATACAGAGCGAAGAGCCTTCCCATTCCATTTCTACTGATAGCGGCTAGGGTGCCTTCTTTGCCAGTTTTTCAGCTTTGCAGTTACCAGTGTTTCCGCTGTGGTTTGACACTAGTCTTAGCAGAAAGTGACTTGATGCCATCAACAACGAGGTTATGGATTCCTTAACTAGCCTTGGACGCACGGATAGCGAGCTCAAGGCTAGTATCACTACCCTCCTACCAGGGTAGATAGTCACTTCTCTGAAAGAAGCTACACTACTAATAGCAGCTACCTCGGCTTGAAAATGCCACATTATTCAGAAAGTCTGAAACTGAAGTTGATTTTTTTTTAGTAGGGGAAAGCATCAAAAGCCGGAATGCGGAAATTTAATCCGCTAAACCTAACCGAGTCCAAACTCGTGTCTCTCCCACGAAACCACCGGATTAAGTATTACTTCATGGGAGAGAAAAAGACATTTAGGCATCTTCTATTATACGGACTGACTGACTCTCCTAATCTAGCGTAAATTGATAGAGAGTTCCCACCTATATATTGTCGTAGTCTACACGATTTGATGTGTAGTCGTAGTCTACAGGGCCATTCGGACCACTATTTTAATAACATTTTTTTCCTATCTTGCAGTGCATATGGGTTTATTAACCTAAACACTCGGCGGCCATTGCTGTTACCATTGTCTTCGAAGAAGTCCAGCCCGATTCATGCTAAGATTATCCTAGTATTGTTGATCTGTTATTTCGAAATTGAACGACAGTCGCTTTTTCCGTTGAACAAGCATTCATTTCGGTGCCTGAATACTCGCGACGACAATTTTTTCGAATAACTTTGACACCACAAGTAGACCCTAACATAAACGAATTTTATTCAACGTTCTTATGATTATTCTTCTTTTAATGTCATAAGATATGTTTGAGGTAGAGTTATGACAACTTCATTCCTCGTTGTATTGTAAGAATATTCAATGTTTGCCGACGGTATACTCAGCGCTGTTGCAAGTCAAAACTACTCTGTTATAAGGTTGCTGATTTTTCTGTGTTCCACTGAAAATATGTAATAGACTTGTTAACAGAAATGCAGCAAACAGTTTTGGATCCAATATATTTTTATGAAAGTGCTTCGTCAGACCTATTGAGGATCTCTAAAAGGCTGACTGGTTCTAAACAAAGTCAGAATTCTTTGAAGCTTATTATTGTTATTATGAGTTCATTAGCAGCTCACAGCAATAAAAGCATGGTGATCCTGTGGAAGATTCTTGTCTTAATAAAAAAATAAAATCAACAATCCTTCTTCCATTAATTTTTTATATTAAAAAACTTATTTTAAATGTTCCGGTGCTTTCATAGTTAGGGTGAGTGACGCCGAAGAGTCTGAGATTTAACTACATAGGCTGCTATACATATTTCTGACCTAGGCAAAACTAAGTGTTGCCAGGTGCAATCTGACACTTCCATTGGAAAGTTTGACATTTTTTAGCATAACATCACTCAGAACGTTTTGTCATTTAATCGTGAATTGTTTTATTTACAGGGAATTAAAAAATTCATCTCGGCCAAAAAATGGAATTAACTCGTGAACATTTTCGTGCGATCATTTTTCATAACTTTCGACGTGGATTATCACGACAAGAGTGCAACTATGAAATAAAATCTTTGTATGCCTATGAAGCACCATCCTATAGCACTGTGAAAAACTGGTACAACGAATTCAATCGTGGCCGACGCTCGCTCAAAGACAAATTCCGTGAAGGTCGTCCAAAAACAGCCGTTGTGCCAGAAAACATCGATACCGTACGTGAACTGATAATGCAAGACTATTTGACAATCGCTCAAAAAAAGGCTCGTGTGGATTGGTGTAAAGAAATGCTGAAAAAATACGATCGTGGTGCTTTAAAAGACGTTTATAAGATCGTCACAGGTGACGAATCATGGATCTATGCGTATGAGCCCGAAACAAAACAGCAATCGACCGTGTGGGTCTTCCAAGACGAGCCAAATCCAACGAAAGTTGTTCGTGGAAGAAGCACTTCGAAGCAAATGGTCGCCTGTTTCTTCGGTAAAACTGGTCATGTGGCGACTGTTCCGTTTGATCAACGTAGGACAGTCAATTCTGAGTGGTACACCACCATTTGTTTGCCTGAAGTCTTCGGAGAAATTCGAAAAACGAACAAGAGAAGAAGAATCATTGTGCACCATGACAATGCGAGCTCTCAAACATCGGCTCAAACCAGCGCCTTTTTGATCGGCCAAAACGTCGAATTGATGGGTCATCCGCTGTACAGCCCTGACTTGGCACCCAATGACTTCTCTTTATTCCCACACATCAAGAAAATAATGCGTGGTCAACGATTTTCGTCGCCAGAAGAAGTGCTTCGAAAATTGGTTTGAGCGCATGCAAAAGTGTATAAATCTTGATGAAGAATATTTTGAAAAACAATAAAACTATTTTCGTTGATAAATATTCCTATTTTCTTTATTAGGTCAGAAATATATATACCAGCCCTCGTATTTCAATCAGAAACATCGGAAAACGACTAAAGTATACTACATTGGAACATCCCAAATTGAGCAAATAATTTGAAAAAAAAAAAAAATTGGTTTTGAAAACTACACCAAGCTAAGCGACGGCGGCTGGAGCAATTTTTTCTTCGGATACCAAATGTAACCCTTTTGAATAATTTTGTTCACTCATACATATTTTTTTATGAAAAAAAATAAAAATAATAATGTAACAAAGCGCTGTATCAAACTTGACTTCCAGCTGACTGACCAACCGCAACACCAGCTGTTTCGTTAAAAATCCGAACCACCACAACGGAATCAGTGCTGAACCGAAGGGATGAAATGCAAACGTCAAATGAAGACAGAAGCTGTTTCTATTAACTGTTGGCGAGCAAACTATGTTGTCAAACTCACGCGATGACGTTGCACGAATTGACATTGTGTTAAGGAGGCGATACAAACAAGCGCTGATGGCAAGCACAGAGCGAACGGCGGCAACAAATAAGCGTTGAATGTAAACAACATGTCAACAAGCAACGCAACTAAGCAAAAACAACTACAACAAATTGGTGTAGCGCATACAAATAGTAGTTACTATCATTAGACACGGCAGGGCAGGGCGCGCAGCTTCCACACACCACACCAGCGGTACATTTTGGGTGGTGCGCGGAGCAGCGTTGAGCTGGGTAGGAGTTGCCGCGCGGCGCGAATAAACTGAAAATGAAAACAGGGTGAAAGCGTAACTGATTTTGTATTGCAAACATAAATAAATAAACCAGCAGCAAACAGCATTAACAACAATAACAACTAGCAAATATATGCGTGATATGCAACAAAGCGCGACTGTGTGTGCGTGCGTATATGATGCGCGCGGAGTAATGGCCGCGACCGCGTTGGTTTGTGAAGAAATTGATGAGCGCGCGGCGCGGGAAGGGTGCGCTATTGCTTTAAACAGTGAAACGGGATGAGTTAGGGTGCGGCGCGCTGCGGTGGCAGATATGTACGCATGTGCGCGACCCTTACTGGCTGCCACAGGTATGTGTTGCGTAATTGAAAATTGCATTCTCCATTACATGCGCGCACCGCGCTGGTGGTGCGCACACCCATCCCGCCAGCCAGCCAACAAACCGGCCAGCTGAGCGCTGTCAAACCAAGTCAAGCGCAGTCAAGCAGTATCTGTGCGCAGCCTTCGCGCACACAGCAGAGCGCAGCGCTGCGCTGCGCATTCTTTTCACTTCGTTTGATTTAACCCGTTGCGCTGGGAGCAGGCGCGCGCACCTTGATTGCCAGCCGTCGGCAGTGAGGCGGCGGCACCCTTCGCTTTTTCATCGTTTCTTCGCTTTTGTGTTGTTGCGCTGCCTTACCGGCGCTGTGCTGTGCTCTGAAAGGGGTGTTGCTGCAACATTTTCACTTCCCATTTGCTTGTTTTATTGTTTTCGGCTTCTTTTCTTTGCTTCAACACTCGCTACACTCGCCTGACTGGGTGCTCCCATTCGAATGGCAGTGTCGTCGGACGGCTGGCTGCCATTATTGTTGCCGTCGCCGTGCTTTTGTTGTTGTGAACGTCAGCAAGCGTTAATGTGTTAAATATGGGAGTGTCCTTGTCATTTGTGTGAGGCAAAAAAACCAACGCAGAAATGTGCGTGTGTGTGTGTTTGTTGCGCGCGTTTTGCTCATGAGAACGGGCGCTCATACACATACATGCATATTTATATAAAAATATACACACACATACACAGTAAAGGTGTAATGGCAAGCCAAGCGCGTTGCAATGAAACTGATATCCATTACGGAGCAACATTTGCCAATACAACAAACACACAAGCACACATATACACTGACATAAGTACATATATACATTTGTGTGACACATCCACATCTCACACGCATGTTATGTATATTTAAATATTTACCGTTTTGATTTATGTTATTGTCCTAACCTAAAGAAAGCGCAAAATTCTCAGGCTTCCCAGGACATGCGTCCGTGTTTCCGTGTCAGCCCATTTATTGTCACTGCCGCAGTTGACTTGACACATATTTGTTTATTTATTGTTGCGCGATGTCATTTAAATGATTCTTATCGTCGGCGATTTCGTACTTTTAACGAGCGTGTTAAACGTGTCGGCAATAAAACGCTACTCAAATCCTTTTCGCCATTTGCCGTTGTTACAGTTATGGCAGTCGTTTTTGCTTTCGGCTTCTGTGACACTTGAACTTTGTGAACAAATTTAGTCCAATCTCTAGATGGAGTCCATTAAAATATGCAAATGTCATGAAGCTTCATGCATTTTATGAAGTCTTAAGCTTTAAATTAATGAAAGAACAGAAGAGGAAATCATTTATCAAATCAAAATATGATCGTTTAATAGGTTGGCTAATTGAGTCAGAATTACATATGTAAAAACCGGACACCGCTGATGTTGCATGAATTTAATTATAAATAAGGTCTAAGGTCTAGCAAAATAAACTTTGGTAGCACGAAAAGACTGTCTTCAATGCTGCGTGTCTGAATTTGGTAGCAAAATAACGGCTGTGTAAACTGACGTTGAGCAGCACCAGAAGCTCCGTCAGGAAGGAGCTCTCGAGCCGTTCGATACCAAACCAGGTCTCAGAAAAGGCGACTCTATCGTGCGATTCTTCAATCTAGCTGGAGAGTATAATTCGAGCTGCAGAACTTAATCGAGTAGGTACAGTCTTCTAGAAGATATTCATATTGATATCATTGGCCTCAACATCCGCTCCGTTGGTTCGGCTTTCTCCAGACTGGATAAGAAAGCGAAGCATATAGGTCTGGTAGTGAACGAGGACAAGACGAAATATCTTCTGTCATAAAAAAATCGTTGCATTCGCATACTTGGCTCCCATGTCACTGTTGACAGTCATAACTTCGAAATCGGATATAATTTCGTCTATCTAGGTACCAACCAATCATGGACGATGACAACATCTGATGATTCGGCGTTACGAGTTTTCGAGAGAAAGGTTCTGCGGAATACCATATCCGATACGATGGAACGATGGGCTGTATGAGATGTACGACGGCATTGACATAGATCAGCGGTTACGCTGGCCAGGTCAAGTCGTCCGAATGGGTCAAAACGCTCTAGCTCTCAAAGTTTCATTAATTCATCGCAGTACCCGCCGGGGAGTGTAGAGAAAGAACTCCACTTCGTTGGAAAGACCAGGTGGAGAAGGACCTGGCTACACTTGGAATCTCCAATTGGCGCCAAACAGTGAAAAGGAAGAACGACTGGCGCGCTGTTGTAAACTCGGCTATAACTGGTTTCATTTAGCATACTCAGAAAGATATCATTCAAGGTTGGCAAAAATCCAAGATAGGACGATTTTCAAAAATGTTGGAGCTTCTTAAGCAACTACCGCGTTCCTGATGGAATGCAAATCCTCTCCTATTGGCCAAAATTGTCGAATTGTGGGCAATTGGTTCCCTTTGACGGCCCAATTGTTGACAGAACAGGCCTGAATTAAGAGGTTGGCCGGATGGGAGCAGCTCGTAGTAAATAATACACAGTTAATCTCACCAAACATATAGTAAAACCTACCAGACTGTCAATTTCAACTTGTTAGCTTCGTTTCGACTAAAGAAATTTTCACTTGACGTTATCGTAAGTCAGCCATTTTTGGTGATAACTTCATTCGAGCCAAATTTCTGACTCTTGATCGGCTTTTTTAAGTTTGGTTACAAACAGAAGTCTTACGGGGCGAAGTCTGAACACGGTGGATGAGCTAGTTTTTCGTAGCCTAGTATGACAGTTTCGACCTCCTCCAAGTAGTCGATGGAGATCAGACCTTTTGAATCCCCAAAAATGACGGTCATCCAGTTAATAAGACAGTCGTTGCATTCTTCACTGTTTCGACTGGTTTTTTGTCTCTGTTTCGTCTGGTTTTGTCTGAAGTGTATCTACAGTTCCACGTTCCGTCGGCGGTAAAGAACCGAAACTCTTTCGAATTGCGCTTAAACATCATCAGACACTTCGGCAGGATTCTCGAGTGCAGTATTTCCTGCAGGATATGAACCAGGTGATCTTTTGAGATTTTTAGATAGTGTCTATTATTTCGGACATCTTCAACCGGCGTTCTGCCAAGACAAGATTCTGGTTTTTGTTCCCTCCCTTAACATTCTATATATCAAGAGATGAAGATTCATGCGATGTTCCGAAGAAACTATTTTAGTTTCGCGACTTGAATACACCCTATACCTCACAACTTAACAGGCTTGATAAGGGAGTGGTCTGCTTGCTAACCATTTTTACCCTGAGACCCGATTGGTAAGGAATTCGAAGTGGGGTAATCTTTTTGCAAAGATTTAGGCTCAAATTCTATGTTATTTAAGTATGTTCGAAATTTCATATGCTATAAATATTAACTCCCTGCCACCCTTCTGATCGCTAACTACAAACTAATATACTTGATCAATCAGCTCCCATAGTCCAATGTATCGAGTCTATTACATTAAATTTACATTAACCGACAAGAGTAAAAACAAAAAAAGCAAGGCTTGTCATTGGTCCCTGAACTGTGACTGTGACTTCAGAAGCGCTCGAGCGAGCGGCTAGCAGCCATGGCGGCGCAAGCGAATCGTAACGAATTGAAATGAATTGAATTGAAATGAAGCGAAGCGTCGCTGTCAACACTGATTTCATTTCATGCCACACACTCCACATGCGCACACATACGAATTCTAGGGCGGTAAGGTGAGGGGCCTACGACGTACGAGCGTTGAACGACAGACAAAACGTCCATGCCGCCGCCGCTAAATGCCACAACTCGGCAAAACAATGCTAGCGTATCGCGTAACCAGCAACGCCAACGCGAACGCCACCACTACCGAACCCCGGTGCTTTTTACTTCTTTTCGGGTTTTTTCCTCGTGTGCTTTGTTTCTTGTGCTCCGCCACCGCTGCTAAAGACGTGTTAATTAACGAGAGTTAACTAATTGTTGTTAGCAAAATATTTTCGTAATTTGATACGAAATTAATTCTCAATCAACGACTGTTTAAGCGCAGCTGAGTCGCGACGGCGTCGCTCGTTTTCGCTGGTTGCTGGATTGTTGGTCGATTGGTGTTCAGCAACAGTGGGCTTGCGTTGCCGCCAACACAACGATACACCACTGCGCGCTACGAGCTCAACAGCTAGCAAACAGAAACCTTACTGGCCACAACAACAACATTTTTTTTATAATTTCCGCGCTGAGTTCGTTTCCAAGCTTTGGTTTTATTTCTTATTTGATTATTTCCTTAAGAAATCCGTGGTTGTTTTCTTTTTAGTTGGCGCTCATCTTTAGTTGTATTCTCTTTGCATATACTTACTTATCCTTAATTTCTTTTTTGCAATTTTGCTTGATTTTTAATATGATAAATTCTATTCCCGCTGCGGCAAAGAAACAAAGCATTGAATTTTAATAAAAAAATATAAAAAAAATTCGGATGTGAATCGAACAAAAGTTTGTCTGACAGCTAGCGGCGCCTTCAAATTTCTAAATAAGTTCGCCTTTACAAATAAATAATATTGGTTCGTAGTCGAGCCAAGCGCCAGGTCCTAGCATATTCATCAAGGATTTTCTAATAAAATAAAAAAAGCTAAAAATTGTGAGAAAAAAATCAGAAGACTTCTTTGAACAAACCTTCAACAGACCTCTGTGTGCTGCTTCGGTTACAGAATAAGCTAAATCGTTGATGCGATATTGGTTAAGCGCTACAAAGGATGGATGCATTATTTCCTAAAAGAGTATACTTGTATACTATAGTACTTCCCAAGTGAGCTCAATGGTTGATTTAATCTTCGTTTAAGTTCATGTTCTGAATTTCCAAGGTATCTTTATTATGGTTTCCATTTCCACCGCACAACGATGGTTTCAACGTTTTCGTTCTGGTGTAGAGGTGGTCGAAGATGCGCCACGCTCCGGAAGGCCTGTCGTCGAAAATTGCGATAAAATCGCTGAATTGGTCGAAGAAGACCGCCATAGTAGTCATCAAACCGTTATAAACCATTTGAAGAAGCTTGGAGTCACTAAGAAGCTCGATGTATGGGTGCCACACGAATTGATTCAATAAAAATACCGCAAGACTTTTTTGACAACCCATTATTATCGAGAAGAAGCGCTATCACTAAGATTAAAACCATTTACTTTAGCGTTTGAACTTATCACCCTAAAACTCTTCCACTTTTTCTTTTTGGCACTTCACAGCGCGTCCGTCTGGGCCTAGAACATGAAACTTCACCTCTATTCTTCGCAGTGACACAGCAGTGGGTTCTTCGACTGGATTCGTGGGTGACCTTGATTCCGTTGTCTAACCATGGGTCTCGAATCGAAAGAACCTTACGTTGGATCATCGTCTACCATGCGTACGATATGATCTAACCAGGGTATTCGTTGGATTTTTATGCGCTTAACTATATCCATTACACCGTAGAGCACAGATAGTTCGTGGTTTCATCTTCAATATTCAACGCTCACGCGACTGACTTCAAAAAACTTGCGTAGAAGAGTTTTCTAGAATACTCCAAGAGCTTTCTCATCTCGGTTCGTCTTCCACCATATATTAGGACGAGAATAACTTCTAGAGCGTAATTTTTTTTTCAGCGAGCGAGGGATCTAGTTCTCAATTGACAAGAGGTCTCGGTTCGTCATCGTCCGCGTTAATAGGACCGGAATGATAAGATACTTATAGAACATAATTTTTGCTACATATGCTTCTAAATTGCCTACCGATCCCAAAGTATCACCTGTTGGCAAGAGTTGATATCCGTTTGATCTCCAGGCTTAGATTGTTGGTGGAATTTATGCTGGTTCGAAGATAGACACAGTACTTCACTTATTGAAATTTTTCAGTTCACCATCAATGTTTATTCAACAATCAATCCAAAATTATATTAAAGATAGGTCTTTGGACCTTATTTTTGGTTGGTTTTCGACCTCCGTCCATCCATTACTTTGGATCTGAAAGATCCAGCACAACGGTGCACAAAATAATACTAATACAAGAACTAAACCGTATGTGATCCTTATCCTTGTAATTTGAGCTGAAGTATTCGTCATAGACGACGTCAACGCTTTTTGCGAACTCTAAGAGACACTTTATCTCTTATTCCGATACTTCCTACAGTCTCTTGAACTGCGACGTTGTAAGATATCTAAGCCGAGTTGTAAATAAGCCCGGGGAGGTGTTCCAGATTCTCTCTCATGCCTACTTCCCTGCACACTCTAAGCCAACAATCGTCCTTCAGTCCATTCGAGATTGTGTGAGTAAAAAGCATGCGTGTTTTCCTTCGGTGCTCTTGCATATGATCTTGGAAATCCAGCATGTTTTTAAGGTATTTCATTTCGCCCTGATCCGTCTGTCAAACCTCTCGAAAATTTCATTATATATCATTTTAGTGACTTCCGTATTTCCTGTACTGGTTCTGTGACTAGACGGACGGCGTTTTTCGCAATCTCATCAGCTATTTCGTTTCCCGGAATTCCTTTGTGGCCTTGAACGCTGTATATACGCAGGTGCCGCAAGGCTATCGACTTACGTATGTAGTATATTGATATTCTTTATGCTGTTTACTGTGTTGTCAGCTATCCCCGACACTTTCCTGACAACACAGACTTTCGCTTAGAGGATATTGCACTATTCCTGAAGCTTGAAGAGTCGCCTGAGATCCCGCTCCAAGCAATAGATTTCGGCGGAATGATGAGCTGTACAAGATATACGACGACATTGACATAGTTCAGCGAATTAAGAGACAGCGGCTACGATGGCTAGGTCATGTCGCCCAAATGGATGAAAAAACTCCAACTCTGAGAGTATTCGACGCAGTATATGCCGGGGGAAGCAGACGAAGAGGAAGACCTCCACTGTTGGCCTTTCTTTTAAGTTTAAGAAGTTATTTTAGGCTTCCGAGAATATTTTCTTGATATCATATTTGGAGCTCTAATTCTAAGTCTAATTAACCCACGCTCGCCACATACAAATGCACAGACCTCGCAAATATCATCAGAATATTCTTAGAACATCAATTCATTCATTGCTCATCACAACAACTCGTTGATTAAATTTGTGTTGTGCGATATTATTGCTGTTGCTGTTGCTGTTGTTGCAGCTACAACATACTCGTACAACTGTTGATTGCTCTTTGTCATCTCGTTGTTGACTCTGTTTGTGAGGCAACAAACCGCAACTGTCTTGCAACTATTTAATTAAATCAATAGGGTCAAGTGGTAAATATTTTGACCCGCGACTGATTAGTAACAGTACTCGTAGCGACTCGTTATGAGTGGAAACAGGCGGACGGACGGACAGGCAGACATACAAACGAACGCGCGACGAACACACAGCAAGAACAATCATAATACAATTATAATATTGTGGCAAACAAAGTGCAACAACAACAACAGCAAGAGCGACAATTGTCGTAGCAATAAGTATACTTGGCGGCTGCGAGCCATGAACGGTGGGTGGGGTAGCGGGTGTACATAACAAATTTATTTTTATATACTTCGCTCGAACTCGAAGTCAACTCACAGATTCTTCGTCAGCGCTTTAAGTGCTGCCTAGTAGAATAAGAAGTCGCCTGCAGACGCTGAACGAGCGAGTTGCTTGTTGTACAATAATAAATACAACAAAACATATGCGCTTTTGTGCCACACATTCATTGGCTTAATTGAATGAATGGCGCGCGGAAATTAAGTTCACGACACTGACTTGACTGTTAAGCGTAACTCGTACGCAGCGGCTATGAAGTGGCAACGCCAGAACCGGAGGCGGCAGGCCGTAGGTCAAAGCATTACATGTGCATGGTGCACGGCACAGCACGGTCGGGAGATGAGTATCGCCAAGGCACTGACTGCGCCTTTGACTGCTCGACTCCGGTCGGACGGTTGCATTAATTGTGGCTTGTGTGCTGCGACCACTGATTGATGCGACCAGCCACCAGCCATCACCCACCAGCTAAGCAGCCACACCCTCACCGCATAGTTCGGCCGTTGCGTGCTTGCGCGTGACGTCCATCAGCGACGTCAGTTCAAACTGTCAATTGAACGGAAGCTGCTGGGTTCGCCTTTGAACTTTCGTCCAATACATCCGTTCTCGTGTAGAGTCTTGAGAAAGTTGCCGCACGTCACAACACAGCCAACAACCGTTGCAAGACTTACGCAAAGTCAACACACCCGCTGGTGTGAGCCACTTGTGTATTGGTTTTCCACACGCCATGGCAAGCCACTTAAAGATTTTTCCCCGGCCACTTGAGTTCGAGTTGGCTGGCGAGCTCGAGGTGAGGCGCAAATCGTTTTAACGCTGGAGGGGTATAAGCGGCAGCAAGGTAGGCTGGGTTGTTTCCCATCGTCTAGTCTTACGTTGTAGTGGAGCGCATGATCGCGCGGTTGGTCGGAAACTGAAGGACCTGAGCGTTAGTCTGCCGGCAGCTGAAGCGGCTGAAGTCACCCTCAATATGTTTGGGGTAGCGCAAGCAAACAAAAAGTGTTCGAGACTTCGAGCGACCGTCAGTTAGCCGCGCCCTGCATGATGCAGCAACTTAACACATTCAAGCTGAATGCACAGCAAAGCGGATGGACAAGCAACACACCTTTCGCGGGATAACCAAAGACGTCGACAGCGACGGTGTCTACGTTTGAATCTATTACATACATTTACTTTTAAGTCGCTCATTAGCGAATCATAAGAGTTCCATGTAAGTTGATACCCATGTAGTTTCGCTTTTGTGACGGCCCGAAGAGAGATCTTCGGGGTTCCAAGTTGAAGTTATGATTTATTAAACTTGTAGCGTAGCACAGACTGGCCTAAAAAATATTCTAAAATATTCTGGGTTTAAGACTAGTTAAAAAATTCGTGGTCCCGAAACTTGATGTGGTCCCGAAATTTCGGGATTAGTATTTAATTAAGTTTTATGTTTGAAGTGTATTTAAGTTTTCGTTCATAAATATACATTTACATATTTATGTACTATTGATTCTGATGTAAAATTCGGGATCCCGAAACCACAAGAGCACTTTGTCCCGAAATTTTTACTTTAATACTAAAGTTATTTTTGTGTTCCAACAATTTTTAAGGAATTAGAAGATCAATACTTTATAACGCATCACCGAAATTTCGGGATTGGTACAAAATTAAGTTTAAATTTTCAGGTGCATTCAATTTGCGGTCAAAATATAAATAGATATTAACATTTTGTCAGATTCTCGTAAGAAATTTCAGGATCCCGAAAATTATAAGTGCACCTTGTCCCGAAATTTCAGGATTCATACCGAAATTATTTTAGTTTCTATTATTTTACCTAATATTTGTAACTTATTTACTTCAATAAAAAATACTTTCGGGATCCCGAAACGAAATCCCGAGATTTCGGGATTCACAAATAACTTTTGTATTTCAACGCGAAACACTTATGTCTACCACTGGTGCATTTGTATATGTACGCTCTTACATTTGGCATTTGGCAGACACTTAACTACAATTGAAATCAGTCAATTGGAATCAATGAGTCCATTTGCTTGTTTCCCAACAATTTTGCCGTGTTGTTTCCGCAAGCGATTGTTTGCTGCCACCGCACACGCAAATGTTCGCACACACAATAGCCACACGCACACTTACACATATGTATTTACCAACACTAATACAAATATGTGTATGCACTCGTACTTGCCTCCAACGGCTATTCAGGATTCGACATTCCGTTGCCGCAGATTGAACTTGATGTGGCAGTTATCCTTGCAGTTGACTGCGTCCTGTGACAGACGAGCGCGCTCACATTCATGCACGCATATACATATTTACGAATGTACGTTGACGTATGTTTGTTTGTGTAAATGCAATGCGAATGCAGTGTGTGCAAAAAATAGTTGATTTGTTTGATTTTTCTCTGTGAAAGAAATCGAAAATCATAAATGTGTTTCTAGCTTATTGAGTTTTCAAGTTCATTTTAGTGGAAATTTCAATTTTCGCTGAGAACAAAAGACAATAAACGTTTTTACTGGAAAAAATACCAATGCAATTAGCAGCGAAATTCATATTTCCTTTTACCTGTGCGTTATTAATGACTAGTTTTGCCCACATTATTGCACAGAAACAAATGTCTTAAACGGTTTAATGACAAAAGACGTGTGACGTCATAAGTCAAACGTCTGATTGGAGACAACTAGGCACTACTAGAGGCTCTATAATCGTTCTTTGTTTGCTTTAGAATGTCTCCTTAAGTGACCGAAGCTCCATTACTTTATTTTAAAGATCTCAATGATGAAAAGTAAGAATTCCGAATGACGCTTAAAATCGACGAACTCTAACAACTACCCACCATGGTCTGTTCTAAAGTGGTTCCAAGTACGTAGTCGACTTTATAACCATTGAAACCATCATATTTCTCTACTACCGGGCTAAAATCTGTGCCTGAAAATGCTTTATGTTGGAGCTCGCAAGTGTGATCCTGCCGGTCGGGAGACGACCGCCTCTAGAAATAATTTTAGATAATGGTTGACAAAAGAATCCAACACAGGTACTTCATAATGGCGATACGCGCCGCTAACCACTGGCGATCATGTAAGAGACCTTGAACTGTTCCGGTTATATCCTAGTAAAGCACACTTATTCTTTGTGAAACAATCCAGTCCCTTCTGAATCACTCTTTTGAAGTAAGCAGCTGGCTCAATTTTCAATACTTTCAATATTCCAGACGCATCTCTTCCAATCATAGCTCCTATAAGACCCCATTTGATCACCATAAAGGTATTGTATCTAGTCCTAAATGACAAATGCTGACCTAAGCAATTTTTTTCCGAGTAAAATACTTGGTAAACGACAAATTAAGAAAATTTGCGGTCAGACAAGGTCACCGAATTGTAGAGTCAAATTGTTCTGTCACTTACAAAGTATTGTCCATATCTAGTCACAACTTTTTCCTATTTTTCTGACAAAGCTCGAATACCATTACGATAAAACTGTTCTTCCTGTGATGCTGTCCAAGAATCAGGCCATGTTTCGATGTCGTCTTGTGAGTGAAGTTCCTTCTGAGCCAGACCTTGTGCCATAGGACGGAGGGAGTGGAACTTCCTATTTATGCGTTTTCAAGTGGGCTTTAATGGGATTCTCAGCGCTCGGTTCAATCGCATCAATTCATGTCGATACGAACGGTATCATTGTTGGTTTCGTTTGGTTTCAGCAGCTCATAAGAAGTAACTCCGGCTTGGTACCACCAAATACATAAATATTCGACCAAAGCGCTTACGATGAAGCATAACCGGTCAGTCTCCATCATCCACTTTCCTTTCTTTGGATTGTTGTAATGTATCCACTTTTCTTTACGCGTTACGAATCGATGAAGAAAATCCTTTCTTTTTTTTCGTAGCAGTAATTGTTCTCAGGTGAAAAGGCGACGCTCAACGTCCTCTTTAGTAATCATCAAAGCATCTATGGTAAGCTTCTTCTTTCCAAATTATTCCCAGCGCATGTACTCGCTTTGAAATGGCTTGACGGGTGACTCCCCGTTCTTCTTGCATTTGACATGGATCCTCATCGAGCACCGTTTAAAATTCACCGAACATCAAATTGTCGAGAAGAATACCGAGCTTCTGGATATGTTTGGATGAAATATACTAGTGTTCCCTCATAAGAAGCATATGCATGTGTTTCAAAAGAAAACTGAAGATTCCGTTATTGGAAACCAGTATTTTAGTCGGTGAGGGGATCGATATCCTACTTCCGGTTGATAATTCTAGAATTTTTCAGCAGAAAAATAATTTGTATATTGTTTTCTTAAATAAAAAATAGTAATTTTTGCGAAGTTTGCCTTTCCTTCGTCGCCTAATTAATAGCTGATTAGGTGCCAGTTCGCATTTCCTGGTTTCTGCTATTGAAGAATTAAGCAGACTCTGGTTTCCAACAAAATTTCGTTGTATTTAGGCTTTCGTCATTACATCATATCACAATCTCAATCCTCTCCGGAAGTTATGTGCTCATATTTACAATCAAGATCTGACCTCATATACCACAACATTTCTTCCGTTTTCACGCAAGGATTACATGATCTTAACATAACCAGAAACGACAGTAAACCATAAACCCTTAAAAGGATCACACAGTAACTCCAACCCACAGCAACATCACTTAGAGCGCCGACATTCATATTTCGTTGTAATCCTGTATTTGCGGCAAAACGAAACCGCGCACCGTTAGCCTGATTATCCTACACCAAAAAGGTGAATGATGCACCGTTATATGCCACGCTTATCTGCCATAAATTATCGTGCCGCAATATGCGCCACATTGACGTCTTCGCTAATGATGCTGTCATCTTGACACAACGAACCGCCATTATTCTTGTAAGGAGGCCGTGTATCCTTTTTCCTTTTTTGTAGATCGCCTTTCCTGCACTAGCAATTCTGCAGACATATTTCGCATAAAACGGCAGCTGATAATCGCAAAAATCACGCACATTTACTGACTCACTGACTGAGCCAATTTGTGGCCACGTCAAATGGCTTCGGATTACAGCGTCGTTTGGTCGGCGATAACGGCAAATGACGCCAAATGGCATTAAGCAATATTAGCCGAAGATCATATTTTTTCGTGGCGGTCAAAATATGTCGGTCATATTTGCGTTTCCGTTTTGAAGCGGAAAATATTGGAGAACTACAAAATGTAATCCTGATTTGCGTATCCTTTTAAAGGATAAAAATATTCGCTGTGTCACTGTGAGAAATACAACAGTTTGTTAAATGTTGCGATATATGATATGAATGAGAACAAAAAAATTTCCTCTGGACGACGAAAAACCCACTAAATTATATCAGTTTTTCTGCGGAACCATTCGTAGAAAATATTGTACTCTAAAATATCGGAGAGTTATGGAGGATGAGTTTACATACAATTAATAGTCACTGAGAGGCATTTATAGCATAATGTGAGAGCATCAGGAAGCGCCATTAAGAACCCGAAAGAACCAGTTAGAACCGAAGGGTCACCAGGAATCCCTGATAGTCAGAGAGAAAGAAATTGAGAACCTAGGAGAATCAGTTAGAACCAAGGAGAGTCACTGAGAGTCTGGGAAAACCAAGGAGACCCACTGAGACTGAGAACCAAGAAGAGCCTGGAAGAGCTAGTTAGATCCAAAAATAGTCATTAAGAGCTACTCACGATGTAAGAGAACCTAGAAGCTCCACTAAGAACCCGAAAGAACCAGGAGAGTCACCAATAGCCAATGATAGTCTAGGAAAACCAAGGACGCCGAGAACTTGGAAGAACTACTTAGAACCAAGGAGAGTCACTGAAAGCCACTTAAAATGTAAGAAAACCAGGAACCGCATTAAGAGCCCGAAAGAACCAGAAGATAAGTGGTCTGGGAAAACCAAGCAGAGCTTATAACACTGAGAACCAGAGAGAAACTGAGAACCTGAGAGAACCAGTTAGAACCAAGGAGAGTCACTGAGAGCCACTTATAATAAAAGAGAATCAGGAAGCCCCTCTACGAACCCGAAAGAACCAGGAAAGTTACTAAGAGCCACTGATAGTCTAGGAAAACCAAGCAGAGCTATTAACACCGAGTACCAGAGAGAGGCACTGAAAAACTGAAAGAGCCAGTTAAAAACAAGGAGAGTCACAGAGAAACGGGGATAACCAAGGAGAGCAATTGGCACTGAGCACCAACAGCCTCTGAGAATCTGAAAGAGCTATTTAGAACCAAAAGGAGTCGATAAGAGCCTCTGATAATATAACAGAACCAGGAAGATCCACTGATAGGGAAGTGTTGTAATCGAGAGAGTTAGAAGTTGAACCTGTGGTTGCTGTGGTATACAAAATTGGGAGCTATCCTTTTTAAGTCCAAGTCGAAGACCATAAACTTTCTAAACAAACCAAGCTTTAAACGAATCCATCAAAACAATTGTGGTGAATGACCTTTCGGTCCTCAAAGTCATTGATAAATCTGAAGTGAGTTATGCAAGAAGAAGTAAGTTGTGTGCTAAGCAAGGAGTGTCTGTCCTCACTAGAAATAGCACAAAGCTACTTCTTTATCAGACTCGTTTGGGTGCCTGGTCATAGCGAAATCGCTGGCAACTGCAAACCCAATGAGCTAGCCAGAGGAAGTACCTTTGCCCCGCTGACATTGGAATGTGACCGTCTTGGATCTCCATTGGTACCGTGAGTTCTGGTCCTGAATCAATTGTGCTTAGTAAGCGCTAGTCGATGACCCCGCCTGTGTAACTGCAAGATCCTTTTAGACTACAGTAGAACGAAGGTGATCTCTGATCTACTTGCCTTCAGCAAAGTTCATATTGCCGCAATTCGTTTCTTACTGGACATTGTTCAATAGGCGATAAGGCTAAACATTTTGGCGATCACATGTTGTCAAACGTTATATGGAGGAAGGTCAGGTGGAAAAAGCCAGAAACTTCCTCATCCATTATTCAGCCTTTGCAAGACTGAGGTTCAAACATCTTGACAGTCTTACTTTCGGCGAACCAGGAGACAGCAAAAGCTGACATTAGTCGGCTTACCAAATTTTTGAGAAGCTCAAAGCGCTTTGTCAATTTGTAAGGGTTTTGTGACATATTATATAGGAATTTGAAGTAACACAACGCGCCGATGCTCTGATCCCTGACCGGATCGGCACATAAACATAACCTAACCTATGCACGAGACTTCAAGAGATCTCTCGTTAAAGTTAACAGCGTAAAGGTTCGTTAAGTATGAAGAGTCTAAGAAGAGTACTTGCTCTTGGTCCGCTAAGTTCTCAAGGCGATTGCGTAAAATGTAGTAGCTTCATAACCGCTGTAAACACAATTGAAGCATAGTTTAATGGGACCCTATATCTTACATTTACAACAAGACTATCTACTTAATGCCACTCAATAAAGGTTACAGAGCTTGTTCTCTGAAATATTGTTGCAATTATGATATAGCCAACATACATTCATATGTAAGTATGTACATGTGTGCCAGGAATAAGCAAATATTATCACACTCCAACTGAAGCCAACATTTTTGTTGTTGTTGTTGTTGTTGTTGTTATGCAAATAGTACTTAAATACCAGAAGCGAACACGAATTCATCGACCATTACAATTCCAATTATGATTACGATTAACATGACAATTACAAATGAAATACGAAGCTAACGGCAAATAAAAACAATGAAAGCAAAAGAGAAAGAGAAAAGGAAGTAAAATCCACAGCAAATTAAAGGCAGAAAGAGCAAAGGAGCGAGGAAAAAGAAAATGCTTTTCAAAAGAGCAGCAGAAACTTAACACAATTAACATTGTACTACAATTAACATGCTCATTGTAACTATTGTTGCTGTTATTGTTGTTGCCATGGCACACAGTGCATATTAATTAAATTATGTACACTTTCTGGAAGACTCGACGCGGCGCGAGTGTTAGCTTGCACTTTGTAAACGTTGACTAAATTATGCCATAAATTACAGCAAAGCACAAGTAGGAATAACGGTTTTTTGTGTTTTTGTTACCATTTCATATTTTTACTGGCCCTTTTCGAATGCCTTGAAGTCTTCATTAGTGCAGAATATTACTGTGTTTTCATGAAATATGTAACACGTTTGCAGCGAGGATAATAGTTTTATTTAGCTCAGCGTTAAAAGTATTACGTTGTAAGAGAATGATGTGAGTTTGACTGATATGAAACACTTAACTACAAGGAATTATCAGAAAGCTGAGAAAAACTTAAGTACTTAAGTAATATGTTAAGTTTGTCCGTATTTTTTCAGCTGTCCAAGAGATACCATATTCTGGATTTACTCTGAAGACGTTTAGACAGGCAAGCCAAACACTTGCTCGACCATTACCGGAAAACGCCTTTAGCTACTTAGTATCAAGCGACCGAGAAAAAGCAATGTTAATCGGCAAATCTGGAGAATTTTTTACTCCGGTAAAGTAAGCATACTTTAGCTCTCAAAAACCAGCTATATTATGGCAGACTTCAAAATTCTTTTAGAAGCGTTCAGAACCTTAGAAATTACTTGGATTTTTTAATTATCTAACAGAACTTACAAAAGCTAAAAATGTCTACCGATCTTCTTGCATCTCTGCTTATTGGCTTTAAATACGGTGTGTTAACGGAGGTCAACGGAGTTTACTTTCGGATAAGATCGAATTTACAAAGCATAAAGTAAATATTGAAATTTTGGAACGGATCCTCGGATTGAAGAGGAAGTTTGAGATCGGCTTTTATTCCAAGACAGTCGAGTCGGAACCGGAACGAGCCCGGAGTTCTATCCGGCCAAAGATTGTCAACTCAGGGGCATTCTTCAAAATTTTGTCAGGAATGTTTTCCTCCGCTACAACAACAACTGTGTCGATTGAGCTCATAGGATGGATCAGTGGAGAGTTGGAGAATGTGTAAGGAGAATAGAACCACAGGGGGACATAGAGTGTTACCATAATAGCCATAGTGTCTATTAATATTCGGGTCAAGCGCAGGCATCTTAAAAGACGACTACTCCTCATGGGGCTCGTAACTGAACTCTATCTTGTATCGCAAAGGACCAAAACTGGTCTATGCGTGGCTCATTAGCCTACCAGACTAACCTAACCCTATAATCTGGTCGGATATTGTCCTAAATACTCAGGAGGAAAATAATAGTTTTGGAGCTACAAGATTGAAAAGTTGCACGGTCGAGGTCAAGTAAATAGTCACTTTGCTGCCAACGCGAAAGCACTTTATTCCAAGGCATTATCGGAAATGATGAATGGTAGAAAAATTTGATCACATACTCTCACGCTTTATTTGAGAGGGAATGTTGCAGGTAAAAAAGTGTGAAAGGCTCTGGAGCATGCGACTCACCAGCGGAGCCTGGAACATCTATTCAGTGTTTAAAAATATTTTTCAGGTCACAAAGAAAATCCGAGCAAACGAATATAGCTGAAGTAGAGTGTCAAAAGTGTCCCCATCTGTCCACCGAACAGTACAAGAAATATGAAAGTCACCAAGATCATGTGCAAGACCGCCGTTGGAAACACTTGCCTATGCTTTCTACTCCAGCACGTGTCTCGAAAGAACGGATCAGTTCGCTAACATATCTATGACGGGACATTCATACAGTCTCTGATGAGCGTACAATATGACGTAAGTTACGAAGCATCAATCTTAGATATCTTGTCGCTCTTAAAGTTCGCAAACAGCTTTATAATGAATAAATAAATTTCGTCTGGGCTCATCATTTTGCCGTTAATAAAGGTCGGAATGACTTAGTAATGCTGTCGATATGCAAGCTGCACCATTCAGTGTATTCGACAGTGTATGTAAAAAAGACAGGATAGTCTCTTGAAGATGATTATACATATTCAAACTGCTGACGATAAGGCAACTTTACATTAATATATGGCATAGTACTCCGTTATTGTGAGGAAATTAGGGTTATATGGTTAAAAAGGATTTTTGTACCCCGTAAAGGGTATACTAAGTTTGCTACGATGTTTTTAATCCCCAATAGAAAACGTCAGAGACTCTCTGAGTCGACTTAGCCATGTCCGTTCGTTCTTCTGTCTGTCTGTATATATGCAAACTGGTCTCTCAGCTTTTGAGATATTGATCTGAAACTTTGCACTCATTTTTTTCACCAAGAAGCTGCTCATTTATCGGAACACTACATCATATAGCTGCTATACGAACTGAGCGATCAGAATTAAGGACTTGTAGCTAAGGACTTAAGCTTTTTCATTTGAGGAGATATCTTCACCAAATTGGGCATGGGTTATTGTCCAAGACAAAGCAATCTCCGAGGAAATTGTTCATATCGGACAACTATAGCATATAGCTGTCATACAAACAGACCGACCGACTTCTAGTCCCTGTATGGGAAACTTCTTTACTTGACAAGGTATCTTCATGAAATTTGGGACAGATTATTATTCAATATATCACTATAATCTCCGAAGAAATTGTCCAGATCGGACCGCTATATCATATAGCTGCCATACAAACTGACTAATCAAAGTGCTTGTAAGGAATATTTGTAATTGTGAAGGGTATTATTGTTGGAGTTAACACATTTTGCAGATGTTTGTTTGAAGGTCTCCCGGAATTTACATATATTTTTGTATGGCTTGTTAAATCGTCTTTCCTAAATTATCTCCAATAGTTAAATGTTTGGTTAAAAACAAAAGTGCGAACAGTGAACGCCTACTAATCGCACCAAGCGAGTTAGTAAATTATATGAAAATTATTACGAAAAAAATATCAAAATGCGAAGACTCAAACAGTTGCACAATTAGATGAAACCACACGCCGCACAATGCGCCAACTCAAAGCAACAACAACAACGCAAATAACAAGGCGCTTGCAACTTCACCAGGCATCTAATGACAGCGATAATTGCATGTTGCTTAACTTATTTGTTTTCGCTGTTGTTGTTTTCTATTTATGCTATACATACTTCATAATTTATTATCTTTCATCACAGTATTATAGTTTAGCGCCGCTGTTGTTGTTGTTGCTAAAGGTGTTAATATGGCTGCTCTCTTGTCAATGCCGCTGCGCCTTATTTATTATCCACAATTGCGCTTAAACTGTATGTATGTGTGTGTATGTGTTGGTGTGTGAGCGCGCACAATTAGAGGCATATTTATATTTAATTTTTTTACACCAAAAAGTTAAATACACACATTAGCACCTGATGTGGCCAGCCCCCTTGCTATCGCCTTAATCAACCTCATCGGCGCAGTCATCATCCCCAATCGGTTTTCGATTCGCCGTTGCAGCGTTTGTTGTTGTTTTCGTTATTTTTGTTGTTGTGTATTTTTTTTTGTTTTTGGTAACTGTTTCGCCAACCAGTTGGCTTAAACGCGCACCTCACAATGTTTGGCTGTTTGTTGTTGTTGCTCTGCTTGTGTGCGCGAAGGTGTTTCGCCGCCTTTGTTTAGTGTTTGTTTAATTTACGGTGTTCTTATTGTTATGGAAAACAGTTTGCTGTTGTACTAAATTATCGTGCAATAGTAACAGTGGCGCAGTGTGGGTGAAAAATGAAGTAAAATGATTTTGTTTTCTTTATCAAACAAAAAAAAATAAAATTTTTGAGGTTTTGGAACTGACTTTTTCGAAGTCTTATCAAGATGCCAAATATATCTAGCACTCAAAATACGAAGTGTATAAAAAGTGTTCGTCAATTCGTTTTTTGATGCTATAGTTGATCTCCGCTTTCTTTTGCTAACACTACGAACATTATACCTTGTCATTTTGCATTCTGGATCATTCATGACCGATTCCGAACACATGATTTTACCAATATATCTACTAAAGTAGAACTGTTAATCCTTTGAGATATTCGCTATCTTAACCTTACTTACAACATCCAGATTATAGGTTAGGTTAGTCTGGTAAGCCAATGAGTCACCCAGAGACCAGTTTTGGTCCTTTGCGATACCAGATGGAGTTTGGTTCTGAGCTTCATGAAGAGTAATCATCCTTAAAGTTTAGTGCGAAGTTTAATAGACACTGTATCCTCACTATCGATACTTTTTCGAGTGTCTCATACCGATTGTAGACACTTCTCATTTTGAAAAAGTTAAGGTTTGGAAGATCCACTGGATTGAACTGGATCTTATATCGAACTAAATCTAAGTACAAACGTATATTCTATTTTATCAAACAAATATAAGAATATCTCGGAGCTCTTAAATACATTTCTCCCAATTCAAATTTGTACCATAAAATCATACGTGGAAGTAGTTTGAATAGACTCATCAGTCCCTAACTGCTCAAAACTAAGTCATCTGAACCTTTTATTATTGTAATGCAACACGCTACGTCCCTCTTTTGGTTCTATTCTCCTTACACATTCTCCAACTCTCCACTGATCCATCAGCTCTATCGACTATTACCTGTCCTTGTTACAGCGGCAGAAAACATTCTTGGAAGAAAATACGGGTTCATTCCGGTTCCGACTCGACGGGAACGGCTTTTTGCGACTACCTCAATATCCTAAGCTTTACTCCAATAATTTTTAATTCTCTCTGTATCTTCTCTATTATCACAGGCCCTCATTCTCTCCAGGTCCTAGCATCTTAGAACAAATCTCACCGTCGATTTTACCCTATCCGTCTGTATATATAGGAACTAGTCTCTCACTTTTCGAGATATCGAGCTGAAATTTGGCACCCATCTCTTTCTGAGCAAAAAGCTGCTCATTTGTCGGACCGACCGATAAAATACCACTATAACTCCCTATAAACTAGACGATCGATTTAAAGAAGTACTTGCATGGCTCTCTTTTGCTCTGTGCGAACGATCGATATAAGACCACTATAACTTCTTATGAACTGGACAATCGGAAAAAAGTATTTGCATGGCCCTCTACAGCTCTCGTCGGTTCTTTTCGACTCCAAACCATCTGTATAAAAAGTGACTCAGTAATATGGATATCTTTTAGTGACTCGTTTTTAGATAGATACTGTTATATTAGTTTTAAATGGATCAAGCTGCGAACTTATAGGATTTTCTGAGTTGAAACATGTTCCGGATAATGGTAGCACGTTTGAGAAGGATATACGCGCTTTTTCTCCTTCAAACACAAACTTTTCTTCTGAAAAATGGCACACTGTGCTTCAAATTACCAACAAAGACTTGAAGTCTTTTTTTAGTCCACGTTAATTTTTTCTTAGCCATCGGCTGACAGTCTCATGTGCCGAAATTGGAGCGCAACGACACTCACCACTCAAAACTCGCCAATGTAGACACGTTCGCACGGTCGCAACGAGCAATAGGCGCTGTCAGTCAAAACGTGCAGCAAAGCGGCCATTCTGTAGAGACAGTGGCAGAGTTGGCGGCGGCAGCGGTGCTGGCGCTATTCGGCTCAAAGCGAATGCTTAGTCAAATTAGTAAAAACAGAGGCCAAAACAAAACGCCGCCCTTAGAGCTGTCGCTGCGCTGAGGGACGCGGTGTAGCGAAACTCGCGCAAATTTGCCAAGCCAAGTGGCACAAAGCGCTGCATAATTCGCTGACTCTACAGTTTCATTTGTCTTCATTTCATTTCATTTTGTTCATGGCATGTTGCGCTTACTCGGGGGTCATTGTTAGCGGCGTGGTTATTGTTTGGTCACCACCGAAAAAGAGGTGTTTATTACGATGCGTTACCCGCAATGCCTCCACACAAGCGGCACGTTGCCAAACACTCGGCTTTGTGCGATTGTTAACAAATTATGCTTAGTTTGGCTTTTAATTTCACAGCCGCAAAGGTTTTAGCCGACAAACGCCAGAGCCGAAGCTATGCGCCGCGCCGCAGTGCCGTTTAATGATTGCAATTATGCAGCGAGACAAACAATGGATTGCAGGCGGCGGAGGCTGCTACTTCGTGCGCCCGCTGATCGGCTGTTGGTACTTGCGAGCTTGTCTGTAAATGATGTGGCGTTTAAAACGGGTGTGTAGATGTACATCTATCCTCTAGATATTTATGAATTTTATAAAGAAAATATTATTTCTATTTGCACAAAAAATCATACAAGAAATTTTTATGTGAACAAAAAACCGATCTTAAATAAACATCGAAGTCCGCTTTACAAAAGTTTCGGAAAACAATTATTCTGGCATTGTCCTATCTCGCTATCCAATATGCCTAGCTTATGTAGAGCAGATGCTATCATTTAGCCTTATAAAGTACAAATCTTCAACGAACCAACCATCTATTAAGGAAGAGGACGATGCCCGCTCCCCTTGGACTTAGCAACTGAACTCCATCTGGTATCGCAAAGCACCAAACTGGTCTATGCGTGGTTTATTGGCCTACCAAATTAACCTGACCTAACCTATCAAGAAGGAAAATCTATTAATATGGGAATAATTAATTTAGAAGTCTTGTAAGGCTCATATTGATAGCGAGGTATATAGTCTACTGCATCTTTAGAGCTTTTTAAGGATTAGGTAGGATTTATTTGAACAGAACTTCGAATTTTGGCTCGATTTTCTGAGAAATACGAACTTCGAGACACGAAAAGGAAACTATTTATTTGAACCTGGAGATCTTTCTTGAATATGTCATTTACCCACACATTTAATTTTGTAATGATTATCAAAGAATACTGCTTCTAGGGTGATTTTACTTAGATATTCTTTCATAAAATTAAATATGAATTCTTGAGAACACTTTCGATAGTCATTCCTTTTAAGACTGTGTGCAAAATATTAATAAGACTTTCCGAGTTTGGATCATCTAGAAGGAAAGTTTTCATTGTAAACACGTTCGTTGACAGCTGACAATTCTAAACTTGAGAAATTAATCCCGAATTCTCTCTCTCTCCTCTCTCTCTCTCTCTCTCTTTGATTTATAGATCAGCCGCAAAGTTTACAAACGATCTTCGATCTCACGAACAATTAATTTTGATTCATCACGATTTCTTTGATAAGTTATCACTTTACAAATAGTCCTCCAATTGTTCGGGTTGTGACATCTAACTTCGAAGAGTATTTGAGAGCTTTGTAGTGTAAAATTTGTCATGCAATGATATGCTTGATCGAGCAGATAATTGGATAGAACAGATAGTTGAAAGATTTTCTTAAAGATCGTTTTAAGACCGAACACTACTCGTTCCGTACAGTTACCATTTGAACTAGATCTTCTTCTTAGTGCTGCGCTGAACTCTTTTCCGATCTATTTTAGCAAATATTTGAGGTAAGGCACATATACTATAAGAAATTCGAAGCCTGCCAGAAAATTATTGACTTCTTGAGGTAACTGGCTTTTGAAGAAACCACAAATCTCATAAATATCCTAAAAATTTTTAAGAGAGACGACAAATTCTTCAACATCCGGTCATCAAGACCTGACAGAATCTGACGAAAATATTATTTTTTGACTCTTGTATATTATTTTTATTGTCGTAGACACTTTGCAGAGTAGCCAAGTCCTTCTCCGCCTGATCTTTTCAACGGAGTGCTGTACCCTTGTCGGGTACTGCGTCGAATTCTTCTAGAGCTGGAGTGTTTTCGTCCATTCGTATTTGTATAAGTTTCTTTGTAGAATATGGTCGGACGATCGGAATAAAAGTGTGCTCAGTCCAATCCACAAAAAGTGAGACCCGCCAAACCGTGATATAAGCTTCCTTAGCATCGCTTATAAGGTTCTATTGAGCGTATTGTGTGAAAAACTAAACCCCATCGTCTGCAGACTGATTAGACTTTATTAGTGTAACTTTCAGCCTGGGAAATCAACAACTCACCATACGTCAAATCTTAGAAAAGATCCGTGAAAAGAGAATCGGCGCGCACCACCTCTTCGTCGATTTCAAAGCTGCTTTTGACAGCACGACAAGGAGCTGCCTTTATGTCGCCATATCTGAACTTGGTATCCCCGTAAAACTAATACGGCTGTATAAACTGACTCTTGTATAATCTGACAAAAAAGCACTTTCGACAAACAGTGTTCGTTTGAAGGCGAGTCATACCTACCCAGGGTTGTGTGCTAGATTTGGGACTCGCCACGTAAAAAACACCTCCAATGAAAGGATCAAAACAACTTCGGATGAGAGATTTTTACTCGGCCCGGTAAGCGGTGTCTACGCCAATAAAGAAGGAATTCCATCTCGCCCTGATCTGTCTTTAAACACTTTCTGAAATTTCATTGTATATTTTTTTTTTTAGTTTTTAATGACTTTCGTATTGCCTGTACTAATTCGGTAGCCACACGGATGGCACTTTTGGCAATCTCATCAGCTATTTTGTCTACAGAAATCGCCTTACAGCCCGAAACCCAACATATATACAGTCGTTTTAGCGGCCTCTATATCTTATGTAGAAGTCTCGTTCCATCTAACGTCTCTTTGAAAGATATACCACCTGATCAAAATTGACCCGGACTGACAACAAAAAAATTTCTATTCATATAATTTAATAAAATTGTGTTCAAAATAGGCGCCTAAGCAAATAACTAGACACTATAATATACATAATTTTCCTTCCAAGTAAAAGTATTTCCGCAAAAATAAGTATAATCACATCTGCAGTCAGAAAATTCCAAAGCCGCCCACAACCACCAGTGTGCACATTCCCTTACACACGCTCAAAGAATATATTTTTTAATAATTCCTCACATTTTTTATTAGTATACTCTGTCTACTTGGGTATTTTTCACTTTTCATTGTTGTTTTTATTGTTCTTGTTGTTGTAGTTGAGCTATAAGAAAACATGGACAAACAAATAAATTTAGTTTGATTGAATAATGAGCACATAATTGGCAAGTTGAATGAAATTGTGTTGCCAGCAAATCTGATACTAAAGTGTGCATTGCAAGCTGCAAAAAATGTAAAGGCACAAACAGCAACAACCACAACTGCAAATACATAGTAGCAATAACTGACACAGCTGGCACTAAATTACATATAATATTAACAAATTGAGTCGAGTCGAGTTGAGGCGAGTAATCAGCATCTTAAAGTTGATAATACCAGGAACAGGCGACGCATGCGCCGCGCAAACCGCGCGCCTCCAACTATCGCAGCGACTCGTACACACACAAACAAGCGCGCGCTTACGGCGCTCAGCGTCTACGCTTGCTGCCCCCAGCGTCCTCACGCCTTGCAAAGAGACGGACGTCGAGCGAACGCTGGCATGCGTTGCCTCAATTCAAACGAAATTAAAGTAAAGTGAATTGAATTGGATAAACTGTACGAGATTACGCGCAGCCGGTTGACAGCGTCGTCATCGCAGCCGTCGACATTAATATGCCCGTTGTTGTTATTTAGAATATATAAAAGCGTCGTAGACATTTCAAAACAAACGCTTCAAAGTCCGTGTGTTCTTCAAAGGTAATCGCTCGCTGGCTCGCTTGCCCGCCCGTCGGCGTTCACCGCACAGCGCCCTGCCGCGACAGCGCCGTCTTCAGCATCGCTGGCAACAACAGCGCGTTCGTTAGCTTTTCAATCGCGATCCCGATCGTCGCGGTTGACGCAAATGTGTTCGTCGCGCGCGCATTTCCACTAGTCTCAATTGAAATGTGCAACTGCAAAATGACAGCAACAATTGACCATAATCTATGTAACTTATAGTACGCGTACCGCCTGTAGCAGGCAGGGACAGACAGGGCAGACCGAGCAGCGAGCGCTTGGCATAGACAAGACCAATGTGTGATTGGTGACAGTTGCTGATAGCTGAAGATAGCGGTGGATGGGAACACCTCGTATCTTATGTTGCATATTTGCTCAAAAGCATTGACAGGCAATCGACTGACGTTTGTGGGCTCATTTCTCATCTTGAGAACGTTCTTAAAAGTTATAATCAATATTTTTATAATTGAGCACTTTTAAGCACATTCAATTGTGTCTTTTAGCTTTTAAAATATTAGAAGCTAAAATTAAGAGGTCTTGCATGTTTTCTGTCACCTCTCTCAAGGTCGATATACTTATTTAATTGAGAAGCTTTTCTATCCAATAAATGTAGTAGGTTAGTAGCGTGGTTGTCTGACGATGCACCTATGCTATTAGGAAGTCACATTGTGAAGCCACTGTGTCTAAACCCTCCCTCGTCCTTCTACTATGTCTTCTCTGAAACAGCCCGTGCTTCTGATGAAGTTCTCTCGTCCGATTGCGATTCCTTTCCTAAACAGAGCACATAGAAGATGTTCTATAGTCTTTGCCTCTTCTACCTCCTGACAGCTTCTATTGTATAATAGTCCTTATATGGTGTTTCTAGTTTTCAGCATGTCTGCCAATTAGACAGCAATCTGTAAGTCCTCCTACTAGAGTTCTTGTGTCATTCCTCCGTTTGCCTGTTTTTTAAGCAAACTAGAGATTGTCATCACCGACACTCAGCTTTATTTATAGCATGTTGGTTGGGACATAGCTCTCTGCTTTCCTCTTTGCTGGGTTCTAATTGTAGGGTGTTGCCTGTTGCCTGTAGCCCGTTAGCTAATTGACTCTTAGTGAAACCAGCATCCTGTCCACGTAGACATGCAATGAGCTCCAGGACATAGTCATATCCCTGGCAACTTGTGAAGCAGATTAAATAGCCAGAACAGGCACTGCTCTTCAAAGTTATTTATAAATTATAAATCCGAATACTGAGAAAATCTTTCTGTCTCTCTCTATATTATTCTTTCTATCACTGCTTTCTTAAAATTATGGTTGTCTTTCTTCTCATCCGAGGCTTGTTGTTCCTTTTCATTGGTATGATTTTTTACGTGGCGGGTCCCAAACCCAACGCACAACCCAGCGGAGAGGATTTTTCGCCTTCTCACTTTAGCTCGCCTTCAAACGGATGTTCTTAGGCTACCCAGAGGATACTTGGTCAAAGACCGGAAGTCGTGAGCTGCTTGAGTCATATGTAAAAGAATCGTTTCTGGCCACTCCCAAGTGAATGGCGATCAGAGAACTTTCCTCACTTGCGTGAACTTCGACACATGACTCCATCCTTTGTCTTTAGAACCTATAAAACGTAAGTTGTCAAGCCTTATGGATGTCTGGGAAATATTTACGAATGGAGACTTAGAACCTATAAAACGTAAGTTGTCAAGCCTTATGGATGTCTGGGAAATATTTACGAATGATGACTACTCAAATAACGCGATTATCATATGATAAGATGAGGAAGCATTTGGAGCATTCGAGTAGAACTGTTCTTTACAAGATCTTTAGAGCCGTTCACGTGAGCGATGAGGGGCGAAGATGGAACCACAATGTGTATGAAATCTACGAAGACATGAATATAGTTAAGCACATAAAAATCTTAGAATGAAAGACGAAGCTCCAGCGAAAAGCTCCTTTTATTTGAGACACATGAGAGAACAACGAAAGCAAGTAAGTCCGCATTTTCAACAGAAGCATCCTCTACAAAAGGAGCTGTTTGGAATTGAAGCATAGAAAATGCGTGACTGACGAAGTTTTGTGTTCTCGACCCAGACCTACGGGGATAATGCCTAAGGATAAGATGAAAATTGTCATAATTCCAACAGTAAATTGGTTTAATTTGTAGGAAAATGCTATACTTCAGCTCATAATTACTACAAACAAAAGCCCTTCAAACGGTACCCTCAAAAAGGAGAGGCACAATTGGACAATACTGTCTAGGGGAAATCATAATAGAGAGAACTATATGAAAAAGTCAGTTGTAGCCTTTTTCCTCGACGGTTTCGTGAAATTTTAGTATTCCATGAATTAACAAGCTAATTGACAGATGTCCACCTCTCTCCTAAATGAGAGAGCATTTTGGAATACTCTCAGCGAGCTTGGTCTCAAAATCAAGCTCTTTGTTTTAATGTTGTCAGAAGGAGCTGACGACTTGATTATAAAGAGCTCTGTTGTAAGAGTCTGAGTATGTTCTTAAGCTATATGACTCTTCTCAATAAAGCTTTGACATCAAACCAATTAGACTCAATATTCCACAAGTCACTCATCATCCACGTCGTGCTATATGGTGCAGAGGCATGGACGATGACAGCATCTAATGAGTCGGCGTTAGGAAATCTCTAGAGAATGGTTCTACGGAAGTTTCATGGTCCTTGGTGCATTTGCCACGGCGAATATTGCATTCGATGTAATGATGAGCTGTACGAGATATAGACGACATTGACATAGTTCAGCTGCCTAGTCATGTCGTCCGAATGGATGAAAACACCCCAGCTCTGAGAGTATTCGACGCAGTACCCGCCGGGAGAAGCAGAGGAAGAGAAGGCCCTCAACTCCGTTGGAAAGACCAGGTGGAGAGCGACCTGACTACACTTGGAATCTCCAATTGGCGTTAAACAGCGAGAAGGAAGAACGACTGGCGCGCTGTTGTAAAACTCGGTTTACTCAGTTTACGCGGTTCATTAAATTCTTCAACACAACTACTTAACTGCATCAGCTACACCGACACCGAGAATCACAGAGATTAATCAACTGCCTTAACACACTCCATAAATAAGAAATTAAATAATTTTTGTTGTAATTGTCACGCCTACACACAAAGCAGTTACGCGTCCAAATGAATCACATGATTGAAATTGATTTGACAGAACAATCCGTCCGTCGCCGCGGCGCTCCGACATTTAAACGCTTGCGACTCCGGCGCGCGAAGCTACAAAAGTCGTAAAATTGTATCAGCGCCGAAGAACGGCACACTTAACGGCATTATTGTGCGTTTATTAGGCACTTCCTGTTAAGATGACATTACTTCTCTTTTTCAGCGGAATTCCGTTCGGTGGAATTTCGTTCATTCTACATTTGTCTCGCCAACAGATTAATCCAAATTGGAAGCAGTTCAATTAACGAGGCGTGAAAAGTGGCGAAGATTTGCGGATAATACACGAGGCAGATTAACATGATTTTTTAGCGGGTGTAGTTTGTATTTACATACATACATACATATGCATTAGCTTGTATATGTATGTATGTATGCATCTGTTGCACGCTACAAAGTTTATAATGGTGAGAAAACTTTGACTACAAAGTTTGGAGGCATAATGTATTATTTAATTATTGTTGAATCTGTTGTTTGATGTGTTTTTGATAAAATAAAAAATAATAAATAAATAATTGCGGAGATAATAACAATGCAACACTGTAATATTCGCTCCGTCAATAAATTGTATTATTAATTTTAATACAATGTAAATAAAACAATCTAAATTATAAAGAATAATTTTATTATTAATTTTAATACAATGTAAATAAAATAATCTAAATTATGAAGAAAACAATTTAAAAAATTCTTGGCAAAAATGGGTGATTCAAGTAAAGGTACTTTTTTCAGGAGCCGTTTTTTGACAGATCACGCGTGAGTCGTTACTAGCAGTCATGTTATTTTTGTTCAGTATTGTTTGGGATTTGATCATGGAAAGACTTACAAGTCTTCGATTCGATTCGAATAGACCACGTCTAGCACGCAGTGAAGAAAATATAGTAACCGTAGCCTAGAGTGTACATGAAGGCCCTGGAGAGACGATTCGGCACTATTCGCAGCAACTCGGACTGACGTATAAAACGGCTTGACGCAATTTATATCGAAATCTTCAATTGAAAGCGTACAAACTACAGCCAGTGCAAGAACTGAAGCCGCTCGACTTTCCCTAGCGACATGGCTTCGGTCTTTGAGCTTTTGAAAACTTCCAAGAAGATCCGACGTTTTCAAGCCAAGTTTTGTTCAGCGATGAGGCTCGTTTTCGGCTCAATGGGTATATGAACAAGCAAAATGGCGCATTTGAGACGAAGAGTAACCTGAAGAAACTCAAGAGCTGTCATTTCATCCATAAAAAAAAAAAAACAAGGGTTTGTTGTGATTTGTGGGCCGGTGCCTGAAATTGCAGCACATGATCTCGACGACATTTGGTTTCACACACATGGCAACAATCAATGGATTTATTGAGAGATATCACAGCGTTAGACTTTTTCTGTGGGATGTATGTTAAGTCTAATGTCTATGCTGACAATCGCACTGCAAGAAGCTTCCTTCGTACCCTTAATCGGTGTATTTCTTGTATCAACTATTAAGGGAATATTCTATTCTAGAAGTTTGAAAAAATCTAACTTTATTTTTCATAATTCTATAATTTAGATATTCAAGTATGTAGATATTGGAGCTTCCTGAACTTTTTAAACAAATTTTTAAAAATTCAAATTATTTTCGAAGTTATCGCTTTTCTAATGCATGACAACTGGAACGGTTTGAGCTGTGGACGAAACTTAAAGCGCCTTTTCCTCGAAACTACTTTTTTCGATGCATTTACCACACTCATCATCAGCATTATTTACCAAGTTCTAATCAGCCGATTTACTAGAAATATGACGGAAATATTGTTTAGATGTCTCTCTGATACATGAAGTAATTGAATATGAAAAATTAAAACTTGTAAAAAAAATCGAGAAAGTTAAAAATTTAGTGAAAAAAATTGACCGTTACTTTTGAGTAACCGCCATTTTATGAAAAAAATTTGGTCTTATTACTTTTCTGCTTGGGATAGCGACATTCGCACTAATCAAAAATTCGTCATTGTTTCATATTTCATATGATCTCAAAGATAAAAATCATGGCGTCAAAACACATCCTGTTTCGCCTCTACTTCAATTACGCATAACTCAAACAAAAAAAAAAAAATATTTTTTATAATTTAAAAAAGTAAAACAAATAAAAAAAATATTTTTTTTAATTAAAAAAAATAATAAAAATATTTTTTAAAATAATTTTGTGTAGATACTCTTAAAATATAATTAAACAAATGATAAAAAATATATTATAAAAATATCAATTAATCTCAATTGGCAAAAAACACTCGAAATTCGCACCTCTAGACTAGCACCCCTCTTGATTAATAAAATCTGGAAACATAACCGACCAGTACCAATGGTAGCTTTACGCCATAATGGCTCGAATAATTTATACGGCGATTGTTGTCAAATAAAAAGTGTTTCCCTAGAAGGTCTTGACTTTGACCACATAATTTGTATGTCAACTTTTATCTATAGCAGTCCAGTGGAATGAAAAGCATCAGATCGATGTCAAACACTACTGGACTAGTTCGTGTATATGAACACGGACTTGTCTAATGGATTTAGCACGTCACGCTGATGATTTATATATATACATACATATGTATTTTTATAAATGAAACAACATCTTTTTCAACTTCTTTCAAGTTCTAAAAGCAGAAACCTTGTGTTTATTAAGAGCATACATGGGTTTCGGGTTTCAAAAAATCGGTTTTTTTGTCTTATTGAACTCTACAACATCTTTAAAATATTGTTCTAAATTTTCAAGTTGATCCGAGTAATAGTTTCGGAGATTTAGCCTTGAGAACTTGTGCGCTGTAGGCTAGCTAGGCTAAGTGCGCCGTCTTTAAGGGGAGAACCTGGTTTAGAGGCTTCAAAATATCGATTTTTTTGAGAATTTTTTTGGGAAGGAAAGAAATAAGTGATTAAAGCAAAACTTCTAGGGTTTATAGTTATATATTTAAACATCACTCATAAATTTTTTTGGATATAAAATATTTGATATTCCGCCTTTGGGAAGCAATTGCTCGATGCATTTCGCATGTTCATTTGTCGGACGGCGGGCAGGATGCAGGTCACAATTTCTATCGGAAACTAAATATTCAAAGAGATTCATATTTTCTAATAATTTTTCTTCTAATTAAAAAAATTTAAATTAAAAATATTAAAAACAAAGTAAAATTTTAGAAATTTTTTTTAAATTGAAAAAAAGTGGTTTTTGACCAAAAAATTTTAATTTTTTTATTTTTTTTTTTTTTTTAATTTTACTAGAAGATAATTTAATGCCAAGATAATAAACTTTGCCCCAATTCTATACGACGTTTAGTGTTTTGCTATCCTGCCCGCCAATTAAGAAAAAATCGTAAAAATGAAAAACCGAGAAATCGCGCGTCAAAGTTTTCGCTTTCTGCCCAATCGCTCTTAGTCACTATTTTCGGTCACTATTTTTCTTTTAGCTTCGAAAATATTTCAAATTCTCATCTAAAACTTTGAGAACACATTCTTAGATTATTTTTAAAGAGATTTAAACAAAAAAATCGATTTTTTTAAGCTTCTAAATCAGGCTTCGCCCTTAAGCGCGTTTTCCCGAAACTGTGTTTTTGATCTTCATTAAATTTAACACATTTCTTCGAGATACAATTCTTTAAGACTTGGATGAATGATTTTTTACGATTACAACTATTTGAAAAAAATTTGTCGCAAAATTTTCGCTGAAGTTTTAATTTTTTTGTAAAAATTTTTCAATTTTTTTCCTTAGTCTAAGTTCTATGTTAAGGTTTTAACTAAAACACGTATTTTTTCTCTTTATATAATATGATCCTGCTGTTATTTACCCGAGGAAACCCATGTAACCTCTTAAAATCTCCACACAATTTTTTCAGAAGCTGACTTCTGTTGGCTACTTTTCTGTAGCCACGTCTTAAATGACGAATAATTTTCAGATAAAAGCTGCAACAAAGTTTTTTAATTGGATTCAGTACAAAATAATATGAAGATAGCTCAAAGAAGTATTAAAACCGTTGGTTATACGAACTATATGCCATTTAAGACAGCTGTTTGTTCGATTCAGAATATCTTAAGTATTAAGCAAATGATTTTGAACACTGAAAAATTACTTTTCAGACAGTTTTGCTCAGAAGAGTAAGTGGAAAGAAGAGTTCCGACAAAATTTTTCTAAAAATATTAAAAAAAAAATTAAAAAAAAATAAATTAAAATGTTGCAAAAACAAAAATTTCTATTTACTCAAAAACTGCCGAGATCACACAGTCAATTCAAGTTGAGTACCAGAACAGGTATTCGTAACCAGAACGGACCAGGATCTTTAATCCGGTCAAGGGCTATCAACTTGGTAGAATTCTGCCGCTAATATACATATGTACATATATCCTATAATACCAAAAATTTTAACCAAAATATATGCAAAAAGTATGCACCAAGCGAATGAAACATATGTTTGTTTATAATTTTAATAAATAAATAATTTTTATTTCTCGTATTCGTTTTTTGTTTTTTGATTTTTCAATTTCGTTTTACTAGCTAACAGTTTTTAATTATATTTCTAAATACATACACATACAAACTCAAACAGAAATCGCGTTAAAGTAAATACTCAAAAGCAATGCGCTAATTGCTTTAAGCAATTTCTTCGTATATTCTCGTAATGCTAAATTTAATTTTTTTCGAATTTTTAATTTTTAAATTTTAATTTTGTCGATCCTAATTTTCAATTTTTTCAATTTTTCAATTTTTTAATTTTTCAAATTTTAATTTTTCGATTTTTTTTTTTAATTTTTATTTTTTTTTCAATTTATATTTTTTTCTGCTTTATAGGCAATAAATGCGCGCATTTACTGTAATACCAATTTGAATTTGCTAAATTTACAATCAAAGCCTTTGCAAAGCGGCGACATTTGCCTAAAAGAACATAATTCAAGATTACCGAACGCTGCGCCGCTTTCCGGTTCCTACAAGTCATAAGCGTAGTTTACAAATTTGCTTAAATTTAATTAACTAGGATACATATATGATACATATATACTGCTATATACTATAACTATATACATACAGCCTCCTCGGTTGCTGCATAAGGTGCGTTCACTCAGCTGTCGCTGCGCGCCACCACCGTCACCGGCTTGAGTATGGGCGATAACGCCGCTGTGCCGGCTGCTGGTGGTGCACCCAATGCGCTGGCCGACGGCGATAACGGTTGGCCGGGTGAGGCAGGTTGCGCGGCCATATGGGCGCCGAGTTGCAATTGTGGCTGATGTGGCGACACCGCTGCCAAATGTTGCATATGCTGTGGGGCATGTGGCGAATGCTGCGCGTGTAACGGCGGTGGCACGGGGCCGCCAGCCGCCAAATGTTGCTGATGACGTTGATGTGCGGCGATTGCCGCGGCGGCAGCATGTTGTTGCAACAATTGCTGATACTGTAGACGCTGGTAGAGTTCGCTGGTGGCTGCTGCTGCGGCAGCGGGATGACTCTGATGTGGCATAGCGCCCAACAGACGTTCCATGCCGCTGCTGTAGTTGGCCATAACAGAGGCGGGTGAGTTGGGTGCGCCGCCGCCACCGAATTGCATAGACATTGCTGCCGCAGCCGCTGGACTCTTGGGCACAAACGGATGGTAACGGCCGTACATGCTGGCTAGTAGACTGGGCGCAGCCGCAGTAGCGGCGGCTTGTTGTGGGTACAAAAACTGACCGAATTGCGCATAACCCAAGCCGGGAAACATGGGACCGATGAGCGAACGTTTGAAGGCGGCGAGTCGGGAACGTGATGCTGCCGTTGTGCGGCGTCGCAATTTTCCCGTCGAACCACCAATAAACACGTCCTCTGCCGACGGATCCAACATCCAATAGTTACCTTTACCCGGGTCATCGTAATGCCGTGGCACCTTAACAAAACATTTATTCAGGCTGAGATTGTGTCGTATCGAATTCTGCCAGCCCTGCTTATTGTCACGATAATACGGGAAATTCGTCATGATATATTCGTAGATGCCGTTCAGCGTAAGCCGCTTTTCTGAGCTCTGCCGTATGGCCATCATGATCAGCGCATTGTAGGAGTATGGTGGCTTCTCATTACCCTTCTTATCGGTCGTCGTTTTGCCATCCGCAGACTTCTCTGCATCACCGTTCTCACCATCGGCATTAGCCTCACCATCGCCCTCCGCATCACAGTCCACATCCTCCTCTTCACATTCCTCATCCACGCCACCATCAAGCTCACCTTCACACACATCCGCCAACACATCCTCCTCGCCGCCATCTAATTCACTGTCGGCACTTTCATCCGCATGTCCAACAGCGCCGCCGTCAATGCGTCCGTTGCGTCCGTTACGTCGGTATTTTCGTTTGCCATTCTCCGCGCTGTGCGCGCTCACTTCACTACCTTCCGTCAGCGGTGGTGGCGACATGCTCGTCACATCGAGATCAGACTCCACATCGGAGACGTCATGCTCCTCTGAACCCAGCGGTGAGTGGCAGGGCAGAAAGCTATTAGGTGGCATGCGTCGATATCTGTCGATATCATGCGGCGGTGGATAGTGTTGTTGTTGTTGCAAATGCAGTGGATATTGTTGTTGCAACGCTGAATGTTGCTGCAGTTGGTGCAGTACGTGGTGTTGTGGCGATTGCTGTGGTGAATGTTGCTGTTGTTGCTGCTGTTGTTGATGGTGATCCTCGAGCGTTTCGGGCAAGATCGAATTGATCGAGAAGCTCGACTTGAGATGCGGTGTGCGTGCCATCTTATAGAGCAGCGAGTGTTGCAAAGCGGATTCGGCCAGCGTGTAAGCGGTTTGCGCACTAATAGTTGTGCCTGGTTGTTGTTGTTGTTGCTGCTGATTAACGGTATTTTGCTGTTTTAGCGTAAGTGGACTTTGACTCTGCTGCTGCTGTTGTTGTTGTTGCTGTTGCAAGTGTTGACTGTAGCTTAAAGCGAGCGCTTGGTGTTCACTGATCGCATTCGTCGGTGGCAAGCCGGCGACTTTTACCATTTTCATTTAATAAATTGTTGTTGTTTATAGTTTCTTTTCGTTTTTTGTATATTTTTTTAAATTATTTTATTAAGTTTTTTTATGTTCACAAAGCTTGCGCAACACGCTTTCACTTGTAAGTAACTAAAACGCGTTCTAACATTTGCTGGTGTTCGTTTTTAACGCCTGTAACGGTTAATAGCCGCTTAAAGTATTTTATGATTTTTCACTATTTTTTTGTTTTTGTTTACCAAAACACACTTTGCAATATTCTTTTGTTAATTTTCACTTATGATTTTCTAATCTCATTAAAATGCTTCAAAATACATTTTTTGCTTTCTTTTTATGCGTCTTCTTACACAATTCCACGAATTCTCACGCGTTTTCCTCGAAACCGCGCCAGCAACACATCTAACACGTCTCGTCGTTTATTGTAGACTAAAATTGACACCTCTCTGACTTGGCTGGCAGCACAAAGGCAAACTCGTTTTCATTCATACAAATTCAATGAGCGCTTGTGTGTGTTTGCGTGCATGCGCATGTGTATGTGTATGGCGTATTGGAGAGTTCTGTGCGACCGGTTCGTCCACATGGCTCAATGGCTGTGTGCGCACCGCCTCACTTTGCTGGCAAGTAATCTTTCACCAGCGGAACCGCCACCACCAATACAGCACTACAACCTTATGAACAATGCTACAGCCATATGCCCAACACTACAGCCATATGCACAACACTACAAACATATGCAGAACACAACAACTATAAGCACACCACTACAACCACCAGCGCCAATTTGAATATAATTTCAAGCAAGCAACCCTCAGTTCCACTAAACCATTGTCCAATACTCACTAACACTATTGCATTTCCTATCGGACGCAGCCAATCGGATTTGTGGATCGCACGCATTGTTGTTGCTTTCCTATGTACCGTTTATCCCATTGCAGCTGTGGCCAATGGCGGCGTTTCATTTACTCGTATGAACTCACTCTCTTCTGAGCGCGTTTGCTGCCTTTTTGCTTGCACTTTACGCTCTGGCGTTGTGTTTTTGTCGTTTTATTGCTTTTGTAGTTGCTATTGTTATTGCTATTGGCACTGTCAGCGCTGTTTGCGCTAATTGCAATTGACGTGGCACTCGTTTGTTGTTTTCAACGACGGCATTTTTTCGATTGTTTTATTTTACACGTACACTTTTTATTAAAAGTTAGGGGACAAAATGGAAATTTTGATTTTTGTTTTATGTTTTTTGGGATTTTTATTTACTAAATGCACAATTTTAGCAAAGTCTGCGTTCGAAATTCATGTTTTTCTAGACTTATCGGTTTTTAAGACAATAACTCTGGAGGTGTATAGGTTCTTCAACATAGATTGCACTTTCAGACCCCACAATGTACTAAAAGTTTTTAATTATTTTATACAATAAATCAATCGAAAACTAAATTATTGGAAATAACTAAGTTTGACACGAAATACCCGATCTTTTCGTAATAAATTTCTTATTGGTGGCAATACAATTTTTTCAAAGTGCTGGTGAAATGTTCTAAGAAACATAGTTTTTGAGAAAATAACTTGGTATGCAGACTATAATTCATCATCAAACTCCGATAATGGCTTACCACTTTTTCCGATCTGAAAAGAAAAACCGAGCAGTGTCGGAAACTGAACATTTCCGAACCCAGCTAACTGTTTATTTACCAAAAGCTACCCTTTAAACTACTTGTGAAGACACTATTTCTTTTCAGAAATTAATTGTTTCACGATTTTTAAGGGGTTGATACCATGTGATGGGCTCAAAACGCGAAATTTGTTCAAAAATATCCAACAAATTTTGGAAAATTGTCTGGAATGCGGTAATAAATTGATTTTTAAAAATTCGAAATCGTTTTAAAAAAGAACAGTTAGAAAAAAGAATTTTTCGGCTGTTGTTTAAGCGGGGTTGAAACTTCAAAAGGGTTTTCTCAAAACTGTGTGGTTTTTTCAAACTCTTTTTCAAAATCTTCTCCAACGTATCTCAAAAAAGGATTTGACCATAGGACTTGAAATTTTAAACTCCAAAAATGTTTATTTTTTAAAGAATGAAACAAAAAAGAAACTCAAAATTTGGACCTTTTTTTCAAATTTCGAAAATTTAACTTTTATTTTTTATTTTTTTATATTCTATCATTTCGTGCATTTAGACTTACAGATTTAAGCACCACTTATTGTTTCTCTATCGTAAGATAAGCCAATCAGCCGGAATCGTGGATGAAGTGCGAGATTGGATTTGAGATAATGTTTAGCAGAAAAATCTTCCTCGCTGCCAGACGCATTTAATGTTTTCAATCGAACCAAATTAATAACTTTAAATATTGGTTAGTCGAAAAAGAATTTTCGTATTTTGTCAACAGATGTCGTTGCAGTCGTATATCTCCAGTGCTACCAATCATATTGTGTCTTACCATTAAATGTTGGAAAGGTGAGGTTTTAAGCTTCATTTAAATTTAATTCGAAGAAATTGAAAAAAAATTTCAGCTGTTAAAAAATTAGTGAAAATAATGAAGAAATTCGCTATATTTTTGTATAAAAAAGGGAAGAAAGTCACCAAAGAAATTTGTGAAGTTAACGGAAACGATTCAGCATCAGTTCGTGTAGCACAACAATGGTTCGCTCGCTTTCGTTTGGAAATTTCGAAATTTCAATTTACACTGATGAAGTTTTATACAGATGGAATAATGTCTCTGGCGGAAAAATGGCAAAACGTGGTCGACCAAAATGGTACATATTTGTTTATTTATTTATTAGTATAAGTACATATATAAAAAATAAATTGAAGTTTGATTGGAAATACGAAAAGACTTTTTCGACTACCCAATATTTTAATTTAAGAATTTGTTCTAAATCCAATTAGAAAAAATCAGTCATAGCGGTTTTATACAAATATGTAAAACATTTTTCGAATTGAATTACATACATACATATGTATCTAACAGTAAAAACGAAATCACATTTATGAAATTATTTTTTCTCAATAAATAGCTCGTCACACACTTAATGCAGCGACTGTGATTGCCCTTTTTGCATTTATTATTTCAGCATTGTTTTGCGTTCGCTGCACACATGCAAACATACATACATGCAACACATGCTCAATACATACATATGTTCATGCACGTATTTGCTTATGCTTGTAACTGCATTGTTTTTATTTGTTGTGCTTTTTGCGCATTGCTGCAAGCTCTACAAAAATCTGAAAATGTTTCCCCACTTCATACGGAAGCACACACACACGCACACATGCTACAATCGGCCGGTCCCCCTCGAAGAACAGCATTAACTGCAATGCCGCTTGGCAATATTTGTGTGCCAACAAAAGCGTTACATGGACACATCAGCGCACACATAACCAACTCTACGCCCACTTTCGGTTATAATTATTCACAATCGCGCCATCTCGCTCACGCTCGCAGGTTGGCCGCGCAAGCAGTTAAGTTTTTCACACTTTGCTCATGTTGGAGCCGCAGTTGTTGCTGTTTTTTTCTCAAATGCTTATTGAGTTAGTCGTTGTTGTTGTTGTTGTTATGACACTGCAGCTTTTATTGGTAGTCTTATTATTATGCTGCACACAAGCATACACACACACACACGTATATACGAGTTCGTGCCTGCTTTTGCCATTGTTGCAACACTCGAAATCTGCTGCTGCTGCTCTTGTTGCCACTTTGTTTTTGTGTTTTATTGGGCGCAGCGTGTAAATGTTTTTGCACATTGCACCATAATTTGTAGTGTTATTTGCAAACTCACGGATCCGCTGTAGAAAACACTGAGCCGACAAGGAGGCGTTGGCGTTGCTGTTACAATTTTTGCTTTTATTATTGTTGTTGCCACTCAAGTCGCTGTTTTTTTCGACACACACATCATATGTATGCGTATAGAAATAGCTGTCGCTGGTGCTGGTGGTGGTGGTGTTTGTGGTGTTGGCACGGTCGCCGATAAGATGTGAACGCTTGTGGCTGAGCTTGCGCTCGCTGGTCGCTGCTGCTGCCGTTCCGCTGTCTGATTGGGGGAATCGCTGAACGTGTTGTTGGCGTAGGTGTTAATATCGTGGCACATACAAAATATACAAATTGAGGGCAGTGAGCGTGATGTGAGCGAGGGAGAGTACTTATGTGAGTATAGATATAGTATACATATGTATGTATGTACATACATACATATTTATGTACTTGTGCAGTTATAAATATTTTGCTGTTGCTGACGTTGTGTTTTCTCGTTTAATTAAATCAATATTTGACAAATATTGAATAACATGACAATCAAAATAGTTTGCACGCTTGTATGCACTCATCTTGTATGTATGTATTCACATATGCGGTAGATTTTTATATTTAGGAGAAAATATATGTTTTATTAACAAATGGTTTAATAACTGTTACAAAATAATTATAATTATGCATGGAAAATAAGATAGTTTCTAGTCATTTAGTATAAAAAACTTTTGTATATCTAATGTTAAAAGTAAGACTAAAAAAACTATAAAAATTATTAACCCCGCATGGGTTTGCGGGTTTCAAAAAAATAAATGTTTTTATTGTTGTATTAAATTCTTCAACACCTGTAGAATATTGTTGATCCGAGTAATCGTTTCGAAGATACTGCCTTGAGAACTTGTGTTCTCGTGGCTGGTTAGGATAGGTGCGTCGTCTTTAAACGCGTTTTTCTCGAAAACTGTCTTTTTGAAGTCGGTTGGCAAGATTTCTCGAGAACTACTCAACCGATCTTCATCATATTTTGCTCAAATCTTAAGATACAATTCTTCAAGACTTGGAAGAAGGATCTTTTTTCGATTACAACTATTTGGAAAAAAATGTCGCGAAATTTTCACTGAAATTTTCATGTTTTTGTAAAAATGTCCAGTTTTTCGTTGTCCAAGTTCTTCGTTAAGGTTTTAACTAATACAAGTATTTTTTTCACTTTAGATGGTTCTGTAAGAATTTATCCTGCCTTTTTCGAGGGGTCACCGGAAATGATGTCGCAAAGGCCGAGTTTAAAATATTTTTTTTTCAAAAAATTTCAGATTTTTTTTCTAATAAAATATTACAATTTGTATGCCCCTTAATTTCGGCTGTAGCTATAATACGCATAATGATTGCTTTTTTAAGAATTTTGAAAATTTTGTGAAGATATCTTGTCAAATAAAAAAGTTTTCTATATAAGCATATGATTTCGATCGTTCAGTTTGTATGACAAATGAGCAGTCTCTTGGACTATTATATACTATTATTTGTTGGTACTCCCTTCTGTGATTCGAAACCCATAATTTGATTTAATATTGGATAGGTGTGGTTGTGTGATGATACAGCCAGGAGGTCCATGGTGAAAAAAATTTAATATATTATTTCGAATTATTACCGTGTGCTTATTCATAATCCTGCTATCATTCTCTTTTTAAAAATATACTGTGGGTAGAAATAGCAAGACTTTTTAATTTAAATTTCGCTCGAAAACTCTTCGTCGAAATAGTTTGTTACTAGGTTGGTATGACTGTTAGAGGCATCTGTGCCAAATGTCACATCAAAATAATCATTAGTGTTTAGTATAGACTTTTCTGAAGTACTGTATATAAAGTACATCCGATGATTTTTACGATGTGTAAGATTATTCAATAAAGAAATTCCATTAAATTTTGTGTGCCGAAACGTTCAGAATGTTGGAAAAGGCCTTCGGTAATAAGTATTTGTCGCGAGCAAGCGTTTCTGATTGGTACAAATTATTCAAAGAGGGTTGAGAACGCATTCAGGACGAACCACGTCCAGGACCAGGACGGCCAAAAAAATAAACTGATGCTCAAAACGTCAATAAAATAATGGAATTTGTACTTGAGAATCAAAGATTAACAGTCAGAGCTCTTACTGGCAGCACTGGAATATCGAAAAGATCAGTGGAAACCAATTTGAATAATCATTTGGGCCCAAGAAAAGATTTGTTCTAAAATCCCTAAATTTTTTCTAAAAACTGTGCCCCTTTAATGTCTGTGAAACAATGCCTTCCAACTAACAGGATGTTATGAAGCGTATTGTTACTGGTGATGAGTCTTGGATCTATGCTTACGACTCAAAAATAGACGATCAATCAACCGAATATTGTGACAAAGATCAGCCGAAGCAAAAAAAAACATATCAAATCAGAGTAATCAGCCAAATTTTCAACCAATATCAATGTGAAACTACCCTATTCGCCTGATTTAGCTAAGTGCGACTTTTGGCTATTCGGTTGGAATCAATTGAAGACTTTAAATGTGAATTCGCTAAGTGCATTGAAGGCTACTCCGGAAATTGGCGTTAATAAATGATTCGAGGATTTGAAAAAACGTTGACACAAGTGTATTGGGGCCAAGAGGAATTACTTTGAGAGGGACGACATAGATTTTGAAGAATAAAGCAATAATTTTAAAATTATAAACAAAATCTTACTATGCTTTGCTTATATGTACATACATTATAGAAACGTTATAATATAATATGAAAATGAAATATTGAAAGTAAATTTGAATTTTGTTAGAATTTAGTTATATTTGATGGCAGAAGCTTCAAATTTTGTAAATGTATACAAATTCAATAGTACATACATATATGTAATGTGAATTAGAAAATCGTAAACAAAAAATATCTGTTTGGGGTGGATCCACCACTGTATATTAGCCTAATTTGTCAACACTTACCTTCTATAAAATCAACTGCTCCCAATTTCGTCACCTGAAACTAAAAAGAAAATCGTTTATTTATACATACATATGTATGTATGTAAATGTATACAGGTATATAATTTAAATGCAATGTATTATATATGTATGTGTTAAATATAATATATGCAGAATGATAAGAACATTTAACATTGAGTTAGATTAGGGTATACTTGCTGGCTGTTACGTCATACATATGTATGTAGATCTACAAATCCTTTGTAATAAATGATGGAGGTTTATTAATTCGAGCTGTAGTTGACGTCGTGACCTAAGACTGGACCAACAATGGTTCTGCAGTCATTCGAGACTGCATGATGACCCTAAGGCATAATCCGTCTGCAAGAATTTTTCGTTTTTAACGACTTTCGTATTTCTGTAACTATATTGATATGCTTTATGTCGTTTCCTGCGCTGTTAGCTAACTCAGCACCTTTCGGACTTCTGCGTTGAAGATAATGCAGTATGCCGACATTTTGAAAGGTCGCCAGCGATGTTATTGTTTTTGTAGCGGCAGAATTTGCCAGAGATCTAGCTCCGCGCGATATATCCCGACAGCCACTTCATCGGCCATTTTAGATTCGTCCGCATATATGCTACGATTTCCCCTGCCATCCTGCGTTATCCACAATCTTTTAGCGTGGCTTGAAACCTTCTCTCCCAGTTAAAGCGTGCTGATTTCACTGCTGTGCCTTCCACTGCAATGTCAATTGCTGGCAGGCTGAGTAAATTTAATATTTAGTTAAATAGAAATTAAATTAAATGAGCATTTGTCTCTAAGTGAAAAGTATACTTCATTTATATAGTATACTATACACTATACACAGCCATACAAATAATATATATGTATGTAAATTCACACATACATACATATACATATATGCATGTACATATGTTCATAGAAATACGTGTATCTGTTGGCCATTTTGTTGCAATTTCCAGCGAAATCTGCGCTCCAATAATTTTTTATTGCACTTCGGACATTAGCGAACATTAACACACACACACACATAATGATGAAAAAAAACAACGATTAATTATTTTGCCACACAGCGCACAAACCGTTGGCACGTTGCATTTTTCGTTACACAACTGTATGCATTGACGTTGTTCGCCTTGCGGTGGGCGTGTTGTGGCTGTCAATGCTGACAACGCACGCTGCTACAATACCGCTAGCGCTGAGCAGCTGCTACACTCTCGCCACAAAAGCAATTGGCAAACGGTGCTTTTGATTTACGCTCGTGCGTCGCCTGCACTGCGCCGCATTTAACGCACAATGGAATTATAAATTATTTTACACTACAAAAAAAGTGAAGCAATCACAAAATAAAAGCAAGAACTAACAACAGTGTATTAAAGCGCACGCACAAACCACAAAAACAACAGCAATAACACATTGCACGCAGCTGTTTTCGTTTTTCCGCCTTTGTTTGGCTACACAAAATTATTTTTCTCCACATTTGCGCCGCTCGTACGCCGTTGTTGCTGTACCAGTCATAAATGCTGTAGTTGCTGTTGTTGTTATTGCCAAAACACAGTTTACGAGTTTACCTGCATGGCCAACCGCAGCGTGTATCCATTGCACGAACGGCGGCGAGGTCGGCCAGCGGTCGCCCCCTGCCTGGGGCCGCCATGTTGTTGGGTGGGATTACGTGCGCGACGCAAATATTTAATTGGATGCGCGAGGTGCGAGCGAGCAGCGCCAAAACAAACACGAAGCAACACACACACACACACGTACGCACACGGCTGAGTTCACCAGCTGCTGGGGTGTGTGTTGGTGGTGGAGATATTTTGTCGTGTGCGTGTGGAGACTTTGCGGCGTGGTAGCACAAAATGGCACAGCTGTTGTTGTTATTGCGTAGTGTGTGTGCTCCACTTGCAGCGCTCGCTTTATGTAAGTATGAATATATGCACGAGTGTGTGCGTGTGTTCATTTTACTCGCTAATGCAAATTAAAAATGGAAATTAGTATAACCGTTAAGTGTTGCCATTTTATTGTAGATTAATTAAGCCAGGCGTAATAAATGTAATTGCATATATCTATTACATTGTCAAACGTGTTAATGCTAAGCGGCTTAATTTGCAGGTGCGAAAAATAATAAAATAAATGATCTTCGGAAGAATCTTATTGATTACAATTACCGGAAAACATTTGTTTACAAGTGCAATAGTCTTATCGAGTGGTTTTTCTTAATTTCCATTCACACGTCTTTAATTTAATGCATGAGGAAGTGAAGAATTACATATGTATATAAGAAATGTGAGGTTAATCAAGCTAACAGCGAATTATTTTTGCACTATATAAGGGAATAGTTGTTTCTTTACATAGTATATACATATGTATGTATATAATACAAGGTGCTTTCCAGAGTAACAGGAATCTAGCGCCCCCTGGTGACGCCATCTATTTGTCGACTGGTGCGTTAGAATCTGCTATCCTTATCGCTTGTCCAGTGAGAATTTCATGACATTTCATCAATTGGAAGTGAAGTTATTGCTTTTTAAGTGTCAGTATGTTTGTGTTATCAGTGTGAAAATGAGCTTCGAACAAAGAGTCAACATTAAACTTTTTTTTTTTTAAATTGGTAAAACTTTTACCGAAACGTTTCAATTGATGAAACAAGTTTATGGCGATGATTGCCTATCCCGCAGCAGAGTTCACTAGTGGTTTCAACGGTTTCAAAATGGTCGTGAGGACATAAATGACGATCAACATGTGGGCCAATCACCGTGATCATCGAAAATTTCATCGAAACTGTGCGTGAATTCATCAAAAATCAGCCGAAATCATCATTGAAATGCATGAAAATGAAATTGAACATCTCCAAAACACCGATTTATTGCATTTTGAGCGAACACTTGGGCTTACGAAAGGTGTGTGCACAGTGTGTTCCGCACAAATTGACTGACGACCAAAATTGCTCATTATCCAACATTCGAAGGGTGATTATTTGACCAATAATCACATTTTAACCATTAACCACTCACCGTGTTCACCTTATATGGCATCGTGCGACTTCTTCCTTTTCGGAAATATGCATTTGCCCATGAAAGGAAAACGTTATGCAGACCTAGAGGCCATTCAAAAGGCTTGCACCGGCGATGATGATGATGAGCCAGAGTGTGCGACAGAAGGATGGAGCCATGTGCTTCTTTGTGGAATCTGGTAGGCCAAAGCAGGGCCCATGATTGGAATTTAAGGTACTCTGCCCAGCAAACTGAATGGACATTATCAGTGTGGCTTTAGACGAGGAAAATCGACACAATCGACCAGATATTCACCATGCGCCAAATCTCGGAAAAGACCCGTGTAAAGAGAATCGACACACACCACCTCATCGTCGATTTCAAAGCAGCTTTTGAAAGCACGAGAAGGAGCTGCCTTCATGCCACGATGCACAGTGGCATTTCGGCGGAAAAAATAGGATTTTTCCACTTTCCAATTTCAAAACTTTAATGATTTTGTTTTGTAAAGAAATATTTGGATAAGAAAATATCAACAAGGTTTTTTATAAAAAGTGAAATTTTATAGTTAAAAAAACTAACAGAAGTCGACGGAAAGTTATTCAATAAAATCAGATAAAAATTATTGTCCAAATAAAGAATTTTTTTTGTGTGTAAGTTTATAGCTATGGCGTTTCTTTTCTTTTCTAGTGAAAATATAGCACCTACTTGTTTATAAAAAAAAAAAAAATATTGAAATTGGCAAAGTAAGATAATTTTTATAATTTTTCAAAAATTATACTAAAAAATATCAACTTTTCATTTTTTGTTGGAAAAAAACTTTATGTGCTTTGCCTTGCTTAGCCCTCTTACTATAAAAAAATGAAAGTTCCGAGTCTGTACTTTCAATTAAAAAAAAAATCAACCGCCAATTACCGTCTCTTTTAGTAACATCGATTTTAATCTTTGATGACTTCAACAGACTTCTTATAATTTCGGATCCTTACATAAGTAGCTTAAGGCGTCATTCGAACAAAATTTCCTTAGAACTAGATCCCATTGTTAAAGATATGGTGCTTGCATAATATTACAAATAAAAACTAACACAATTTTTCGCCTGTTACATATTCAATTAAAACATTGCATATTATATTGGATTTTTATCAAGATAAATCTATAAATAACGTCATTTTGCGTTTAAGTTTAATTTTTTCTCATCAGGAGAACTCAATTAAGAAGTGTCCCGAATTTCAAGTTCCTAGGTCCAAAAATAAAAATTTTGGCAATTGCAGTTATATGGGAGGTGGGTGTGGCAGTGGGCGGTTTCCAAGATTTTTTCAAAATTTCTTAATTTAGTCCAGAGAAGTGTTTCTGCAAAAGTTTCATTATTGTACGACCACTCCTTCTATTTTTTTCCAAGAAATGTATGGAGCGGTGCCACTGTGCGATGTCTGAATTTGAGAAATACCAAAAACTCTGTGAGTATTGGGAAGGACCTACTCTAAATCTACTCTTGAAGAATATAATTCGAGCTGCAGAACTTAATCGAGCAGGTACAATCTTCAAAAAGAGTATATAGCTGGCGTATGCCGTTGATATTGATATCACTGGCCTCAACATCTGCGCTGTTAGTTCTGCTTTCTCCAGACTGGATAAGGAAGCAAAGAAAAGGGTTCTCTTGTCATCAAACAAGCAGTCGCGGCACTCGCGACTTGGCTCCCTTGTCAATGTTGACAGCCATAACTTTGAACAACTCTTGCCAGCAGGTGTTACTTCAGTCTGAGTAGGCAATTGAGAAGTAAAGTCCTCTCTCGATGAATAAAGACCAAAATCTACAAGTCACTCATCATCCCCGTCATGTTCTATGGTGGGGAGACATGTACGATGACAACATCGTCGACGTTCCGAGTTTTCGAGAGAAACGTTCTGCGGAAGATTTATGGTCTTTTTCGCATTGTCTACGGGGAATACCGCAGTCCTTGGATCCGTCTACTTTGACAGGGATCACATCACCTCCATTGCGTCCAGTAAGCTTCAGTAATTGTCCAGTTTAAGGATCCTGCAGTTATGGTCGTCTTATCAATATTAAGACATAATTTAGAAGCTTGATACAGTTTTCCGCTGACGACGCATAAATTTAATATTTCAGAAAAATCAATAAACAGATTTGATATGAACAAAAATCGATTGGACTTCATTTCAATAAAGTAAACAAATTTTGCTAGTATCCCAGTCTAACAAACCAACTTTCTAATTAAGCAAAAAAAAGTATTGTAGCAACACTGAGTCGTGCCGCGTAAAGTAAATACGTATGTACATACATACATGTACATATGTATGTACATCACTAAATACCTCCAACTAATATATTTACCAATTTTCGCTACATAAAATATTTACAAATTACAAGTTGTATCTACAATTAAGCAACAACAACAACAACGAAGGGTAGAAAGTGCGTTGTTGTGCTGTGTTTATGACAACTTGGCACCGAAAGGGTTAGAAACAATAGCAAAAACCAGCGGGTAGCTGCAATTTATGATGAAATTTGTAACTAGACGTGAAAACAGCAAATGGCTAACAACAACAACGACAGCTAAGCGCACTTACAACAACAGCGCTGACCAGCGGAAGTGAGCAAACGCTGCCGTGACGCTGTGTGGCAGCGTGTTTTCGCTGAAATTTGGCCAATTACCAGCAAACACATGTCTACACAAACATACATATGTACATATATATGTATATACATATGTAAGTATAAAAGTATGCTATGCCAGCGCTTCTAAGGCGCACAAAAGGCAACGGCGGCGAATCGATTGGAGTTAAACGCGAATAAATCCTTTAAATCTCATAAGTCCAGCAGCAATCACTATGCCCGAGATTACCGCTTTATTCGCAACGCTATCCTACACTTGCGCTTAACCCTTTACTTTAACCCGTTCAACTCTTTCGCTAGCTGTGAGACGCTTCCGCGCAACTCAGCGGCTTGCCACACCCACCAAGCTGCGCGCCGAGACCGTGTCAATTGCATAGTTTGTGTATTTATGTCAAAGCACCGTGTCAAATGCCGAAATCACAGTTGTTCCGCCAAATTTAACCCGTTCCTTTTCTTCTAGCTTCTTTTGATTTTCCGCTATCATACTAGCGTCCAGCTGGAAATCGCTTAAGCTGCAAGGCGAAAGGGTTAAATTTGCGCTGTTATGCCTTAATGCGTGGCAGTTCTTTGCACTGTTGTTGTTGTTGTTACACTATTTCAGTTGCTGCGCGGGCTGGCGCGTTGTGTACACATTGTCATGCAAATATTTACGCCGATCCAGCGCGGCGATTAGAAGTTCCGCTTTTGTCTTGCCTTCGCTAATCACAAGGTGCTTGTTGTCGTTGCTTTTGTTGTGCCTTAAGGAGATCATCTTGCAGCCATGCATATTGATTTTATTAGCTGTCACTGCCCCTGCCTCTGTCACAGGACCTGCCGCTGCTTTCGGCTGCACTGCAGCAAACGCCATTGCCGCTGTTGTTGTTCCTGCTGCTGCTGCTGCTGCCGTTCAACCTTGCACCTAATTCAGCTCTTTTGCATCCTATTTCGTTGGCAGTCTAATCCCTTCGCCCGGCTTTGTTCACGTCCTTGTCAGCAATTTGCAAACACTATCTACTTAAGACGCACAGCTACACACCTACACATGCCACACTCACACATTTGCATGTGGACATGCATAGTTTAGTTGTGCGCTTTGTTTTTCCAAATTGCCGCGGGCGTTTTCATATTCATATTTGCTCAATTGTTCGCACTACTTTCGAATGCCGTTAAGAAAGTCTTCGTCCCGCTTGCCCTCCGGTTGTTGTGTGTCTCCGGTTTGGTCGTCAGCGGTAGGTAAGGCCAATTTGTGGAAATTGGCTACTGTGCGGCAGTGTGTGCCAGTGTAAACATGTGTAAACAAAGAGTCAAAGGATTAAGCGGCGAAAGGATTTGCATGCGTTCATTGAGACAATATTTTATTTATATGCTGTAGGTGCTGTTATTTACACATATACATACATACATACATATGTAGTTATACATATATTGGTGTGTGTATGACAAAATGGCGCTTGGCCAAGATTTGGAGTTTTTGAAGACTTGCTTCGATCGAATCTGCAAAGTGGAGAGTATAATTACCCTCACGAGCAGATATTTTTCGTTTGAACTTCACTTTAGACGGGGCTTCGATGGTTCGTGAAAAATTTCTCCGAAGGATAAGGTTAAAAAAGACTCTAGACCTAAAAACTGTTTATCTTTTAGTTTGGAGATACATCAGTTTCCAAAAAAGTGCCTTAAGGTGTTAGGCTGGTCTAAAAGTCTAAAAAAATAGTTGAACTTCCAGTTTGAAACATCCAACAATCTAGAGTTCCCAAACATTTTTCTTAGATTAGTATAGAATTTCTAGACAAGGTCTAACTCTTAGATTAGAACATTCTACAGTTCCTCAAGTTCTTTAAGAAGTTAGAATAGTCTAGAATCCTAAACTAAAGTCAAAGTTTTAGTTTGCAAAAGATTTCTTTAAGACTAGTCAAGAATTTCAAGACATGGTATAATCCTTAGATTGGAACATCCAACGGTTCCCGAAAAAAGTTCTACGAGCGGTTAGACTAGTCTAGAATCCTAAGAAAAAGTCTAACTTTTAGTTTGGAACATCCAGCGGTCCTCAAAGAATTCTGGAATTCTTTACTAAGTTAGATTATGCTAGCATATTAAGCAAAAGGAAAACTTTTAGTTGCAAAATATTTCTCTAAGAAGTGGTACTAGACCTAAAAAAGGCCTAACTCCTAACTCAGTCAATGGAACCTCCATTAGCTCCCAAAAAACTGCTGTCTAGAGTCCTAAAATAAGTCTAATTAGTATGCTGCATCTAACAGTTTCCAGAAATAAAAATAAATAAGGTCTAATTATTAGTCTGGAATACCCATCGGTTCCCAAAAAACACCATTGAAAGGTTAGACCAGTCTAGAGTCCTTAAAAAAGGCTAACTTTTAGTTTTGAACAACCTTCGGGTTCCACAAAATCGCTTTAAGAGGTTAAAATAGCCTTGAGTCCTCAACTAAATGTTGGATTTTCGGTACTTCACCTGCAACAACAGTGAATACAATCTCATTGAGCGGACTATGTTTGGAACCATACCTTTATATTTACCAGAGCATCCGAAGAATAGAAGGCTTGTTAATGAGATCATAAGAGTAAGATGTTTAGACACATTTAGTTTGGAAAACCTCATACCTTTGTAGTATTAACTAGAAAAAACTTTAGCTTTAGCTGCAGGGAACCTTCACAGGGGTATTTCTTATAGCATAAAAGGAGAGAAAAAATTGTAATCCCTTTTTTTGAACCATTTTTTGAGCTAAACGTCCCCTTTTATTACATTTTAAGGGGTCAATGAACTCTTTGCTTAAATTTTATGGGCTCAGTGACCACTTTCTTTACATTTAACGGGGTCAATGACGCTTGTGTCTACCTTTAATCAAGTCAACAAACTCTTTTATATTTAGCCAAGACAACAACCTTTTTTATATTTTCATTATATTTAACTCAATAAACTCTCCTGTTTAAATTTTTTGAGGTCAAAGACACCTTTGTTTCCATTTTATGGGGTGAACGATTCCGATCGTTCGGTTAGTATGATAATTATATGTTATAGGGGACTGACATCGACGATTCTGACAAATGTGCACAATATCCCGAAACTAAGGGACTGGTTTGAGTATATATAGGGTTGTCTGGAGGCTAGTGAGCACTTCAGGGCTCAGCCCATATATCCCTGGCTCCGCTTCTGTCGATTTCCAAGTATAATAAGAAGAAGATACTGGTATACAAAATATTTCCCCCACCACTGTATGTGATTTCACGCTCAAATATTTGCAGCTACTTGCCAGATTATGGAAAACGCAGCATGGCAATTCAGTTAAATAGGCCTTTAGCGTAGCTAAACGAGCACATATTCGAGCACGGCTAGCAGACAAATCGTGTTTTGACGAAGTTAGTGCAAACATGCTAATCCTGCGGTTGGATTGCCATAGAGTTGGCCAAAACAGTAAGGCAGCCAAGGAAATACCGTTATGCACATACACATACAGAGATATGTCAGCGAGGGCTATTCAAACGAACTGCATAGCTAACGGAATAACAGGGGAGTGGCCAAGGCGTGGGCGTAAATATGCACATGCCTTTGTGTCGTGCTACGTGCTCAAGCACTCGGCAGCAAAGAGTTGAAAGAGTTGAAAGAGTTAAAGGGTTAAAGAGTTAAAGCGATTGCCAATACGCCGAAAAATGCGCTGAAAGAGCAATATTCCACGCTAACTGCTTAGTAAGGTTCGATGCGCTGCTTATCTTGTCTGGTGCGGCGCGACACGGCTTGCCTTGGTTTGCGCTGGCTTGGCTTTCCTTGGCTAGGCTTGCGCTATTGGCGAAAGGGTTAACGGATTTTCGTGCAAACGGGATTGTTACGCTTCTAGCGTTAAACGCATGTAAACATAGCGCAGAGAATGAATACCAAATGAGTGCCTATGAAGCGTAGGAGGTTACGCCTACGGTCTATGCAGTCTTTACCCCTTTCCTTTGCGCGAAGTGTTGAAATTCGCGCAGCAATTCGATACACTCTTTGTATAATTCATGAAATATTCCCACTTAATATGACTGCTTGCAAATGTATGTGTGTGTAGCTCCAATAGATGCAGCTATCTACTCATAGACGCTGCAGCAGTTTGACGCATGCAACGGCAATCATATTTCCAAAGGATTTAAGCCAAGGTTATGACTTTGTATTTCGCGATTCTTTCTTCAAGCAATAAAATTAGTTAGCAACGAAAAACGCGATTTGAGGGTCAAATGGGTGTATTCAATGTTTTAGGTCACCGAGTGGCTGTAAAAGACAATACAAGTTGACAAAAGTCGTCAATAAAGACTATACAAGTTTGGCGCTGCTTTCAGATTTTTGCACTGGCGCGCATGCGCAGGCATTTTTCCGTTTGCCTTGAGCCAGGCATTACTCTTGCGGGTGCTTAAGCAAATTTAGCATTGACTTGTCTAACACCTCTGTACTTGCGCGCCGTTATACGCGATTTTTATTACACTCGCGGAATTCGCTAAATCCGACTACACCTATGACACCCATTTAAATGTTTGTTTTGGTCTTTGAATGTGGATTACATTATTAAACTAGAGCAAAGTGGGTGTGGTTAAAGGAAAAGGACAACGAATTTGGAATAGTATTCGCTTTGTTGGTCTTTTGACTGTAAAAGGTCTGCATTTTTGTCGAAACGCCTTTCAGTGTTACATAATGATTATTTTTGCAAATCCTTGTTTAGGGTTTGTATATGAGAGTTCTGTCTTAAAGCCTGCCTATTTTAGTGTGAGTGGATAAATTTATAATAAAATGGGTCTCAAAGATTGCGGCGACATTAAAGTTGGAGTTCAAAACTCTTTTTGCTATAATGTGAAAAATGAAAGTCAACATTGTGACAGTGGTTCCTGAGAGAGAGTTTTAGGGTTTTTTAATTAATCGAAATACGAAATCAAAAGTGCTTCGATTCTTTGGCGTACTTTCCACTATGATGAGCTCTGGAGTAAAATATCTAAAATGTCCTAGGGGACGACCAATGTTCTGGGCTAGCTTACGGAGCCCACACTAAATCATGTCTTTCGTAGAACCGTATTTTTAGCAAGAATATTGCAGTGTCTCCCATCTTTCGCTTTTAATTACACAAATGATTCATTTCATTTGCTTACTCATTAGAATAATGACTTCCCAGGAGTGTCATTTGATCGATTAAATCCAAAACGCAAAGGAAAATAATGCAGAGGCCACTTCCGAAAGCAATATATAAACCTTCTCTCTGCTCTTCTCTCTGCTCCTTGTTGCAAGTCCGAAGCTCTTGAAGTGATGAATTAAACTACTTTCACATTAGACTTACAGAACGGACCTATGGTCTTTCTAAAAATAACATGAAGCTTCTGTTTTCCCCCTTCTTAAAGGCGAAAGGGAGTTTCGCAGTAGAAATCTTGATATGCTTCTAGTTGCGGAGCAGATTTTTTTTGAGTTTTCAAAATATTTTCTGTCTAAAACGCTTTTTATCTCTCGAGCTTGCAGACTAAAGCTTTCAATCTTCGACTTGTCTTTGGTGTTAAGCGAATATAAAGGGTGATTTTTTTGAGGTTAGGATTTTCATGCAGTAGTATTTGACAGATCACGTGGGATGTCAGACATGGTGTCAAAGAGAAAGATGCTCAGTATGCTTTGACATTTCATCATGAATAGACTTACTAACGAGCAACGCTTGCAAATCATTGAATTTTATTACCAAAATCAGTGTTCGGTTCGAAATGTGTTTCGCGTCCGTGTCCGATGAGCGATGAGGCTCATTTCTGGTTGAATGGCTACGTAAATAAGCAAAATTGCCGCATTTGGGGTGAAGAGCAACCAGAAGCCGTTCAAGAACTGCCCATGCATCCCGAAAAATGCACTATTTGGTGTGGTTTGTACGCTGGTGGAATCATTGGACCGTATTTTTCAAAGATGCTGTTGGACGCAACGTTACGGTGAATGGCGATCGCTATCGTTCGATGCTAACAAACTTTTTGTTGCCAAAAATGGAAGAACTGAACTTGGTTGACATGTGGTTTCAACAAGATGGCGCTACATGCCACACAGCTCGCGATTCTATGGCCATTTTGAGGGAAAACTTCGGACAACAATTCATCTCAAGAAATGGACCCGTAAGTTGGCCACCAAGATCATGCGATTTAACGCCTTTAGACTATTTTTTGTGGGGCTACGTCAAGTCTAAAGTCTACAGAAATAAGCCAGCAACTATTCCAGCTTTGGAAGACAACATTTCCGAAGAAATTCGGGCTATTCCGGCCGAAATGCTCGAAAAAGTTGCCCAAAATTGGACTTTCCGAATGGACCACCTAAGACGCAGCCGCGGTCAACATTTAAATGAAATTATCTTCAAAAAGTAAATGTCATGAACCAATCTAACGTTTCAAATAAAGAACCGATGAGATTTTGCAAATTTTATGCGTTTTTTTTTTTTTTTAAAGTTATCAAGCTCTTAAAAAATCACCCTTTATAAGATTTCTCAATTGAACTAAAGATTATTGACATTTCAGTCAATATAAGGGCTTATGCGCGTCTGCAAACTTCGATTTGCAGCGGGAACTTCAAAACCTTATACTTAAGATCTATCAAAAAGATCCAATTTTTATCACTAAAATTAGCGTTTCATTCGGCTTAGTTAGAACGTTCCGATTTATGTCGAATAAGTACGGTTTTGTTTGATAACTTGTTGCCAATTCGGATAGTAATTTCATAATGTTACTACCATAGAAACCCTGGGACAGTGGATTTTTACAAGTCTGTCTTATAGCGATTATTTAACAACAAAATTATACGCCATAGACCGGAACATATTGCAATTTTTTGATGCCAGATCTGGACTATAAATTGGAAAATCTTTTAAGCAAGATCTCGGAGCTTCTGAAGAGTCACTATCGGTATGTATGGCCTGCCTTTGTCCACATGGAATACAACTCCTCGTCATTAACCAAATCTGGTTTCGTCCGAACTATTGCGGCCTTCACATAGTCCAGTGGTTTGAAAGCACAGACCGGATTTAAGAGTTTGACCTTAGAGGAGAAGCTCTTGTTAAATTTCCTTAGTAGATTCCCAGCTAATCTAACAAAATGTACAGCAAAATCTTCCTGAAGGTCAATCCTGACTTCGCCGCCGCTTACTTGGCTCACCGCGATTCGACCAAGCCCCTTTCATTCGACTGTTCTATGTCCTTATCAACACCAGTACTCATCCGCTTTAGAAATATATCCACTTTGTTGCTATTCAGCAGCGACTTGCAGATGGAACTTCTGTTCATCATGTTTTTTGGTGTTAACTTATGTGACACGAGTGGTACAACAGATACTAACAGAAGGTTTCAAGACCGGTGCATACTCTTGTAGAACCAGCGGTGATCTATTGACTGAAGTCAGCCCAGATAATACTGAAATTATGAAGGGAACACTTCTCCAGCCTGCTGAATGGCAGTGAAAGCATAACGTCAGGAGAAAACGAACCCAATTGATGACGATGGAGCGGATGTTCCATTGTCCGAACATGAAGAAGTTCAAATAGCAATTACCTGTCTGAAGAACAAAAAAGCGGCAGGGGCCGATGGATTGCCGGCCGACTTATTCAAATACGGCGGCGAAGAACTGATAAGGAACATGCATATGCTTCTTTGTAGAATATGGTCGAATGAAAGCATGCCCAAGTATTTAAATTTAAGTGTGCTCAGTCCAACCGTGGGATAAGCCTAATCAACATCGCTTATAAGATTCTATCGAGCGTACAGTATGAAAGATTCTAAAAGTCACTCGTCATCCCCGTCCTGCTATATGGTGTAGAGGCATAGGGTGCCCGCAGAGTGGACGCTTAAAGCCGAGCCGAGCGGAAATTCACGTGTTGCGTAAATGGGAAAATGCGCTCGGCTTGGCTTTAAGCGTCCACTCTGCGGGCACCCATAGACGATGATAACATCTGATGAGTCGACGTTACGAGTTTTCAAGAAAATGGTTCTGCGGAAGATTTATGATTCTTTGCGCTTTGGCAACGGTGAATACCGCATTCGATGGAACCATGAGCTGTATGAAATATACGACGACATTGACACAGCTCAGCGAATTAGGAGACAGCGGCTACGCAGGCTAAGTCATGTCGTCCAAATAGATGAAAACACTCTAGCTCCGAGAGTATTTGACGCATTAACTGTCGGGGAAAACAGAGGAAGACCTCCACTCCGTGGGAAAGACGAGGTGGAGAAAGACCTGGCTGCACTTGGGATCTCTAATTGGCGCCAAATGGCGGAAAAGAAGAAGAAGAGCGACTGATGCGCTAATGTAATCTCAGCTATAACCGCGTAAGTGGTTAAGAATAAAGAAGAAATGGAAATTGAAACAGTTCTCAGACAAAGTTCGGTCTGGATGATTTCCATTTTTCTACCGATGCCTTCGACAATTGGTCTTCAATTGAAAATATTGAATTGAAATACTTCCATATGGCATCAGTAAATTTTTTACAGAATTCATTAATTTGTTCCCAACAGCCATGCGACCAAAAAATACTTCCATTGTGACGAAATGCCGTTAAACCAAAAAAATCGGTTTCTTCGCTAATTTCTGTTGTGACAAAAAACGGCTTTAATTGTCTAAATGAGATTACAATTGCTAAACTATTTGCCGCCGTATCAAGGCCTTAACACTTAACAACAAGAAAAACAACAATGCCACCAACAACAATAAGCGCGCTTGCGTACCCTTTCAATTTAATCAAAATTTTTGTGATTTTTTCGTGGAAAACGCAACATTTTTCATGAAAAATTACAATTTTATTTGATTTTAATGCCGACACGCTTAAATGCAATGAACTAGGCGAAATGCCCGCGAACATAATGCAATCAGCCGCAAGCGTGTGTCCAGACTGAGGTCAGCAATAATCATCATTATCATCAGCCAAAGTGACGGCGAGTTAGATGAGGCGCGCTGACAGTATTGTTGTTGTGACCGTTGTTGTTGTGTCCAAATTCGGATTTATTGGATTGCAATGGATGTTTACACAAGTTGAGCGCGCGTCAAAAAATTAACGCGACTGACCGGACACCCTCCACAGAGCACACCAAGCGTCGGTGGTGGCGTTTATTATGTTGCTGGTAATGTTTTTTTTTTGTTAGTGGTGCCATGGTGTGAAATGTTGACGCACAGCTGTAGGCTTATGTGCAACTCGCTGGCGCGCTGTTAATTTAATAACACTCAACGCTGGCCTTCAATGGTCAAAACACTAACAAGTCGAGTGTGGTGGCATGCCACACGCTATCGCCAGTGCTAATGCTGCGCCAACTAAATCAATTTAATTGAAAGTCACAAAAATACACGCCACGCATAGCGTTGCATCCGAAAACTAAAAACAAAAATAACAATAACAACATTTGCAGCTTAAGTGGCAGTGAATGCAACTGCGCGTGCTCACTAACACATACATGCAAACATGCGCCAATGCACTTCCTACACACCACACACCACAACGGTCCAGTGTGACGCATAGCTCGTCATTCATAATTTTTATTAAATTTTCTTATGAGTTTCGGTTGGCGATCGCGTCGGGTCGTGCCACCGCTGCCCTCACACTAAATTAACTTAATTGAAAATCGGGTCAACACAGGCCAAATTAATGGAGAAAAAACTAATTAAAGATCATTGCGGTGGCAACGAACGGCATAAGTGTAAATATGTGTGCTTGTGGGTGTGTGTGTGTATGCGCAGCTTCTAATTCACTGCTAGTTGCTGTTTACTATAGTCGTAAGCACTAGGGTGAGCCAAAAAAATTTAGAAAAAAAGATTAAAAACAAAATGTAACAAATATTGAAAGAACAATTTAAAAAAAGTTAAAAAAAATAAAAAAAATTGCAAAAAAGATTAAAAAAATGAAATTAAAAAATTAAACAGAAATAAAAAAATGTAAAAATGTTTAAATTAAAACAATTTAAAAAAAGTTAAGAAAAATTAAAAAAAAAATAAAAGTAAAAAACTTAAAAAAAAATTTAAAGTAAATTAAAACAAAAAAAATTAAACAAAAAATTTAAAATAAATTAAAACAAAAATTAAAAAAAACTAAAAAAAAAATTAAATAAAAATTAAAACAAATAAAAAAATTTAAATGCTTAAGAAAATTAAAAAAAATTAAGCAATAAATAAAAATTAACAATAACACGGAATGTAACAAAATTATTATTCAATTTTTAAGATTTTCACGGTATCTAACAAAATTATTATTTAATTTTTTTCCTTTAATTTTTGGTTTTTTAATTTTTTTAAGTGTTTAAAATTTTTTTATTTAAATTTTTGTCCAAATTGATGAAAAAAAAAGAATTATAATAGCACTGCTCAACAAATCAGGAGAAAAAATTTGCGACTGATGTGCTAAGTGTCTGGGGGGTGCTTAAGGTGCCCTGGTTAGGAATTTCAATTCAAAATCGAAAAATAATTTAGATTTTTTTTTTTAAATAATGCCACAAAATCATAAAATAACAAACTTTTTATAATATTTGTCGAAGTTTTTGTTGTTCAAGGAATTTGTAGAAATTAGAAAAATTATTTCGTTTATCACAACTGAAAAAAATATTATAAGTTAGGTAGAACTATTATAAGGGTTCGAAATTTAAAATTAAAAATTATTAAAATTTAAATTTTTGACTTTGTTTTTGTCCACCCTAATATGGCCACACACATATATATGTATTATATACATGTGTGTCTGTATATTTTTATAATTTCTGTGCATTTTTGTTTGCGTTTGTAATTTTATTTTCATCACTTTTGCTTTTAATAATAATAATTGTTGGCACTTTGCTTGTGCGCTTTAGAATTAATGGAATAAATATTTGGCCACACAATATTACAATCAATTGTGCGCTAGTATACATACATATGTATGTATATATATTCTCTTTATATGTATGTACATATGTGTGTCTTTAGTAAAATGTATGTGTGAAATGTAATTTTCACTTTAGTCTAATGTCCATTAATTAAAAATGCCAACAGAGCAGTTAGAGGGAAAAGAATGCGCGTGACTAACCAGAGCTTGCTAACGCAGCAATAAATAACGGTAAATATAAGTAAACAAATATTTTTGGAATAAAATGTCTCAAAATTCTAGCTCAAAGCTCGCAATAACATTACTGTAAAAAATTTTCTATAAAATTTCGTAGTGGATCGGTGAAGTGAAGTCCGATTTCGCTTTTTTGAAATTTCCTAATTTTTCGATTTTCTTTAACATTTTCTAAGGCTGAGTACATAGTGGATCAAAATAAAATTCTTTGGCCACTCTCTTTTGTAGTTTCCTCCAAATTATTTGCAAATAGTACATAACCTGAAAAAGAGAGGAGCGAAAAAATGACCTATCTCTACGGAAGATTCAATTAAGATTAAATATGAGCATAGAGTGAGCTCGAAGTTAGCCAAAATATGCAAGATACGCTAGATACAACGACTTTAACGATCTTCCAATTTTTACGATTTGTGTATTTTGATTCGAAATAGGCGTCAGACCCGGCCTTTACGTCTACGTATTCGGTAAACGTCATCACAACGAGACAACTTTTCAATATGAGGACAGAAGAAAGTAACGTGAGGATCTGAGATAAAAGCAGATACGGAACCAAAATTGAATTCTCTTCTCTTGCTGCTGTAAGATGTTTCATCAAACTCATATCATATACAAATTCTCCAAAATTTCCTTTTAAATGAAAACTCATTGCTTTGTGGCATTAATCATTTGATGAAAATAGTGAAGGGGAGGGGATGACGCGCAAAATTGTATCCAAATTCAGCCGGAACGAAGTTAAAAACAAAGCATTATAAAGTGTTTGCTTATAAGCGTGTTAATTGCTCACGCCATCAAACCCATTTGCTACTCATAAAAATGTGCCTAACGAGGTTATGGTTATATAACGACGGCAGTAAGAGGCCGGGTAAATTGTGGGAGGAATTACAGCAGGGAAATCAACAAGCTCATTAAACTCAATTAAAGTGTTGAACCATCATTTAAGTTTAGACTATCAAAGTCATGTTTATGAATGAGCTCCACACTAATTGTATTTGTGTAAACTCATAACTCTGCCAACAAAATTATATACATATGTATTTGAAAAAAATTAAATTAATTAGGTTTAGAAACTCTCTTATAAAATAACATTCAATTATTGTAGTGAAGACTTTCCCCAGCAACTAAAAATCTGCTACATTGTATGGAACATGGGAATGCGTCAGGTTAGTTGGGAAAATGCCAAGAGATATACTTGACCAAACATAAATCTAACTCTATATTTCGGTCCATTACTTGTACTTGTGAATGTAGAGAATACAGAGAGAGTTTAAGTGTCCATTGTGCAAGGTCAGTTATCATTGGGAAGACTTATTGGAAGAACTAGATCATATAATATAATATGCATTACTCGAACTTAATCCTAAAAAAACAATCCTTCATGGAGTATAATCTCTCGAGAGGTAGAGAGTCCATTGTGGAAGGTCAGTTAACATTGAAAGTCAATGGTTTTGGAACGATTCGTTGTTTTGGAACCACTCCGTAGTTTTGCAACGGTTCGATACTTTTGAAAACCGTTCATTTGGAAAATAGTACAAACATTATAATAGCAACTGTTGATATTTACAACACAATAGATGATCGTTTTCATATGCTTATGATCGACGCAAGATCAGATAGTACACCAAAACGATTTAGTTTTATAATGCCTAATGAAGTAGTTACTAGAACGTTGAAGCTTTCATCATTTTTATTTCATAATAAGTGAGAGTTGAAGCTGAAATTACTTACAACAAAGCATTTGGATAAAGATTGGGGTAGATTACTCTATACATCTTCCTGAAAATAGGTATTTCATTGAATTGAGGATAGTTAGTCTATATGTGGCGCTGAGTACATGTGTATGTATGTATGTAGTTATATCATTCTTACAAATAGTTTTCAGATTTTTCTCAGTGTCCAACAAAAGATTTAAGATTTTTAAAAACTAAATAGCAACAGCTTTTCATCATCCGCGGTCCTTAAAAAATGCGTTACACCTCTTTTCGCATTTCTAATTTCGGTTCGTTTGAAATTCTGCGAATTCTATGCAAAGAACAAAAAGTTACCTACGCAATAATAGAGCGAATGCGTGTCTGAATTCATTCACATCCTTACATATGTATATACTATACATATGTATATACAAGTCTATATATATAGCGGAGCATATATATTCACACATACAAAGAATTAAGGGTGTGTTCGCGCGCAGCACTTAAAACTAACGCGAGGATCACAAGTCAACGAGGTGAATCTGGCTCCGGACTTAGGTAAAAAACCGTTTTTGACTTGGTCAATGCTTGTAAACATTAATTAACTCTATTGCCATTTGCATGCTAACAAAAATTGCAAGCGTTCTTAAACCCCACCTACAATATAACGGCACAAACAAATGTCTCCCAGCATAAAAGGCAACCTTGCAACAAATAACGAAAAAAAACGAAGTGCCACAAAGCAAGTCAATATCCATTAGTTAAACTTTGCTCTTAGTGTATTTTTCAAACATTTTTTGTTTTTGTTAGCGCTGTTAATGCAGATTTAAAATAATTTGTACACACACAAATGCGTTCTGGGGGTCGCGCTCTAGGAGTAGCCATGAATCAAGAGCCAATACACTCGCAGCGAATGCCCGCAAGCTAATATGCTTTGCGCGGAAGTGCAGCTGTTCAAGGTCACATAGTGACTGTATTGTAGGATGACAACAACAAAGTACATACTCAAGAGCAGCGCTAAACATGTCACCTTGAATTTGCACTAAAGTAATAAAGCCATATTTACAATAATAATTAACTTCGAGCAATAAAAATTTTGACCAATTCGTTCGTTGTGTTCCATCAGAAGACCGACATATGTATAATGGCTACAATTTACAGAAATTTATTGAACTTATATGTATATACTTTTTTATATATGTTACCTCTAGAAAGTATATCAGTATCTCCAAAAAACGTATTTATTCCTCAGTGTTTCAAAAATTTCTGATTAAACTAATATTTTAAATGAAAAAATAATTTTAAACATTTTTTTAAAAACTTGCTTTACATTTTTTTTTCTGTTCTCACTTACATTTCGTTAAAGTAAACCTTGATACATTCTCAAAACCTTATTACAATAGCGCGAGGAACTTAAACTCTCAGCCAAACATGTAAGAATTGTTCTAAGCTCAAAATAGTATCTCTAAGCTCTTCACCAAACAAAAAAGAAGAAAAAACTTTAACATACGATCAAGTTAGTTTTGTTCCATAATTTTGAACGACTTGTGGCAATCTTGAGACAAAATCATTTGTATAATCTTCCTGTGGTCTTTTCGAGCCAAAGAAAGAAATACAACGTTTTTACGGAACGATCTCTAGCGGTCATAAATTCTCAAAAATTTACCAAGCGGTTTCCAAATCTTACATTCTCAACCATATGAAAGCCACGATTAAACTTTGGAGTATTAAAAGAAAGAAACAAGTCCAAAACTGTTCACAGAAAGCGTGTGCATAACATCGCATTTATCGGTTAGCCATGCCTGGGTCGTCATATAGACTTATGGGTGACAGTCGTACACCACTCTAAGCAATTTCCTCCACTATCGCATTGCCTTCGTTGGCTTTGTGACCTTGCATCCTGTGGAAGTGAAGTCACTTGGTTCCGGCGACTCTTGCTACTGGTACACTGCTTTCCAAGAGACGTATGGTGATATGAGAAACAAGGTTATAGCCTTGATTGCTGTTTGGCTGTCTATGTAGATGTTAACTCTGGAGTTGTCGAATTCATCAGCTTAAACTCATTTTAATCGAGAAAAAATGGAGTTCTGCTGAGAAGATTGAGGTTTGACGACAGTTCATTTTGATAACTGTTTCGATTTGGTTTCGAAAACAATGCGGCAAGGCAGAAATACGACTAAATGTTATCAGAACATTGAGGCATCTACCGAATTAGGTACTTATGTTCCGACTTATACTCATCAGTTGCAAGCTGAAGACGTTTTGTATCAAACGAGATGTATTAAGTCAGGTGGAAGCCTACAAGACATAAATAACTAATATCAGAGGCGGAGAAGACTTTCATTAGCAACAGTTTTGGGAAACGAGCTACCAGTAGTCTTACACGATTAACCTCAAATTGTCTGTAGACGGTTGGGGGTTGCATTCAAAAGACACCACTACTCGCCGAAATATTATATTTGTATAATAGATCGCACTCAGTCTGAAAGCAGAGCGACTACACGGGCTTTGAGCTCGTTGAATGTGGGCTCAAATCATTAGCGATAGGATCAAGCCTTTTCTATATAACACTTGTTTATGTGCCCGGTCCCAGCAAATTCGTCAATGAGCTTGCTAGAGGGAAGACTCTCTACTCCATTTCATCCAATTGAAAGGAAGTCGGTAATTCTTTGTACTCTTGCGTTCTACCGCTTGACCTGTGGACCTCCTGTGAGCTCGGCAACAGGAGTTTGGAGGAGAGGGAACCAAAAGAGATCTCTGAACTACACGCTTTCAGCAAAGTCAGTCTCTCCGCAATTGCTGGTGTTCTGACTGGAGAGTGTTCAATAAGTTTACACTCGGTGCGGCCAACTATTTTGTCGGATCAAATCTTTGCCAAAGCTGTACGGAGAAAAGTGAAGTGGAGTCACCGTCCCTTTTTCCTTATTGTCTGGTTTTTCCCAGAGTGAGACTGAAATATTTCGGTAGCCACACCTTTGGCGAACTTAGCGAAGTGGCTGGGATTGAAATTTATCCCCTTGGAAATTTTGTGCTACGCTTAAAATGCTTCGTCGATCTCTTTTTAGTAGTTTATGGGTAAAACAAACAACCAACTGAGCTAACCATGGATAGAGTATGACGAATTTTGTGGGCTACCAACATTGTGAACTCAAATCGAATATGTCGATTTTTTTAATCCTCTCCATACAATTTCAAGTCTCAAAGGGATGGTTTAAGAGCTTTCTTTAGAAGAAGCTCAACGCAAAACATAGCGTATAAAGTTTTTGAGACTTTGGTAGCTTTAATCGGTCATAAATGAATTGAAGTTTAGTTCTGGGCCAAAACAAGTGGCAATGAAAAGTTATATAGAAACAATGGACCTTCGTAATGTGTCAAAATATTGTGTGCTCGGCTCAGACCGATCCTTGGAGTTGTAGTGCCAAAGAAGAGAAGAAGGTCCTTCGTAAAGTAATGTCACTTTCCTGAGTGTCTTAATGTCATGAAAAAGTTGCTCACAACAGCTCCTTTTTCAGGAGTGGCTTAAAAGCTTTTTTGCTTAAGCTTAAAGCTCTTAAAAGCTGGAAAAGCTCTAGTAAAAGCTTCGAACATTAAGGAAAAAAGGAAAATGTCTATACTTCTTAATTAATCCAGTTCATATTTATCTAATTTTCCAACACTTAATACCAATTGAAGACTTGTTTGTCTAATCCACTTGGAGGTTATTCGCTTGTGAGCAAACTTTCTGCTCAGGAACACCGCTTTGTCAGCAGCTAGAATAGGTGAGCGCATTAAAATCTTAACACATTTCACAATTATCACATTACTTGCCACATATTTGACTACATATGTACGTACATATGTATGCATGTATGTGAGTGTGTGAGTATGTGTGCATGGCTAAGTGCTTATGTACTTAGACATTTACTGCAATATACTTAACGAATTGGATTCAATACAACAATCCACTTATGGCCAAATTCGTCCGACCGCAGCGCGTTCTCAGCTCTTAACCTCTGAACAAATGCAATCTACAAAATCCGGCCTGAGACGCACGGTTGCATTGTGCCCATAATACTGATCTGATTGCGATAATTGCAAAAGCATACAACACATAGACAACAGTTTAAAACAAACGAAAGAATGTGGCGAAAATGTAGAAAATATATGAAGAAGGGGCACCTTGGCAGAAGAAGAAGAAGAAGAGGAAGAAGCGCTGCAGTGGATTTGCTCTGTGCGGATTGAAATGCGAAAAGCCACGTTGCAATACAATAATATTTGTAACATTGTCCTCAACCGTTGGTGCTACATAGCGGTAGTTGGCTGTTTAGGCGCTATTGCCACATTGTTGCACCAACTCAAAGCGGATGGCATTAAATGAGTGATCTCATTTCTTTGCGTCGCTGCATTGTTCATTGCTGGTTGCATGGATTTGTGCAGCGTGTTTGCCGAATTGGATTGGCGCGCAGCGTATATTGGATTGGCTGCAGCGATGTAGTTGTGCGTGCAGCTTTGAGCCGCTCGAAATGCGTTTTCTCCTAATTCATAAGGATAACAAGTAAGACAAGGCTAAGTTACTTATCTTATTACTTGGGTTAAGTACGCAGATTACACGAGCGCGTACATGTGTATATAGATATTTACGAATGTGTGGACTCATACGGAAGCGGGGCAATTTGTGAACCCGGTAGGAAAATTTTGACATTTAGTAAAGTTTTTACGGAGTATTTCTTCAAGGGATCTATGGTCATGCCATCCGAAAGGAAGAAAACACTCTAGCTCTGAAAGTATTCGACGCGGTACCCGCCGGAGGAAGCTGAGGAAGAGAAAGACCTTCACTCCGTTTGAAAAACCAGGAGGAGAAGAATCTGGCTATACTTGGAATCTCCAATAGGCGCCACCTTGCAAGAAATTCGAAAAAGAACTGAAGCGCTGTTGTAAACTCGGCTACGCCAACAAAGAAGAAGAAGAACATATATTATCAAAAATTTTCCAGAGTTCCATTCCTATTTGTAAGACCCGTTTTTTTAAACACGGACCGGATTTTGTGAACTTTTGTTATCTTAACATTAGACATCAGTCTTTTCCTCTTTCCCTATCGAAGAATTATCGGTCACTTTGTGAATTTGGTTGCCTGAAATTTCAAATGTCCAAGCCTTATAAATCGAGTAACCTGAGAATGATTTTTAACTCAAATTTGGTCTCTCGATCTCCTTCTGAAAGTATTGTTTAGAAAAAGCAGAAGTATGAAATAATAAAGAGCTTCGGAACATCCCTCTAAAATTGTATTTAAAAACGACTGGTCGCAGTACCTAAACGACTACAGACGTTCCTCTATCTAAAAACGAGATTAGGCTAGTTAAGTCTGTCAGCCTTATGTGCTACGTATAGACCAGTTTTGACTCTTTGCGATGCCAGATGAAGTTCCGTTGTGGTCTTCTCAGCCAAGAGACCTTCACCAGTGCGTATTCCCGTCATGTTCCTACAGTCCCTTCGACCGAGTGCCAGCAGGAGCTTCGTAAATTTCTCAACTACCGTTCTACATATAACTTTTGCAGCTTTGCACTCATGAAAAGATTCCATCACATTTCGATTTCCCTTGCCATGCTCCTGTCTAGGTCGTCATATAGGGTCTTTCAACCTAGATCAGATTTTTTTGGTGAGAACACGTCCACTATCTCATTACCCACGATACCTTTGTGATCTGATATCCAGTAGAAGTGAAGTCGCTTGGTCCAAGCGACTGATATGCCGAACGAGGCTAAATCCTTGATTGCTGCTTGGCTCTCCACGTAACTGCTGATGCATTAGAGGCAGGCTCCGTGGCTTTCCGAACAGTGCAGTAGACCAGCATCTTGAAAGGCTGCCTTATAGCTAACTCCTGACAATATATTCCCGCACCAACTTCGTCCTCTGTTTTCGAGCCAAAAAAAACATAGGTAGCCTTCGCGGCTTGCCGAATCTTAAAAGTATGTAGTGAAATAAAATCGACTGGGAATAAGATCGCCACCCAACGACCAAACAGAACTCATTTTCAAAAATTTGGAATTTTTTCCTACAGGGTCATGCCTGCACACTCAAGCATTTAAGTCTTTAAATGTTTGTCTACGGTGTCGAAAGAGCAACAACCGCCTCACTAAGCCATTTAGCTGATCCTTAAGCGAAGATGCCGAATATAAATGAGTTATGGAGAGCAAGTCAGTGAAGCGAAAAGGCAGCCGCCAGATGCAATAGAGCCATGCAGTACACCATATAGCTCCTTTAGACACTTCTTTGCTGACACTTAAGCTTAATTCTGCTCACAGGCTGACTGCTTGACTGGATAATGATTAAAGGTTGTGTATGTAACACGTATGTGTATGTCACACGTGTGTGTGTGTGAGTATGTACACGGTAGTACGTGTCAGTGATACATTTTTCTGCTCTAATATTCCACCCTGCTTGCCGGCCTTACTGCCAATGCTCTTGCATTGTTATCCTCGCACAGCAAACTGTCCCCTATAGAGTCCTTCGTGCGTGCGTATATGTGCGCGTGTGTGTGTGGAAAGTGCAAACATGCTTACAAATATTGTCTGCTAAAAACAATATAGATATATCGAAATAACTGTAAGCGGCTTTCATTATGGGCAACATGGATCAAAAATGTTTCTATTAATGGCTTAAGCCTTTCTTTGTGGGTCAACACACAACGCCAATGCCTGCTCGTATTTGGGTTAAGAATGCACACATGCAGTTTGTGAAATCCAGTTATTAGCAACAACGTACACACAGCCGCACACATACTTCACTTATTATTCTTATCTCGGCGAAGGGGTTTTGTCTGTCAAATTTGCAGTAGCTGTAGATTGGATGGCCGCATGGTTCGCCGGTTCATTGGATCGCTGTTGTGTTTGCGAAGCGAGTAGCTAAAAAGAAGTAGCCTTAATAACTTAGAAAACCAATGTTTATTGAAAGCAATTGTTCCTTTTCTTTCTTCTTGCTGTCTTATTTGTTTTTAGGCTGACAGCGACTCGGTGTGTCGATCTCCCGGCGATCTTGCGACAGCTGTTTTGGGTGTGAATAATATTTGCTTTAAAAGGTCGGTTATCTGATTTACCTAGCACATAAGCTAATATTTATTAAAACATTGTTTCGTAAATGTATGCCGTGTTTACCGAGGTACTCGGCGAAGGAGACACATTTTTAATCTAGCCTTTGTGGAATGATCTTGATCTTGAAAGATCAGAAATATTTGAACGATTTTGAAAGTAGAGCCATTTTCATCTGTCGAATACTAAAAATTATATTTAGATTTAAAAAATGTACTAAAAGTGAAGATCTGAGGTTACTTATTTATTAAACTCAGGCTTCCGAGCTTCCTTAGCAAGAGTCTTCAGATCTTTCATTCCAAAAATGAAAATCTAAAAACTCTTATTTATTAAATTCAGACTTCCGGGCTTCTCTACCAAGTAAAAAGAATGTAAAGATAATACTATAAATATCATTTTTCGGTCACAATGGAGTATGATCTATTATTTATGGACCTTTTCTATGAATAAATACTTTAAAAGGATTTGACGGTTAGTTAGACAAGCTGTCGAGGTTAAATACATGCTCAGAAATATTGAAGTATGATCCAGCTTCAATGTTGGATAGTTTGAGTTTTACGCACGGCTTCCCCGTGCTTTTTGATCCGACTTGAAGGTTAGATAGACTGAGTTTCAAGACCTCCATCCCCTAGTAACTCATGACTCGACTTCATTTTTCGACCGTCTGTGTTTGAAAACCTCCATTCTCTAGCACCTTATAATCCGAACTGTAAACCTTTCATTCCCTAAGAACTTATGATCCAATTTCAATACTGGCTAGTCTGCGTTTTAAGACCACCGTCCTCTAGTAACTTATGATTCTACTCGAAGTTTAGATAGACTGAGTTGTAAGACCTACGTACCCTAGAAACTCATGATCCAACTACATTGTTAGATCGTCTGAGTTTTAAGGCCACCGTTCCCTAGTAGCTTATGATCCGACTGAGTTCTAAGACCTCTCTAGTAGCTGAATGGTTGATAGTATAAGTTCTAAGGCCAATATCCCGTAGTAGCTTGTGATCATCTTTATATGACAGTTTCTCTATAAGCTCAGCTGGAGGAGTTTTATGTCATCTTAAGGCTATATGTTTCAAAAGCTTCCTAGGATTGACCTTTGTCCTTACAAGTGATACCAAATCATAAATATAGTTCTCTTAAGAACACCTCTCACGCTGTATTCTCTATCTTACGTTCTGAAGATCTTAGTTCTTGCTTGTAAACCAATTGTGGTAAGCACAATGAACATACTAATTTCGGCATTTCCACAATTAATAATGACACCTGAGGGTTCGAACCGACTTCGAAACTACCTATAGCTTTTCTGATTAAGTCGGGAATGCGTGCATCCCTTCGTTTCATCTTTTGTAACCTCACAAATCCGAAGAGTCATTTCCAGATTTCTCGTATAAGGATGAACATTTTTAGAAACTTTTTACTTTTTCTCTCCTGGAGAGAGGTCGTCTTCTAATCGTCTACTCAGTCCGACAAATTTTTAGAGTATTTTTAATTTTTTCGTTGAGAAAGTTTGACCTATATTCCTTTATTTCTTGATCAGCTTGACGGTTCACTAACTGGTTAGGAAAGGTCTGTATATACACTAATAATACTGCATATATAAATAAATTGAGAAACATTTGACTCGGTTGAATGTTCGCTTCCTTTTCCACCGCCTAAGTGGCTCGTCTACCCAAATCACAACAACAACAAGAAGCGAAAAATCAGAAAACAAAAAAGTCAAAAATCAAAATCAAGCAATTGACGAAATGATCTACAACCCTGTAAAACCATTAGCAGCAAAGACACAACAACAACAACTTGAGTATATTGTAAATAGTATGTAATTCCAATAATGTTTATGTTTATTCATAATCTTTACTAGGAATTTCCTTTGAAATTAACTTTACGAAAATGCAAACAAATTTCACACTGACGCACAAACATACACACACAAATGAGTTCTTGAATTTTACTCATATCAATCTCTGCTATGGACTTGAATTGAGACGCGCACTTTGTCGGCGAAATGCGCCGATGAAATGTTTTTACAATATGCCTCGGCGGCCAACAGCAGCCGCAGCAGCCACCGCCGCTACACATTGTTGTTGCAACTGCCACTCAAATGTTGATGGATTGCTCAAGTTCGGGATAAACAAGTGATTCCGAAGCGTTTGTGCTATAAAAAGAATAAGAAAGAAATTGTTGAAATCAAATAAGATTTACAATGGAGGAAAATGAGGGGGAACCGAGTATTTGGAAATATGCTGAGGGGCATTTTCGAGGTAAAACGCTATGAGTGAGGAAACAAAAGAACAAAATGATATCAAATAAATGTAACACATTTGTTCGGCTTTGAGATGTTAATTTCCAGAAACTGTCGCAACAATAAAACAGAGAATTAAATAAAGAAGTCAAATCAAAGCAGCAGGAAAACGGGCGAAGAGTAGCTGGAATTATGAGAAAAAGAGAGTAAATGCCTTCAAATAACTGGATATACATACATTGGATATGTTCATCAACTTATTTCTGATATAAAACGTTGGAAATTTCAATTTTTTTTTATTTTAAGTTGGAGTTCAATGTTTTGCTGTGGGTATTTTGATTTTGTGAAAGTAAAAAGACATTAGAAGCAAGAAAAAACGTTAATTTTGGTTGCACCGAAGCTATAGTACCTTTCACAACTACAAAAAATCCTTACAAGCACTTGTTAGGTCAGTTTGTATGGCAGCTATATGCTATAGTGGTCCGATTTAAAAACTTTTTATGGCGATATCACTATTGTCTTAGATAATAAGCCATGCAAAGTTTCGTGAATATATCTCGTCAAATGAAAAAGTTTCCTCTATAAGGACTTGATTCGCATCGTTCCGTTTGTATGGCAGCTATATGCTATAGTGGTCCGATCTGAACATTTTCTACAGAGATATCACTATTGCTTTTGATAATATGGCATTCCAAATTTCATGAAGATATTTCGTCAAATGAAAAAGTTTTCCATACAAGGACTTGATTCTGATCTATAAGTTTGTGTGGTAGCTGTATGCTATAGTTGGTCATTCCCTCAACTTGTGTTCCCCGACTATTAACTCCTCATGTCTGGTAGGTAAAAGTCAAAAAACATCTCGTCCTTTCTTGCCTCCGCTACATCCGACCTAGCACCTCACAAAATATTTACAGCCTTAATTTTTTGTTAATTTCAGGCGTTTCAACAATGACCTTGCTCTGATTTTGAAGGATTAGTTTTCAAATCAATTTGTTGCTCAGGAAATAGACACTGCAAGGTGAGTGTATAGACACGGTGGATTAGCGATTATGGATTCAGCGATTCTAAAGCAAATATGCGCTAACACTTTCTTTTCTTCTTCAAATATATGTACATATGTGTGTTTGTACGCTCTTGGATCTTTCTACTGATCGCTCAGATTGATATTTAAGCAGGACGAGAGAGAGGTGGAGTTAGCAATAGATTGGGAGAGAGAATCAAGTGATGAGGAGACAGAAATCAATATCACAAAAATAAAAAAAAAAGTACAAAGTGAGGCCATACGCGTATAATATGTGACTGGGAGTTAAATAGTTATCAATTGCTTAATTAATGTAGCAAAATATAGCCTATATTAAGTCGACTAAAGCTGAGAAAGGCATTTTGATATCTAGGGAAAATCTGGGAACATCTTTCCAAGTTTCCTTTTAACAAAATTTAATGCTTTCGGTTCTAAGATATTGCTGATGATAAAACAAAATGTTGAATATGACAAAAATTGTGAATAAAAAATTTTGATAATGAAAAAATTTTCTATTTTTACTTAAGCTACTCTTACACAATGACACATAATGACTTTCAAAACAATAAAAAATATTTTTTTAGAAAGATGTTTCGTTACTAGAACTGCAAAATCGTAGAAATAAACTCAGAAGGTGAACATTTTGTAGTCTAATCTGTTCATTTCTGACTGATTGGATTAATTTGTTTAAACTTAAAGCAAAAAAGAGTATCTAAATATTAGAAAATAGCTTAATTTTAGCCTGAAAATTTGCTAATATACAATTTTTGGCGAATATTATACAAAACACCGCTTTTATTATCTGAAAACAATATAAAAAATATTTACAATTTTTATTAAATATTTTTAAATTTATTTTGCTTCAAAAAACGTTTCTTATTAAAAAAAATGTAATAAATTTGCAGTGAGTGAAATAAAAAAATCATAGACACAAAGTAAATTTGATTGCATAAAATATATTTGCTATATTTCGACTTGATTTGTCCGTTTAGGATTTATGTGAATTATCTAAACCTCCAATGAGGAAAAATATGAATTATAAAATTTATAAAAAAAATGTTGTTAGCTGAAAACTTTGGATATTTAAACTTTTTGTTAAATAAAATTTGAAGGTAGACGGACATTTACTTTTTACGATAAAATAAATTATAAGAAAAATGTGTAGAAACTGTTTTTTTACAAATAAATAAATATTTTAGTAAAATATATATTTTTTAGCAGAAGATAAAATGTTTGTAAATAAAAATATTGTTAAAAAAAATAATTCAATATTATAAGTAGGAAAGAAAATTTTTGAAAATACATAATTGGATATTTGAAAAAAAAAATAAAACTAAAAAAATTTCGTTTTACGTAAAAGAGAATTTTTTTTGTAAATAAATGAATAATTTAACAAAAAATATAGTTTAAGAAATATGTTTAAAAAAAATGTTTTTTTTTAAGTAAAAAAGAAAATTTTTATATTTTTATATTTTATATTTAATTTAAGACGAATGCTTTTAAAAAATATTTTTTTAAGTAGGAAAAAAAATTTTATAAATAAATGAATATTAAAAAAAAATATAATTAAAAAAATACGTTTTCAAGTAGAAGAGAATTTTTTTTTTAAATAAATGAATATTTAACAAACAAAAAATAGTTTAAGAAGTATGTTTAAAAAAAAAATATTTTTATAAATAAAAAATAAAAGTTTTTATAAATAATATTTAAACAAAATTTAATTTAAGAAATACGTTTTAAAAAAAATATTTTTTTAAGTTGAAAAAAATAAATAAGTGAATAATTTAACAAAAAATATAGTTTAAGAAATATGTTTAAAAAAAAATATTTTTTTAAGTAGAAAAGGAAATTTTTATAAATAATATTTTAACAAAAAAATTAATTTAAGAAAAATGTTAAATAAAAATTTAATTTAAGAAAAATGTTTTAAAAAAATATTATTTTAAGTTGAAAAAAAAATTATAAATAAATGAATACTTTAACAAAACATATAATTTAAGGAAAATAATTAAAAAATATATGCATATTTAAAAAAAAAAACATTTTTTAAGTGGGAAAGACAATTTTTAAATAATTAGTAAATTAATATTTTAACAAAAAATATTATGTAAAAAATATTAAAAAATGAAATAAAATATAATAAAAAAAAATATATTTTTTTTAGTAAAAAATAAAATTAAAAAAAAAAACAAATATTGAATTTCTGTATAAAATTTTATTACATTGGAATCCGGTTCGCAGCCTCTCACTATTCACTTAGACCCACAAAAGAAGCACCCTATTCAAATAACACAACAAAAGCGCTGACACTGGGCACAAACATAGCGCATTAAATCCCTTATTTATTTGACTAAACGAAAAAGGGTTTTATGAACTGTTGAGCCCACTAAGTTGGACCAGCTTATTGTACTTTGCCTTCTATCTTTTCGTCAACTCTTTAGAATTTCTTTACAAACTTGCGATAATTTATGAAGTTCGAACATTAACAACAAACATTTATAGGCGATTTGCTCCATTTAATGGAGCTCATTAAGGGGACAATTGGTTTGGAAGAATAAACCGTCATTTGACTTAGAATACCAAGAATGAATGCCAAGCGACAGACGCTCAGAAAAACAGTGGAGCAAGCGATGAGCGCCTTTGTTGTTGTAAAAAGTGCATTTGTTGTTGTCATAAGTTAGTTGTTGTTGTAACAAGCGCACTTGTTGTTGTTATGCACTGGCTTAATGCACCGGCTTGTTTATATTGCTGTTGACGCTATTATGAGTTTTAATGAATGTGTGTGTGTGTATATGCAACAACTTACTTATTATATTTTTTGTTGTTGTTGTTGTTTATTGTCGTGTTTTTTTCTAGCTTCACAGTTACTGCCTTTTTTCCACATGTTTTCCACACTTTTTTGTCTGCGCTTTTGAAGTTCTCCAACTCCTTACAAAAACAAAAAAAAAACGAAAACAAAAACAAAAATAACACAAATGCTGGCAACTAAGGGCAGCAGCTACTCACAACTCGCTGGCTGACTGCTATAAGAACGCTCGCTGATCAAAGCGTTTTGCCGCCTCATTGTCGTCGCAGCGCATCGCCAGTTAGCTAGAGAGAGAGCAAGGAAGAGAGAGTCAGTGAGGCTCCTGTTACACTTTGCGCTGCTGAGGCTGCAATTGCAAAGATTTTGGGACGATTGGGTTCGGGATCACATAAGTACACACATAACATGTTTTTAATTAAATAGTCAGCTACAACAACAACAAGTGAAAATAGACAACTTGGCACTGCAGACATGCAAAGCGGCTCAACTGTCGTTGCCTAGCAGAGCCTAACCGATTTCGCTGAAATGTTTACCATTGTTCTGCGTTTTTTACGGCGGTCCAAATAACGCCCCCGCGCTCGCGTTTAAACGCGGCCGAACGTGCGCTGTTGTTGCAAGCCGTCTTCACAGGCGCAAAGCGGCTCATCTTTCACCTTTCACGCGGGTTTTTTAATCGTAGAGGAAAAAATCAACAAATAAGGTGTTGCCGAAAGCGCTTGCAACCGAATTTGTTGTAATACAACAAGCGTTGCACAGCCATTTACTGGCAGGGAAATGACAGACAAAAGCCAAGGAGACACGCAGGCCGCCAGGCCGCAACTGTGGACTCGAGTAGTCACCACATTGCCGGGCTGGTACCTGTGGCTCCTGCAGCGTGCGTTGGCTCACTCGCTAGCGCTAAACAGAAGTGAGTGAAATTTGGAAAAATAATAATATAAAAAATATTGTAAGCATATCCAACGAATATGCCGACAGCAGCAACAAATGCTGGCCTGCTAGCTGACTGCCTGTTTAAATTGTTGTTTTTGTTTTTGTAATTTTTTTTACACAATTTGTCTTCTAAACATCTTGTTTGTCTTTTTTCTATTTTTTTCGTTTCTATAATACTCTAAGATTTCTCCCCACACTTTATTGTTGTTGTCGTTGTTTCTATCTCAGCTATTTTGGTATAACCCTCACAGCTGGACTTGTCACTAAACATATTGTCGATCGTTATGACGGTTTTTTGTTGTTTCTATTATTTGTACAGATTGACCCATCAACTTGTTGCCTTCGGCTGATCCCACGTAAACTAGCACCACACGGCGGCGCACAACACACACACTCACACCGGTGATGTTGTTGCTGGTGTGTACATAAATTTTGATTCAACACGTAATTAAGTCATTTACAAGCAAATCGGGTTCAATTGGGCAGCGTGCGAGCCAAGTTGAGCCGCAAGAGTTGGCAGCAGAGAATAATGGGCCGCGGCGAGTTGTCTTGACTGGCGGTGGAGGATCAAAAGCCGTGAATGTGGGATAATGTGGAGATTTGTCAAAGATCAGTACAATTAAAGAAAAGAAGAATTGAAGTCAAAATAAATGTAAAGGAAAAAAATAATAAAATGTACAACAACAAACATGAAATGAAAAATTACAACAACAAATAATAAAAATACAGACACAAGCAATAAAAAATGTGAACCAATGCAACAACAAAAAATATATAAAAATTACAACAAAAACAAATACAAATTACAACAACAAATATGAAAAATAAAATTAAAAAAATATTACAACAACAAAAGTATAAAAATACAATAAGAAGAAATAGAATACACAAAAAATATACAAAGCATGTTACAGTCAGAATAAAAACACAACAACAACAAAATGAACCAAAAAATTCAACAACAAAAAATATACAGCAGAAATAATAAAAAATACAACAAAAAATAGACGAATTTGAAATAAAAATTTAAAGTACAACAACAACAACAACAATACTAAAAAATATACAACAACAAACCAAAGTAAAATGAAAAAAAATTATATCACCACTCGTATTAAAACATTTCGAATAAAAAAGAAGAAAAAAGTTAGGCACAAACGAGGTGACAAATCGTGGAATTATGAGGTGCTAAGATGAAAAAATCAATGGAGTTGAAAAATGAATATGAGATTTAAATTGTTATGGAAGTAGAATGCAAAGCATAAAGATATAAAACTTCTAACACATATTTGTTTAAAGAAAATAACAAAAAAGCGTAAATAACGTGTGAAAAGACTGACTTTAGAGAGATTTTGAAACTGGTTAACAGTTCTTATGGAGGCTATTCATAAAAAATAATAGACGAAATGGCATAGAAGCTATATTTAGCTACTAATCATAATATCTATTGATACAAGGGACAAATTTAGAACATTTTTTTGAATAAATGAAATAAATAAATATATTTCTTATAATATTTATACCGTTGCTTCGTTGTTTCTATCAGAGAAATTGTTGCGAGACAATTAGCTCCCTAGACTCTTGACATCAATATTTGAGTTTTGTGTTTGAAATGCTATCAAATTCGTCTCAGTCTTCAAAGTCCACCAACCTACATGACAAATTTGAGATTCATCAAATATTTTTCAACCTAACCTCTAAATTAAGTTCTTTTTGCGAATTAGCTTACACTGCCACTCAAGTGAAGAAATCGCAGCTATATTTCGTCCCTTTGTTTGAAAATTTTATTTTTTTTCTTGAAATATTAAGGACTCGTTCAACTTTTGTGAATCAAATCGAGCTATTGGGATTTCAAAGTAAGTTATATATGGAATATAAAGTCAACACCCATGACTTGATCGGTTCGTTGATATTGCTGCTATATATAGTATAGTGTACTCATAGAACTAATGATGTTAAACCATAAGCTTACTTAAAAGAGCTAATAACTATACCCAGAGGTTTCTGCCTTCATCAGTTTTTTGATTGAACTGCCAGAATTGTCCTGATTAGAGATCATGGCCTTCTATATATATATATTCAAAACAGTATTTAATATTATATTTGAAAATTTCAGGCAGAAGACACTCGAAGTACAAATTTAATGTAAAATTTTCGAGATTGCTGAAAAACGGCCGCATTTGATGAAAAAGGAAGTGCTGTTTCGCCAACAGAATGTACCGTGTCAAAAGTCAGTGGAAAATAATTCAAAAATCCATCTAAAAATCTCTGAACTGGGCTTCAAGTTGCTTCAATATTCAAAGTATTCTCCAGATCTGGCCTGCAGCGACTATTTTCTGCGCTCAGATCTCAAAGGAATGCTCGCTGGGAAGAAATTTTCCTCGAGTGAAGAGGTATTCGCCGAAAAAATTATAAAGGAAAGCAATTTATTTTAAAGAAAAGGACAAATCGCAATACCAAAATTGTATGAAAAAGCTTAAGAGTCGCCTTAATCAGTGTGTCGTCCTTGAAGGGAACTATGTTGAATAAAAAAAATTAATTTTGCCAAAAAGTGTGTGTTTACTAATGAAAGGCTGGGGACTTTTCAATTGTTAGAATTATATTTGTCTCAGACATTTTTACAGTTTCTTCTCATAAACCGTGATTGTTTTAGTACAAATCAACGAATTCGATAATGAACACAGAATCGTCGCTGTTAGCGCTTTTTTGAGTAGTTGCTATTGGGCATTACTACTGTAGGCTTTATTTTCATCTTCTCCTGTTCTAACAAACGTCTACTTTATATGAACGTTCCTAAGAAATATTTATGTCACTCGTGCTATAACTCTTCTTAGAAATCTTACAAGATTTTATCTTTAGGAGGGACAATAGTTTAACCTAGTGTTATAAAAATGTTCTGCAGATATGTGTTTATGGAGTTAAGGATACTATTATATCGCCTCCTAAGCTTTGTCTGATATAATAACCAATATGTAACCAATATATAACGAAAATTCGAATTTTTTCAATATTAGCGGTTTCTATTATATCGTTTTTCCTTCGCCTGTCAACTTATGAAAAGTTATGTTACGTTATTTTGCAGTTTAAGTGATGATATGTGTTATACAAGTATATCCTGAGAATTCTGTTAGTGATTTAAAATGATGAAGCTGCGATTATTTTAAATGTAGGGTTGTTGAAGGCTGGAAGAGCCATATCCAAGCACAATCTTTATAATATTTATTTATTTATTTATTTATTTATTAGGAGAAATATACAAAGTAATATTAAAACTAATATTAAAAATAAATAATAATAAAAATTTATAATAAAAAGGCACGTTTAATAAGAATTCTGATCCTTATAGATCAAGGAACAGCATGGACTGGATTTGAAGTGTAATTTAGACAATGAGTGAGAGAAGATGGGAAAAATCCATTGCTCTCACGCTATATAATTTTCTAGTCATCTTTATATAGTAGAATATTGATCATGGAAATCAGAGCAATTGATTTGGGCGCGAATTGTCTCGATGTATTCTAATAAACAAGTGAAGTATCTAACAACAACTCTCATTTAGATGTCGCTCTCATTGCGAACTACATTTTCAAAAGGCGTTCTTCATCTTTGGATTTTGAAGAAACTGAACTGATGCACGAAGTTTTCTTAAATGCTGTGAGAAGAAGAAGAGTAAAATCCAACAAGTTTTATATTGAAATAATCAGAACGGCGGGCTTAGTTGATTTAACCATGACTTCTCATTTCTATCTATTGGAAAATAATAATGCATAGCCAAAACGGGCTCTCAGACTACAAAATTTGTAATTTTTAACCAAAATGTGAAGGCATAGAATTTTTTCCAACTATAGTGTATATTAAAAGATTCTTTTTTTCATATTTTTTTATTATTTGTTAGTTTTCATTATTTAAAAATAGTTCCTTATAATTATAGATAAAAAAAATATTTTTTTTTTTTGTTTTTTGTATTTGTTTTCCTATTTTTACCAATTTGTTTAATATAAAAAAATATTCCTATAATTTCCTATAATAATAAATAATACAAAATATATTAATTTTTTAATTTAATTTCACGTTTTTTCTACTGTTTTTCTGCTAATTTCCATAATGTAAGAAATATTTTCTTATAATTATAAATAATAGCAAATATTTTTAATTATTTTTTTTCTACCTGAAAGTTCTGTTGCTCGTGCTCCTTTTGGTTAATGTAATGTATAATAATAATTGTATTATTATTTTACAAATAATAAATATATACATATATTTTTTTCATTTTGTTTCATACCTTTTTTTACTATTGGATTTTCTACTAATTTGAATATTATAAAAAATAATTTCTTATATTTATAACGAATAAAAATATTTTTAATTTTTTTTTAATATTTTTTTTTATTTTTAGTTTTCTAATTTCATTTCATGTCCTTTTTTCTAGTGTTTTTACATAATACCAAAAGCTATGCTATTGCTAAAATATTATGCTTTTTTGTTTAAAACATTTTGAATACAAAACTACTTGTCACAACTATTTTGATAATGTTTTTGATATATATATATTTTTTTTTTTGATAAATTTTTAGATAATTTGTTTTATAATAATACATTTTTGTAATTGCTTGTAATTCTCGCTCAGACATATGCATAGAATCTTAGACGCTTTGGGAAAGTCTGCTCCCATAAGCGCATTTTCAACGAAGCAGCCGCTGATTGACTGGAGGCCCCTATTCGCCGCCCAGTTGCACGTAAAAACCTTGTTAGACCCATACTGAACTGCCGTTGTGGCACTTAGTTAACATCTCACGTAGCTTGAACTGCCCTGTAGTCGCTGTGCTACACAATAGAACGCCCGTCGGAGTGCGAACGGCGCCCAATTGCGTTGGACGCCGCCGCCGCTAGAAACATGGTGGCCAAATTGAACTTGCCTGCCACCTGCTCAGCGTGTGTGTGTGTGTGTGTGTGGTGTTGCGTTGCTTAGCTGCTGGGGAATTTGCCAAACAACTGCATGCGCTGGAACAACTCGTTGGTCATGTGCGGTGCTTGTAGCGTCGGCATAGCGCCATAAGCCGTCGGATTATAGCTCAACGAAAAGTGAGGTGCGCCTGTTGGTGGTGTTGCAGCTGTGATCGGTGCTGTTGGTGGTGACGCCATGCCGCCTGCTGCGGCGGCGGCGGCTGCCATTTGTGCTGCTCCACCATACATGGCGGCCTGATGATAGACGGCGGCTGCTGCCAATGGAGGCGGCATGCGTTGGTACAGGGCAGCGGCAGCAGCGGCTGCGGCACCCATATAACCGGCAGCGCCAACAAATGGTTGTGCATTGTGGTAGGCAGTGGGTATGGTTGGTGGCGCGCCATAAGGACTCATTAGTGGCGAGAACATGGCTTGACGGTAGGCAGCCAAACGTGAACGACTTGCACCGGGATTTTTACGACGCAATTTGCCGGTGGTCTCACCGATGAAAACCTCTTCGGCGCTGGGGTCCAACACCCAGTAGTTGCCCTTGCCGGGATCGTCATAGCTGCGCGGAATCTTCGTGAAGCATTTGTTCAGGCTCAAATTGTGGCGTATGGAGTTTTGCCAGCCGCGCTTATTCTTCGTGAAGAAGGGGAAGCGTTTAATCAAGTATTCATAGATACCGCTAAGCGTCAAACGTTGCTCCGGGCTATCCTGTATGGCCATCATGATGAGCGCGTTATAGCTGTAGGTCGGTTTTTTGTGTTTGTTGTCGGTTTTGCCGTCTGCGTCTGCGTCCGCGTCCGCGTCCTTATCCTCATCCCCTTCCTCGTAATCTTCACCACTCTCCACTTCGTCGAGTTTATCTTCACCGGAGGTGAGCGAATCGGCGCCACTGCTCATGGGTGTCGAGGTGCGCGACGGTGTCTCGAAGCTGTCGATGCTGGCGAGATCATCACTCACGTAGGCCTGCTCCGTTTGATAACTGCGCATCGAATTTTGTTGCGATTGTTGTGTTTGTTGGATCGGTTGTTGTTGTTGTGGTTGTTGATACGCATGTTGTTGCTGTTGTGCGCGCTGATAAAGCGCTTGGTTTGTTTGTGCTTGGGTTTGCACCAGCGGTAGCGGCTTCGTCGTGCTCTTGGCGAGTATGGCATCGATGGAGAAGTTGGTTGTATGCTCCATGTTGTAGTATTTCACCATTTTCACTTATTTGTTTTATTTTGATACTAAATTACAAATTCACTTTCCTCTTATAGCCACTACTGTGTATTTGAAATGTTTTTATTGTTGTTTTTGCTTTCTTTATTTGCAAGAATAACTAGTTCACTACTCTAACTATAATTGTATAAGCATTCTCTCAAGACAAAGTCAAACTCAATACTGACTCTACACCCGCAGTTGGCGCGGCTTTTATAGTCACACTCTCTTCGACCCGCGCGCACAACAAAACACACACATGCAATATTTGACGCACTACAAATTACAGATGTGTGACAGTGTGCGTGCGCTCTCACACATACATGCACTCGCGCTGTCAGCCACCACACAGCAATATTTATCTTCCATTGACTTGTCTTAACTGTAGTGACTCCGCCTTTGCGCGTGCAACAACAACAACGGGGAATGCCGGCAGCCATACTCGCGTTCCACAGACGGCATTTGTGGAAGCCAGGCAGTGTGGCTGCAGCTCTGCACGTAAGCAAAAGCATGCGAGTGTGTGTGAGCAGGAGAGGCAAGTGTTGAGCAGCATAGCAATTTGGTTGTTGTTTGTGTGAAAAACCACCCCTAAGTCAACGCTATTTATTAACTTTGTTGTGTAAGTAGTGCAAGCTGCTGTTGCCGCGTACATACATCTGTATTTATGTATGCGTATTTATATACATATATGATGAGTATATATGTATGTATGTATATACTAACGTTTATGCCCTTATATGTACATATAAATATACGTTTTTGCATTTCACCGCGCTTACCTGTGCCTCTGCTGGCCGCTTTGCTGCCCGACTGCAGTTCACATTATTGTTGATGTTGTTGTTGCCGCATTTGTTTTTGTTTTTTTATTCTATTTTGTATACTTTGTTGGTTTGGCGTCAAAATATCCATTACAACAATCCAAACAGGGTGGATTTGCATGCAAGCGCGCACGAGGAGCAAACTGCGTCAACAACAACAGCAGCAACAACAGCATAACAGCAAAATAGAAGTCAAAATATATAGCTAAAGTTGCTAAATAAGGGCAAATAGCGAAGTTTTATTCTTTTCTGGCTACAATAGACAGTTCTACGATTTTTCGCAATAACAAAAACATGTTATGTTGTTGTTTTTTATAAATGTTTTGCTGTTATTTATGGTTGTTGTTAACTTGCCAGTTTAGTAACTTTGTTTTAAAGCAAAAAGTAAGGACAAAACCGCATATACATATGTACATATGTATATTAGGGTGATTCAAAATTTTTTTTTTTTCGATTGGTACTCGGAAAAATAGGTTTCTAGACACCTCTAAGAAAGCCTCTCCAAATATGAGTTTTTAATTGTAACGGGAAGGTCCTCCAACATACAGTATTCTATTTTTTCTTATTATCAGATAGAAAAATTGATATCTCGCTACCAACAACTTGAAAAAATATCTTGTTCCTTAGATTTTGTAGGAAATTTAATGCTCTACAAAAAAGGTCTCCACGATATTTTCGTAAACCCAACCGTTTTAAAGATATTAACGGTTGAAGTTTGATTATTTTTGGGAACTTTTTTTATTTCTTATTAATTTCATAACTCAATTAAAAAAATTATTATGAATGATGAAACTCATGGGTTTTAGAGAGGCTTTCTTAGAGGTGTCTAGGAACCTAAAAAAATTTTTTTTGAATCACCCTAATATATAGTATATAAATACATACATACACACATATGTACACTTTATACTATGTACATACATATGTATGTCCATATGCCGAGGCTCTTTAAAAGTCGGTGATTCAGAAGTCTGGCTCAGTAGCCGCCCTTTTGTGTTAAAAATATTTAAATAATTTTTTTATATACGCAAGTAAATGTTTCTGAGTAAGTAGGCCTTTATGAAGATTCAAGACTGGGATAACTCGTTCAAAAAATATAAAAAATATAAAAATAAAATTTTAAATTTACTATTTTTTAACATTAGTTTTAATTTTCTGAGAGAGTTCTGTAGGAACACGAGCATTGGCTTTCAATGGAGCAATGAAGCAAAAATAAATTGCATTGGAGCCGATGTTAAAACGTTTATTCATCGCCCAAAAGGCCGAACTTTAAAGCCAAAATACAACAAGAAAACGATAAAGCATGGTGAAAGTAATCTAATAGAATAGAAGAATTGATATTGGAATGAATCAGCATTCCTACTTACACATCATAAGTCAAACAATAGAGCGATTCTCATTTGAAGCCATGTCTGCAAATCGTATTTTGATGAAAGATAATGTTCCAAAACATGAAGCCAGCGCAGTGAAGGATCGGTTTTCTACCGAACATTTTGATGTATAGGAATTACCAGCACAAAGTCAACAACTGAAGAAGATAGCAAAACTCTGGAGTGATGTAAAAGTTAAGATCGGGCAAAAAATGTCATAATTTAGATGATCTTTGGGTTGGCGCTAAGGAGGCGATGTATGCCATTCCACGGAATAGATGCCACAAACTGTCTTGAAATCGAAAAATTAGATATTAACTTAATTAATAAAGAATATAACGGGTGATCCAAGTAGAAGTACTTTTTTAATAGCCTTTTTTAACAGATCACGAGTGAGCCGTGTCAAACTGTCATATTATTATTGTTTGGAATTCGATTATGGGAAGACTTGTACCTAAACAACGTTTAAAGATCGTTCAACTTTTGATTCAAGAGTTTCCATTTCATCCAAAAAAAACAATGGTTTGGTCTGGAATCAACGGACCATAACCGACTCTTTGATGCCTGAAATTGAAGCTCGTGATCTTGGCGACATTTGGCTTAGACAAAATGGCGCTACTTCCCACTCATCACATCAATCAGTGAATTGATTGAGAGAACACTTCGGTGAGCAGATGCTTTCAAGTTTTGGGACCGTCGTTTGGCCATCAAGATCGTGTGATATCCCACCGTTTAGACTTTTTCCTGTGGGGATATGTAAAATCTAAAGACTGTGCGGACAATCACGCTTCGATTCATACCTTGGAGCAAAAGACAACGCGTGTCATTTGCCAGTTATCAATCGAAATGCTCTAACAAGTCATCGAAAATTTGACTCAACGGATGGGTTACCTGAGACGTAGCCGCGACCAACATTTGAAAGAGATGATCTTCAAAAAATAAATGCCAAAGAATATTCTATCGAATGATAATTAACAATCTCCATTAAGCTTGAAGTTTCTGTATTTTACTTTAACAAAAAGTAGGGGTCCTTGAACTGGATCACCTTTTATAAAATTTTTTTCAATCTTTTCATACTTCCAACTACCACAGAATGACTTTTTCACGCATTTTTTTAACAGTGTTGAATGATTAAAGATTTTATATAAGTTTTTTTTTTTTATAGTTATTATAGGTTTTTGTATGCACTTTCATATTTGAAATAATTTTGCAACAATAATCCGATCTAAACGAAAAATATTTAGCTTAAAATGTATATTATTAATGCAAAGGAAGTCTTTGTAAGTTTTAAGCTGCCTTTAAGGGCTGATATCTACACATATACAAATCTTATAAGCATATCTAATATATCTAATACGTTTATAAATCCCATATAAACCTCTTCTTAACAATTGCGGCCCCAAAAAGTGGTATATGATATGTGTACAGCTTCTGTTAGTAATAGAGCGCTGTTAACGAAGGTAGTAACAAGTGCTGTAAACAAGTTCATTGTCGCTTGAAGAACGAAAGAGTACAGAGATAATTATGCTAGACGGTAACAGAGTCGAACACAAAATCACTTATGTTATACAAACACTGCTGTTAACGTTAACATTGCAATATTTAACATTTGCTTATGCTGTTGTGTTAGTGAAAATTGTATTTTTGCATAACTCAAACCTAAAATAAGGATGACGAGGAGTCGAAGGAAAATTATGTTATTATATTCCCATTGAACTTCCCAAAAACAAAACCTTTGTTATTTTTTTGGATGTATTGCAATGACATTACGCACACATACGAGTGTTAACTCCATTGTAGGCGAAGCACTTAAATATTTGCTTGGATGTGTGTGTACATTGTATAGACTGTAATTAAATTTAGTCTCCCTGACTTGTAGCTGTTAACAATGGCAGCGCATTTATTGAGTTCATCCGTAACTGTAGCATAAACGCTAATAAAATCATAAGGATGAAGGCAAAAGACAAAAGACGGCGACGTTGGGAGAACACGTGCAAATTACGTGGAAAGAACCGGTGTATTGGGAAAACCCATTTTCTACGGTGGAATATCCAAGACACAGAATACTTGTAGAACGGGTGATTGATTTGCAAGGTGTTGACAGTTTACTAAAAAATATGTAATACAGCGCCGAGCATAAATATTGTTGTAATGGAAGAAAAAATAATTGATAAAAATTAAGTTGAATTAAGCTGATATTTAAAACTAAGGGAAGCTTAAAAATTTTTAATATTAACATTGTATATGCATATGTGGCCAAAGTTTGAACGACATGTGGGTAAACTAGTCAAATATATTTGGTAGTAATTACAGTTCAAAAAAAAATTTCCAAAAAAGATGCTTTTATGAAATAATTGTATAATAATACACTAAGAATTACTTTTATTTCATTTCGCAAATAACCATTACGCACATTTTGTCATTTCGTGGCCCTACTTTATCACAAAACGGAGGAATGTTAATTTTAATCCTTTAGACCTTGGTCTGACTTTGATATTTAAATTGACTTTTAGGCAAGTATTTGCGTGTTATTTATATATTAGAGATATGGTCTCTGAAGTCGGGCAAAAAGGTAATAAATTTTGGATCTTAACAATAGAATTGAGATTTTAAATTAGGTAGATTTATAAAGGGTGATTTTTTTGAGGTTAGGATTTTCATGCAGTAGTATTTGACAGATCACGTGGGATGTCAGACATGGTGTCAAAGAGAAAGATGCTCAGTATGCTTTGACATTTCATCATGAATAGACTTACTAACGAGCAACGCTTGCAAATCATTGAATTTTATTACCAAAATCAGTGTTCGGTTCGAAATGTGTTTCGCGTCCGTGTCCGATGAGCGATGAGGCTCATTTCTGGTTGAATGGCTACGTAAATAAGCAAAATTGCCGCATTTGGGGTGAAGAGCAACCAGAAGCCGTTCAAGAACTGCCCATGTATCCCGAAAAATGCACTGTTTGGTGTGGTTTGTACGCTGGTGGAATCATTGGACCGTATTTTTCAAAGATGCTGTTGGACGCAACGTTACGGTGAATGGCGATCGCTATCGTTCGATGCTAACAAACTTTTTGTTGCCAAAAATGGAAGAACTGAACTTGGTTGACATGTGGTTTCAACAAGATGGCGCTACATGCCACACAGCTCGCGATTCTATGGCTATTTTGAGGGAAAACTTCGGACAACAATTCATCTCAAGAAATGGACCCGTAAGTTGGCCACCAAGATCATGCGATTTAACGCCTTTAGACTATTTTTTGTGGGGCTACGTCAAGTCTAAAGTCTACAGAAATAAGCCAGCAACTATTCCAGCTTTGGAAGACAACATTTCCGAAGAAATTCGGGCTATTCCGGCCGAAATGCTCGAAAAAGTTGCCCAAAATTGGACTTTCCGAATGGACCACCTAAGACGCAGCCGCGGTCAACATTTAAATGAAATTATCTTCAAAAAGTAAATGTCATGAACCAATCTAACGTTTCAAATAAAGAACCGATGAGATTTTGCAAATTTTATGCGTTTTTTTTTTTAAAAAAGTTATCAAGCTCTTAAAAAATCACCCTTTATTAAGCTATGAAGGAGGATAGATGCATACAATCAAAGATAGTTGAGGGTATATTATAAAATAGTAAATGAGAATTCATCTCTAGAGAAACCACAAAATAAATCAAACGATTCAATATTAAATAAAACGGATAAAATTTAATCACATTCAGCTTCCTTTGTTTAAGGACACGACAACTACTCTAGTGATATCAAAATTTTCCAAACTTCTTCATAGAAATATGTCACAGAATCACATAAAATACATCAAGTCCTTGATATTTATAAGAACACATAATAATATTTGCTTTTTTTAATATTTGAAAATTTTTTGGATGTAAATCTAGTTTTGGGTAGCTTAGTTAAGGAGGGTAGTTGTGGGAAGGAATTATAAAAAAATTTATTAAAAATGCAATTATTTGATATTTTTCTAAACAATGAGGATTGCTGGTTCTGAAAAAATGAAAAATAGAGATATTACTTGTAATATCGAATACAGAATTTGTCCCAAATTTTGTATATATGGATATGTATATCTAACCAAATTTCGTTTGCGGAATTGTTGTTAATGTTAGAAAAGGCTTATTATTATTATTCAGTTATTATTAAATCACAAGCCTACGAGTGGTACAAAGCTTTCAAAGACGGTCGAGAAATCGTCCAAGACACGGTTTGATCTGGACGATCTTCGATCTATTCAACTGATGAAAATTTTAAAAAAGAGAAGAATGTGATGCTTGAAAATCGTCAGGCAAGTGTTAGAGAGATGACAAGAGAGCTCGACATCTCTCGCGAGTTCGTTCGAATGATTTTAGTGGATATTTTGGGTATGAAACTCGTTCTTGCTCGACTCGTTCCGACAGAGCTAATTTTTTTTCCAAAAAGAGTACCGTAAAGAGGTTTCTTTGGACATACTTGATCGTGCGAATTCCGATTCTGCATTTATGGAGAGTATATAATTGCCGAATGGTTTTTGAGTTTGACGTGAAAAAGAGTCAGCAAACATTGGAATGGAGGGAAAAACGAGTTAAAACAAAAAAAAACCACACCAAACCCTTCCAAAATCAGGGTGATACCCATTGTTTTTTCTAATATTCGTGGTTTGATTCATTTGTTCCGGAGGGACTGACGGTGAATAACGCCAACATTTGACCGTATTGGGGTGTTTTGCGGCCGGAATTGTGGGAGAAGAATTCATGGATTTTGCAGGTTGATAATGTACCTTCGCATCGAACCAGGTTTCTGACCAAATTTTAAGCAAAAGGCGCAATGAATACCTTCGGTCAACCAACCGTTTTCACCAGATTTCATTTCGTGTGATTTTTTCTTGTTCCCCAAACTAAAATTGCCGCTCCGTGGAACTCTCTTTCAGTTAATCGAAGAGATAAAACAAAATTCGTTAAAGGAGCTGAAGGCCATCCCAAAAAGTGCTTATGAAAAATGTTTCGAGGACCGAAATGGCATCTGGTGAGGATTGCTTTGAAGGCGACAAAATAAATACTGATGAATAGCTAATTATTTTGCGTTTTGTTTACAATTTCCGAGTACTTTTTTTGTTACAATGTATGTATGTATATATGTACATATGTTTTTATTACAAAAAAGTTATTTAAATTTTATTAAATAATTATTTTAATTATAAAAAAGTATTTGACAATATTATTCTAGTAAAATTGCTATTGTAATGGTTAGTAAAACCTTTCCAGATGTTATTAAGTACTAAAAATGTCAAGAAATCGGCTGAAATATATTGGTCATTAAGTTTCAACTAACTTTGTACGTCAGCAAAACTTGGTCATTGCTAAGTTGTTATTGGAATATTTGCCTTATTTTCACAGTAAAGTACATACATATACCCATTTCATATACATATATGTACATAAATCGCCTTGCAATCACATACCATACTTCTGTACATATGTATGTATGTCTGTCTATAAAAACGCTGGGCGGTCTATCAGCAACTTATTTATTAAACACTGCAAGGTATTCAATTAAATGCAATTATTGGCGACGCTTTATGAAAAAGGGGGCAATAAGAAAGGAGATAAAGAGCACAGCAAATGGCAGCAACGGCAGCAATAATTCTGTTGTTGACTTGGACGACAAAGCAAAGTTTATGCAAAATTTATAAGAGAGTGAATATGTCTCGAACACTTAAATGTTTCTAAACATATATATATATATATATATGTATATATAATAATGAATATATACTAGAGTGGGTAAAAACCAGAATATTTGTTTTTTTCACTTGGAACTCTAAAAAAGAGGTTCTTGAACGCCTTTAGGAAAGTCTGATCTTATATGAGTTCTTAATTGTAACGAGAAGGTCTTCAGCTTTATAATTTTCTATTTTTTCCTATTATCAGATATGAAAATTGATACTTCGCTTACAACTATTGACTATTTTTCAGAGTACCAAGCAAAACAAAAAAAAAATAAATTGCATTTTTTTTGACCCACCTTAATATATACATACAATATATCTGTACTTTCCTCAATACAAAAAAAAAAAAAACAAATAATCAAAACACATACAGATATCATGTGCGTAAATATACATATGTATATAGTACTTCAATGTACTATATTTCAATATTCATAGTTTTTACTTTTTCAACGATCTTTTCAACTTTTAATTAAACCTTTAATTGTTATTGAAGTTTGTTCAACAACATTTGTATAATATTTACAATTGAAATGTCTTGCCATTGTATACATTTCAGTATATATTTGTGTTAGTGTGTGTAAATATATGTACATGTTAAACATATATGCGTACTATGGCAATAATTGATTTTGAATTTTTTACTTTTTGTGAAAGCTGAAGTATAATTTATATGAATTTAATGGTCCTTGAGGCGTAGTAGAGGCTACAATGTGCTTAGATAAATACTCATATAATCATACAATAATAAATAAGCAAATAAAAATAATTAAAATAATCTAGTTCAATAGCTAAGTAATGGCAATTTATCGATTCAAATATTCTCTTTCATATTTCCTGTATAATTTTATGGAAATTTGGGAAAATGGCGTATCTCGATTTCGAGTATTTGATGTAAATGTTTTTGATTCAAATTCCTAATGAGGAACTCACCAGCCACAAATTTTCCCTTCAGATTTATTGAGTGGTGTAATCAAAAATAATTTTCAACCAATTAGCTATGCAAATCCGTGGTTTCAAGGACTACACATTAGGTAGTCAAATAAATCTTTTTGCATTTCTAATCAAACTTCAACTTATATTTTTTATATTTATACTAATAAATAAATAAACAAATTTGTACCATTTTGACCGATCTCTATTTGTCATTTTTCCGCTAGAGACATTATTTCATCAGTGTAAATAAAAATTTTGAAATTTCCAAAATGGAAGCGAGCTAACCATTGTTGTGCTACATGAACAGATGCAGAACCGTTTCCGCAAACTTCACAAATTTCTTTGGTGACTTTCTTCCCTTTTTTATACAAAAATTTCAAAATATAGCGAATTTCTTCATAATTTTCACCAATTTTTGAACAGCTGTAACTTTTTTTCAACCTCCCCGAATTTAACTTTTTTTTGGTATGAGACAATGTGATTGGTAGCACTGGAGATATACGACTGCAACGACATCTATTGACAAAATACGAAAAGACTTTTTCGACTAATCAATATATTATAAAATAAAAGTGGAAAAACCCAAAATATTTTTTGTATTGAAAAAAAATTTTTGTTTTGTCTAGAAAATATAAAAAGGTAATAGAAAAAAAATCTTAGAAACTTAGTACATATAAAAAAGAAGATGAAAAAATAAAAATTAAATATTTTCAAGAAATAGTTTTTGTATAGTAAAATAATAGTTTTTTTTTTTCAAAAACGAAATTGTTAAACAATTTCAAAAAATTCAAAAGTAAAAAATAAGCTAATGGCAATTTTTGAAACAAAACTCTGTTATAAAATATTTTACAGAAAATTAATATAAAAACCTAAAGCAGATAAAGTATTAAATAAAAGAATTTTCTGATAATTTCCAAAAATATTCATTAGTAAAAAGTAAGCTAATACAAGTTTTTGAAACTAAAAAAATAACAAGTTTTCAAATAATTTCAAAATATTTTTATAAGTAAAAATTAAACTTATTACAGTTTTTGAAACCGAAACTTATTGTTTTCTTAAATAAATCTAAAAAAAATTAGAAAAGATTTTCAGCAAAAATCAAAACATATTTAAAATGACAAATGAAGCTAATGCAACTTTTTGAAATTGAAAACAAAAAAATTATTAGATAATAAACATAAGAAAAAATTTAAAACAGATAATAAATAAATAAATGTTCAGAATATTTTAAAGAATACTCAAAGCTAAAAGTTAACCTTTTGCCATGTTTTTGATTAAAAATCAAAAGTAAAAAAAAAAAATAAATATACGAAAAATAAAAATATGAAAAAAGTGTCAACAATTATTTAAAAATAAAAGTGAAGCAAATGTAAGTTTTAAAAATATTTTTTTAATAAACAAAAACAAAATAATTTAAAAAAATATTGAAATTGAAAAAAATTGAAAAAAATTCAGAAAACTTCAAAAAATATTTAAAAGCCCATGCGCAATTTTTCAAAATAAACGAGAATAAATTGTGTTTAGAAAATTAGAAAACGTATGAAAAAAAGTTCCAGAAAGTCGCAAAAATTACTTTAAATTAAAGAAAAGCTAATTTCAGTTTTTGAAGCAATAAAACATTTTTTTTTTGTAAATAAACATTGGAAAAATTAAAAAAAAAAATAAAATTGAAAAAACCAGAGAGTTTAATTATGATTTTCCAAGTAAAAATGCCAGTTTTTGAAAAGAAAATAATTATTTTCTGAGAAACTAAATGTCAAAAATAAAATTTTTTTTTAATTAAAATAACGATTTTTAGAAAATTTCATAAGAAATTAAAGTAAACTTCGCCTAGTTGCAATTTTTGGTTTTCAAATAAAGATAAGTTTGAAAAATAATTGCTTTAATTTAATTTGGAATAAACAAAAAAAAAAACAAGAACAATTTTTCATCTGCAAAAATTAGTAAAAAATATATATAAAAAAAATTAAAATTATAAATATATTTGTTGTTGTTGTAAAAGTGTAGAAATCCATTAACTAATATTTTAGAATTTTACTGACTGAGAATGATAGTTTTGGATATACAAATGTATAAGTACGTACTATATATACATACATATACATATATAAAGTCTGTTACTTGAGTCTTTCCATGTCCTTTCAAGGTCTTGGTTTACACGATGACAGTTTTGCTGAAAAAACTTAAAAAATTAACAACTCAGTACAAGAAAATATTACTTGAGAGTTAACCTACTTATATAAAAAATATGTAAAACACCAAAAGTCTTGTACATAATAAACATATAAGTATATAGGACTAAAAAAAAAATCATAGAGAGCGTGACTAAATTTCTTCAAAGCAGAAAAACGTTGCAACAAGAAGTAATATCTCAACAGACCTCACAAGTTTGCACTCCAATTGACCACATCAGTACAGATTATGGCGCATTAGTACCACTAATGGTTGAATAATGCATATAGTAGAAGGCTATAAAAGACCGTTATGATTTCAAAATATATGCTGAACAACTACATGTTTGTGTGTGTGGAAAAATGTCTTTCGCTACGCCTAAGCGATGACCACAAAATCCACGCAAGCAAACCAACCAATCGGAATGTGTGGAAAGCTCAGGAACTCCTACATAGATGAATGCCCCACCGAGGAACGAATGCAAGCGAAATCGCTACGGACGAAGAGAATCACCAGCATAATGCACATTATCGCCAATGATGACGTCCAATATGCACACAAGTTCCACCAGTGGTGCAACGAAAGGCGAGTGAATATGCGCACGGCAAGTGATCATGTGATCGGGCGATCGTGCGATCAGCATGCTGACCAAAATGAGCGGTCAAGGGAAGCGACCAATTTGCGACCGAATGTGTGACCAAATGGGCGACTGGAACAGCGACCAAACTGCGACCAACACACATCCATACGAAGTGGCCAACTAGAAATGGGCATAATCACTGGCGACCGCCAAGCGTGCGTAACATTTGAAGGTAATCATGACGGTTTTTTATTTCAGCAAATGAGCCTCGTTTACGCTACAAAAGCGCTCAACAAAGATGTCCTTTTGTGGCACTGATTTTTCTCGCTTTTCACGCGCTCACTTTGCGTGCTAAGTATCGGATTTGTTGTTGCTTTTTGAATAGGCATTAAAGCGTGTCGTGACGTTTTCGGCTGGCTGTTGTGGTCCGTGAAATGTGGCCGATAATGCAACCAACAATGCGACGAAGCAGCCGGCTGAAACGAACACACACCGGCATACTTATTTGACTAACTGACTGCAGTTATGAAAGACTAAAGGTCTGAATGGCGAGCAGAATGACTCGCATTTAACGGTTGTTTTGTACGCTAACTAGGCTCGAATTGGAAGTGCTTAGAGTCAAGGTAGTTGCAGTGGCAGCTGGTTAGTAAATTGAAAAGTATTTCTCGTCTCGGCATATATTATTAATGATTAACATATATATAATCGTGATATGAGCAAAATTGGTTCACAAAATCGGATTTTTTTTCAAATATATCGATAGCAGCGACATCTATCGAACCTAAATATCCATCCAGGAGGTACAGATAAACTATCAAGATAAAAAGTTGGCAAAATTTTGCAATAGAGGCCGTATGTCAGCAAAAAGGGGTCAAAAATTATCTTCCAAGGCATGAACCGTCTCAGCCTTGTCTGTGTAGATTTGATAAAAATAGTCCATCTCAGGTGTTGGAGACCACCAGCAAGGTTGCATGGAATGAATCGCCATCTTCTAGGAACCAAAGGTGGTCAAAATCAACAACTTCTACTTCAAAAACGAAAAGGTAAACATAATGACACTGTAGTTCCCCTTTGACTTTGATATTATGCCTGTTTTAATTTTTGAAGAAAAGTGGACAAGTGATTCCCTATACTAAGCCAAACAGTATCTTTTTGAAGACGCAAAAGCGACTCAACCATACCCATTCCATGATCGCTCAAATGATCGAATATGCTGGACGATTACGTTGACAACTTGGAAAAGTTGTTCCGTAGGAAAGGTTAGGCTTGATTTCTCGTGAATCCACGACTAATTTCATTCGGCCTGGAAGAGATAATTGTCCGTTATAATTCCCAGAAATCTGCCACAATTTTATTAAGGCGGCTAATATCATTTCCAGATCGAGCCGGGTTCGTGAAATATATAAAAACGAGAGGCTTCGGCCATAGTCTGACGACGTCTGACTTTGCCAAGCTGCGTCCGCCGAAATCTTTAACCTCACTGAGTGAATGGGACAATGTTCAGTCAGGATGCCTATCAATGCGGCGATGTAATCTTTGCTAAAAGCTTGTTGTTCAATTGACCTTTTACAATCCACTCTGGGCCAAATGGCTTTCGCAACCCGAAAACTATTTCAGATTTACTTGGGTTGACGGCCAAGCCGCTTATTCGTCCAGGAGACAAAACAAGCGATATTTAGAAGTTTTACCTTAAACTATAAGAAAAACGTCGGCAGCGTTGGCTGTCACCCGACAACCTCGTTCATTGATTTCTTTAAATAGCTCGTTAACTACCAAGATCCAAAAAAAGGGGAAAGTACCCCACCCCTGCTAACAAATCGTCATGCCTTTGCATTTACTTACTCCGCAATGACCATTCTGATGAGACTACGAGTATATATGAAGGGTTTGAATTTCGATCTACCTTCAAAGCCATCAATCGGCCAAATTTATCAACCCTGAAAGGTAAAAAAAAAGTCAAACGACGTTATCATACCATTTACGAATATCTGGGTATGAGAAAACTCTTAGCAAAGGGGATGCCATCTCACTTTCCTCCAAAAGCAATGACAAGTTGATGATTCGGAGCAGTGTTTAGATATAGCCAAGACTAGTAAATCCGCCCAATCGACAGTCATCCGAGTGGACTGCTGGCGATGAACCCGCTCGAAAGCGTGGCAAAATGCAACAATCGGCAGGCAGGGTTATGGCGACTATATTTGAGGATGCGCATGCAATAATTTTTATTGACTTGAACAGGAAAGAATCATGAATAGCGACTAATATATGCGTTATTGGAGAGTTTGCAAGACGAAATCGCGGAAATAGGGCCGCCCGCGAAAATACTGTTTATCTAAGACAATGCACCGTGCCACAAGTCAGTGGAAACGATAGGGAAATTCCCTGAATGGAGCTTCGAATTACTCCCGCATCCACCGTTTTCTCCAGATCTGGCCTCTAGCGACTATTTCCTGTTCTGGAGTATCAAAGGAATGCTCGCTGGGAAGAAATGTTCTTCAATTGAAGAGGTGATCGCCGAAACTGCGGCCTATTTTGAAGCAAAGGACAAATCGAACTACATAAATTTTATGGTCGCTCTAATCAGTAGATTATCCTCGAAGGGAACCATGAAGAATAAAAAAAAGCGAATTTTGTCAAAAAAAATGTGTTTTGCTGGGGAGGCCCGGGACTTTTCAATTGATCTGCTAATTTGGGAAACTATGCACCCATGACATATTATTTTTTATGGAGTTAGTCAATTGGCCAATCGGTATTAATGATACTCGTACCAAGATTGCTCGCAATCTTTAACAAAAACCATGATCCAAACAAAAATTTTTGAAATAAATAATTTTTTCACTTTCTAGGCGGATAACCTTTTATTCAATTTAGGAGAAAAAATAAATGTTTGCTCACGTCAAGGAAGAACACTTGACGTTTCAACTTTATCACAATCGCTCGTAGGAGGATTATCGCTTACGCATAATAGGCCCAGACTCAGGCTCAAATTCGGTTTATTTAGTCATTCCGCTCTGTAATTACAGAACATTATTCAAATGCAGGCAACAAAAGATTACCAATAAATCTCTAAATTTACTTAGATATTGGGATGAGCGTGTGTAAAAAAGGACTAAAGTTGGAAAAAAAGAACAACAATTATGCTGCCACAACAGCTAAAGTGTCGACTGGCAACAATAAGCGGGCGAGTCAAGTAGATAATGAAGACGTGCCGCCACAAGTGGTCCGATTGGCGGTGCGCTTTGATATCGAGACAACTTGACAAAACAAGCGATTTGCCTTCGAAACAGGCATTTTACAAAACAACTATAGGGACATACATATGTATATATGTAGATATATGTATGTATGTTTGTATGTGTTTTGTGTGTGTTAGTGTGGAAAGCATGTGTTTTAGTTGAATTTTTGCCGGCATTGCGCACTTTCACAATTTCGTACAATCAAAACGGACTGAGTCCTTTGGAGTCCTTTGCGCGCGGCCACTTTCACATGGCACTTTGTTGTTGCGTGTGCTCGTTTTGGCTGATGTCTTCATTTCCAATTTGCGCACATATGCACATATGTATATATTTATAGTATTACAATTGTTGTTTTTGTTGTATATCTTGTTCTTGCTGCTGTTGTGCCACTTTGTTTGCCTGTGTACCGCAACAAACAACACTGACTGACATCCAATAGCCAACAATAAAAACAAGCAAAACAATTAAAAACAAAAAAAATAAATAAAATCGGAGGAAACAACAACAAAAAGAGAAAGCAGCGTGACTACGAAAAACTGTAAAGGATGAGAAGCGAAAACGGTACACCTTAGCCGAAGCAGTAGCCTGATTGTCGATAATTCAATTTTGCCGACGACGACGATCGTGGCGCATTGGCGGCAAAGTTCAAACAACAAGTGGAGAAAAAATGTGCACAACAACAGCAACAACGAAAACAATTGAAAAATGAGCAACCAAATTCGAAATAGAATTGTCAGTGCCGACGCGCGAGTCAGCAGGCAGTCAGCAGATCCTTGCAAGGCGATGCGAACGTCAAAGCACGAAAGCCGAAAGCCGCAAAGCAAAAAATCTCTCAACTCATGCGCTTGCTTATACGCCCACAAATGGGTACAGGCATACTTACTTACTTACTGACTCATTACTTTTTTGTGATTTTTTGGTTTTTTTTCGGGTCCCTAATTGAGTTGGAAATTTGCAAATAGCGTGACTACTGTGGCACAGCAAAAGGATGCCGACAAATGATTGTTTATATCCTTCCAACGCTATGTGTACACATGCAAGTAAATATGGATGCACATATGTATGTTTGTGTGTGTGTACTGCAAGTATGTGGGCGACCAATTGCCAGCCACTGTGGGCTGTTTAAAGCCATTACATTCGGTAGGCAGTGGCTTGCTGTTAAATCCTTAGAGGGAGAGCGAGTCGCAGTTGGCAGTTGAAAAATTAAATGAAGCAAAAGAATGGCACAACAACACATTCGGCATATCCAACCACGTTTTGCAACGAATTATGACAATATCGACAAAACTAATTGATTTAAAACACCATAATCGCCTTTGAGTTGTATGGGCCCCGGTGGCCGGCGCAAATGGACCGCCAACAACGTGCAGGATGTGCGGCTAAGTAGTACGCAGGAGGGTAGAGGTTGCGGTTTGAGATCAGAAATATGCAGCTTCTAACACATACACGTTTATGTGCCTAGATATCATTGTGAGTACGTACATACATATGTATATCATACATACTTATATACATATGTATGTACATCTAAACATATTCATATAACTAATATTGTCTATATTGTAAGTAAAGATTTTAATAAAAAATGCGGTGAACTGCAGATTTCGGTCGATTATAAAAATTCTGAATCCCGATTTTTCGGGATTATGGTATTGACATTTCGGGAACTCGCGTCACACACTTATGTGTATATTTTTTCTTCAAAATAAATGTAGATATTACAAAATTCATTTCGCGCCCCTTTATTTTTCGGGATCCCGATATTATTTTACAAACATGTTTTTGTTTTATCGAGAAAGTTTTTTATAACCTTTTCGAACGTACTTACCAACATTACATATTTTTGGATTTTAAAAATTCTGAGTCCCGGTATTTTTCGGGATTAGGGTATTGCTATTTCGTGAGTCCGCATCATACACTCATCTATATATTTTTTCTTCAAAATAAGTGTAGCTATTAAAAAATTCATTTCGTACCCCTTTATTTTTCGGGATCCCGATATTATTTTACAAATATATTTTTTTATCGAGAAAGTATTTCATGACCTTTTTGAATATACTTGCCAACATTATACATATGCTGATAAAAATTGTGAGTCCCGATTTTTTCGGGATTATGGCATTAACTTTTCGGGATCCCGAATCATATATTGAGCACTATATTTTTCTTTAAAAACGAATGCAGATATTAAAAGTAGCATATATATTTTCGGGATCCCGATATTATGTTTCTGTTTCATAGTACACGTATTTCATAATGCTAATTTTTGACCTTCCGTGATTTGAATTTTCTTGAATCTTTTATTCAAAAAGGCGATTAGTAATTTGAAATACCATCATGGATCTACTTGGGTTTATACACTTGGCTAATTATTAATTTATTCCATAGCTATGAGGTAGAATATTTAGAATGATTTGGACATAATATACATATGTAATAATCTGAGGACATACATACATATACAGATTTGATATTATCCTTGAATTTGCTTTAAGGTTTTAACAGAGCCTCTAAATCCGTAGAATGACCTCTTTTGTCGTTTGATGATAATGGTATTTTATAGGTTACAACTTAGAAGTCTGTCAGAATATCATAAGCCAGTAGATTTTTTTGTTCGAAAAAGTCCATATTTAAGCCCAATATCCAATTCCTATAGCGACTCTTAGATTTTCCGAGTCTTCGCTTTTCTGCGAGACCTTTCGACCTATATAGCAAATATTTCCCTTTTGTCTTCACTCATATCCAAATTTTATGATCTACCGAAAGATGGTGTTCAAACAAAATTAAATGGTTTTGTTAAGATTGAGTTGAAGGTACTTCCAAACACCATAAATAGTTTAGATTTTTTTTTATTTTCACAGACCAATCTATGATTTTCTATTGTCCGGTTAAGAGACAAAAGGTTGGCATGCCTTCAAATCGAACAAGCCGATAAAGATCAAGTAAAAAATCATGAGATTCTAATAAGTAGTATTTAAGCGTGGGTGTAAATTTGGTCCAGAAATTTCTTGCAAAGCACATATATTAAAGAAATTTCGATGAAACTCCATGATCTTAAGTCAAAAGTAAAAAATTCTCAGATTTAGATTTAAGATTACAACCAATAACTTCAACGCAACAATAATCCGTATCACAAGCAGTGGAGAGACCTTTTCGAATCAGCATCTTGTATAAACTCTCATACATCCATATATACAAAAGGATACCGTGCCAAATTAGACCTTTAATAAAAGAAAATCATCGCAGATTATGGTGGATTAGTAGCTCTAATCTATATCTAACAAATTTTCTCATAGCACTAATCAGAATCTTCATGGTTGGAACATTGCAAAAAACGGCCCAATAACGTATCTACTTATAATTGAGTTCGACATGGCTCGAAGATAACCGCACAGCTAAATTATGGCAGTTGATTGCCGAAAAAGAGCTCTCGATCTCCAACGTAGCGCTGCGCCCACGTCGGGTAACGAATTCTGCAATTATTTATGCTTTCAATGCAGAGAATTGGTACATTATTGGCAATCATGACGCAGTTTATGGCATGAATCTTTGGATGTCAATGGTGGAACTAAAGGCGACTGCAGATGAACACCGCAAGTGATCATGTGATCATGTCATCATTATGTTGACCACATGAACGGTTGAGAGAGCGACCAATGTGCGACCGATTGTGTGACTAATTAGGGAGACAATAGCGCAATGGACTAAGTTAGTGTGTGCCGAAAGGACTAATGTAACATAAATCGAAGAGAGCGTTATTGAGTTGTATTTGGAGAAAAAAGAGAGTGACATTATATTAGAGTGTTTATAGAATAATTTTAGTAGTTCTTATCTAATATTTAAATGATTAAAGTTAATATAATTTAGAAAATTAAAAATATAATCTAAAAAGGATTGTCTAGGGGTAGTTAAAAAACGTAGCATACATTTTAGCGCGTAGCTAAATTTTTTTTAAAGAATGCTGAACTTATATATATGGGTACATATTACTAAGAAGAAAGCTTAAATGTGGTAAACACTACAAATATTCTAGAAAAGATTGTCTAGGAGGAGTCCATAAAACGTAGTATACATTTTAGCGCGTAGCTAGATATTTTTTTAAAAGATGTGGAACTTATATAGTTACATATAACTATGAAGAAAGCTTAAATGTGATAAAACACCACATTTGTTTTCTAAAATAATAAAAAAAAATTGCAAGAATTTTTCTAACAGAAAAAGTCACAGTTTTCCAGATATTTGACTTCAATTGACTTCATTTCAAGCATATCCTGGCCATTCGCTACAACTACACTAAAATTGAGAAGACAACAATAAGAAATGCACAACAATTCTACCACATTGATCGTAAACTTCAGCTTCTCTCCAACACAAACACACATAAACACTCATATACAAATACTCCCGGCTCACCATTTCCGATTGGCTACGCATTGGGGGTGTCCTGCAGCTCTGCTTCACTCAACTGTATATACACAATGGATGAAAATATTTTCCTCCTGTTGTCAAATGATCACTTTTAATGTCTCACAATCGGCGTGACGAATCGATTCCATCCACCAGTTAGACGTTCTAATCATTTCTCTTCTGTTTCTATTCTCTGCTATTCTTTGTCCATTCAATGTTGTTGTTGCTGTTGAAGCATTTGCACATGGTGTTGGTTTTATGGTGTGTATGTTTGTATATATGTGTTTGACAAGGATATAGGGATTGATAGGCGAATTGGAAAATGGAAATAACTCAATCAGCAGGACAAAGCAATGGTTGCGACGTGAAAAATGTTTTTTATGCACAAAATGGTCATAAAATTTTGCTTGGTGGGAAGGAGCATGTTCTCATTGGCAGAATATGTGCAACCACAAAGCAAAAAATTGTCGTTGAATTTAGTTGCTAGTAATTGGTAGGGTCTTGAATTGAGATTTTTCACAGTCACAAATGAATATATATAATCGTGATGGAATTGAGGCTGACATATGTATATCGCGTAAAATATTATTAACCGCCTTTGATTCACCAAATCTCTGTTCGCTACAGTGCAGCTCTGCTCGCTTGTCAAAAAATTGCATGAGAAAGCAATAATAAAGTTAATTAGTTGAATTCAATACAAGATAGTATCTGGATACCTCATTAAAGTGGTATAACAACTTGCCATTCTTTCTCTATTGTGTTATAAAAGTTCTTTTAATGAAGGCCTAATGTTTGTTCGATTCGCCACTCGCTAAGTTTTGGCCAATAAAAAGGGCTTAAATATTTCATAACTAGAAATCATTTCTGTCAAGAAACTCGCAATCATAAATTCTACCAAATATGGCTCTAATTAGATCACGATTGTTTGAGGCCACTGACTCCGAATTTCGGTAGTAAATTTTATTAATTTTGACTTGTTGTTGGATCGTATATCCTTTCATGAGGAAATGACAAACCTTACTGAAAAGAAATGTCGAAAGAGCAGCAAAAATATGGCGTCGTTTGTTGCCCTATCGGTCAACTTCTGTAGTGCCCTATTAAAAACCCTTATAGGATATATATGTATCTATAACCTATAATATAAATGGATACCTGTTACGTAGGTTGCCTTTTATATTTCAAAATTCAATATCGAAACAGATTTTAATCATCGAAAATCGCTTTATGGTTTTTCAAAATATTCTCCATAAAGATCTATACACCTTTCCATACGTCTGAAACAATTGTCGAAGCACTTTTGCCATTCAGTTTAAGGTATCTCCAAAACATGCCTTTTGAACGCATCTAACGCCTCTTCAGGTGTCGAAAAATGTTGACTTCTTGGTTTATTTTTTACCAAGGATTTTGTCTTTCTGTGCAGTGAGTAAATCCACGTCCAAAGTTATTAAAGATTTAATGCCATTTTTTAGCCGAGAAGAATATTTTAAGTTACTGTAAACTACACAAAAAGCTCGCCAATTCTTAAATGTAAAAAGGACTACCAACACAACTGATGAAAATTTATCAAGCCGCACAATATCAAATGTTTTGTGATCTAGGACTGCGGTAAGGTTTAAAATAGGATTAAGAAGAGACCAACGTGGGATAGTGGCTAACAATGATGACTTGATGTTTTTAAAGTAATTTTGCGCCTGATAAAACTTTGTGCAATTCTAAGGCGTTTAACAAGATTCTCAGCTTGTCTTCCGGATTCGGGGCGTATCTTATTCGTCACACTGATTCGCTTCTGATTACCTGTAGATCTCACGAATTCTCCAAAGTTCTCAGTGATTCTCACGGGTACTCAGTGCCACTCTCTGGTTTTCCTGATTTGCATTAGATCTCATGAACTCCTTGCTTCTCCCCGGTTCTCAGTTACTCTCTTCAGTTCTCAGGGACTTTCCACGATTCTCAGTGGCTTTTCCAGATTCTCAGTGCATCTCATTGGCTCTGACTGATTCTCCTCTGATTATCTCTGGCTTTCACTAGTTCACCCCAGTTTATTACACAAACATTTAAAGAAGAGGCCGTAGAATCAGCAGTACTTCGGAAAATCGTAAACCGATACAGCTGACGTAACCTTGAGTATTTCAAGAGCTCGGAGATATAGTCCGCCGCCTCTAATTTAACGACGGAGGCTTAAGTTATTTATCGCAACTACATATGTATATCTACAATATATATTATTAGGTGTAATCTATTGCATTGTCTCGGTTAAGAACTCATGAATATTGATAACTTATCTCAAATTTACTACTTTTGAAGCATACTTTCAGGGAGATTTTATATTGGATTACAATTATGAAAGAAAGTAACGTTCGTAGCCCAAGACAGCAGTTCCTGGAATTGTGGGTAATGTGGAACAGACCCTAGGAACATAATTAGCAGAACAATAGTATTTGATAAAATTTGATGCTGGGAACAGGCAGGTCGAGAAGATGGGAAAAGAGTCCAATATTTGTACCTGATTTCATTAGATCCCTCAGAATGATAATATATGAGCTGACTGAAAACTTGAGGAATTCATCTTTTTAAAGGGATTTCATGTCTTTTTTATAAAAAGGGTGAATGATACGTTCGATTACTTTTTAAGAGTATTTGGGCCATATTCCCATTTGGTTAAACGTGACTAGGTTCGAATAAAGATTCTGAGCCACGGGATGTGCTTTTTGAGTTACTTCATCATTCTAACAAATTTTAAAGGATCTGATAAGAATGAGGAATGCATGCCATGAGTCGTTTGGAGCAATATCTCTAATGGAAAAGTTTACTGGGGCCATATTTTTCATTCCACATACTTTCTGGTAATCCCTAGAACATCAAAAAGCGATACACATTCTTGTCGGTGTCATGAAAAGTTTTCTTCTGTGCACTTTTCATCTTCCAACTTAATTCTTTTGTTCTTACTTAATAATAATTGACACATTTTCCATCCAAAACACTTAAGTTAAATAGTAATTTCAGGATTAAATATTTTACTTTGCGTGTTGGCCATTTAAAATTTGTAGAAAAAAGTGTTTTCCCTCAATTGCACGCATTGTTTTGAGGTTTAGCTCCAACCGAAAGGTGTGTGCTAGAAAACAAAGCGGCGCATATACATATTTATGTAATCATATATAGATTTTCATGTGTGTATATCTCTGTGTATGTGTGCTGTAACATTACAGCAGTCATTTCATTCTCCATTGTTCGCTCTTTGACTTTCTGATTGCCCAACACAGCCGTTTGAGCGCCTAAATGCCCATATCCTTTTTGTTGCCACACATGCCTCATATACATGTTACGTATGTGTGTGTGTGTATGATATGCTGGCCGTTGGCATTACGCGTGTTGATTGTTTCAGCGATCTTGTTGTCGTCCTTTATTGCGTTCGGCATGTTTGTTTGTTGTTTTGTTTGTGCAACGCTCGGTCGCTACCACGCTACGTTCACGCGGAGCTACGTTCAGGATCAAACCGCTGTTCGACCGCCAATCGGCCGATCGGCCAAATGTACAAATCAAGATGTCCCGCAGTGCGGTTAGAACAATTCACCTTTCATTTCACTTTTCGGCGGCGAGCATCAATACCAATTCGTAGGCACAAACACACAAAGAAACATACCAAAGTGAGGAGACATTGTGAGGCGGCGCGGAAGGTGATGATGCCTTTATGGCTGGCATTTTGCAGCCGCTTGTCACCGCGCCACACAATGTCATAGCCAAAGCAATATTTTTCTGTTTGCATATTTGTATGTGTGAGTATATATGGAGTTCTCGTTCTAATTGAGACATCCTGCTTTTGTGATTTTGTGGCTGAGACAAAAATATAGAAAACGCATTTATTAGCCGGCTGTTGTTGTCGATTTGGCCAGGTTTTGTTGCCACTAACGCTTTGTCCAACCAATCGTCAGTGCTGCCGAGTCAGCAGTCTCCGCTCTTGGAACGCACGTTCTTCTCGTTTTCTTCTTTGCACTACTTTCCTCCATTTTCCTTCAAAATGCCGCTCAAAGAAGCCGCTCGTTGGCGGCATTTGTGACATTTCTTTGGGAGCGTATTGTAGAAGCTACCGCCGCCGACAACTTGATCCTGCCTACAAGTGGCAACAATGCAACTGACATTTGTTGGTCGCATGAAAGAAGATAAAAAATGCACAACAACAATAGCAAAAAAATCGCCAGATTAGCAAAGAGTCACGTTGCAGGTGAAAATTGTTGACAATGCACCGTGCAATGCGGCGGCGGCTCTCGTGTAAGTGAAGAGATTAGTTGGAAATGTCATCATTTGGTTGGTGTCAACATTCGTAATTGAATTATTAACTGTTTATTAATGCGTATTTGGCGTAAGCTGGAGTTTCAAATGTTCCTAGAATGGCACGAAGTCAATTGGTGGCGGCGTTCCTGAAGCATTTGCGATATTTATGTGAGTACTTTGAGCGGATTAGCGCGAAGTCAGCTGTTTTTTATTATTTTCCGAAATGGGAGCGTGTTTAAAATGCAAGTGCTGCTTGAAAAATTCGAAAATGCATTTTGAAAACAGGTGAAAATGTAACAAAAATCAAATGGCTTCCAAATTATTATCCTCCTACATTACCCACTAAACCAGAAGCCATTGTTAGGAGATTAAGGCGAGGTTAGGTGGAAATAGTTTCTGGGAAGCTAATCTGAAGCTAAGTAGTCTTTATGTGGGTATTCTAGTCTAGAAATTAAAAAAAAAATCGATTTTTTTTTATATTTCAAAGTTTAACTATTCAAGAATATGTGTACAAGAGGATTTTTCAAAATTCAAATTATTTTCGGAGATATAAGCATTTTTCTGACCCGGCATCCAAACTGGTTCGGCCGGAACGCGAAATTTAAACGCGTTTTTCTCAAAACTGACTTTTTCGGAACGATACCCACGATTTCTCAGGTTCTACTGGACCGATTTACTTGAAGTTTTTACAAAATCTTTTTTGTAGGCTTGTCTATGGTTGAAACTAGCCCCATCCCCAAATTTTAACTTTTATTATTTTTTAAAAATTCGAAATAGTCAGAAAAAGTGATCCAAAAAAACTTTTTTTTAGGCAGTCGCCATTTTGTGAAAAAATTTTTTCCCCACTTTTCCGTAGTTCTGGTCATTGCGATATTATTCTAGATTAATAATATTTTTTTCTTTTTGGTTTCAGATAACAAGGAGGGTTGAAATCATGAGTATGGTCAGGTGGGAATTTTTTTACTTTTTTTAGTTTTTAATTTTTTTCTCTACTCTTCTAAAATTAACAAATAACTAGTAAAAACATTGGATAGTAAAAATATGCATTACCTTTTTGACGACACTTTCAAAATTACCTGAAATTCATGCTTCTGGACAAGAATACCCCCTTAAATTAGTATCGAGCAGACATGTAAATTTATTACTAAAAAAGTATAATATATTTTTAAATTTAACGATTTTATTGAACACAACCCTTAAAGTTCCCAAAAAAATCCAGTTTTTACTGAAATATGTTCGTTCTTGAACACAAAAAGGACCTAATCAATAAAATATCGCCAGTTGTACATCTTAAAGCAGACAAGTCACTATGCACTTGGTGCTCCCATTGGATGTGTGAGTGCCCATGCCCCGTTGTCTACCTATGGAGTTGAAGGTGCTTTTCGCTGCAGCGCTTTCCTTGAATTTTTATCCTCCCTCTCACTTCTCAGTAGCACCTCCTGTTTTTCATTAGATCTCATTGGCTTTCACTGGTTGTCCACTCTCTGTTGCTCTCGCTAGTTCTTCCCGGATCTCATTAGTTCTCGCCGGTTCTTTCTAATACTTAGTGGTACTTCCTGTTTCTCCCTGATTCTCAGTGGCTCTAACTAGCTATTTCTCCTTATCTCCGTAGTTATCCCCTTTTATCATTGGTACTAAGTGACACTCTTTGGTTCTGCCTGATTCTGTCTCACTAGTTCTTCCCGGTTCTCAGTGGATTATTTTTGTTTCTCCAAGGTTCTTAGTGGTTCTTCTCGGTTCTCCCCGATTCCGGTACCTCTCTTAGTTTTTCAGTCGATCACACTACTTCTCCATTGGTCTCAGGTGCTCTAACTTGTTCCACCGGGTTTCCAGTGGTTCTTACCGGTTCTTTCTGTTTTTCAGTAGCTCTCTCTAGTTCTGTTTGGTTCTCACTGGTACTCAGGGGCTCTTGCCGGTTCTCTATGCATCTCAATAGCTCTCAGTAGCTTCAACCATTCCTCTTGCTAGCTCTAATTGGCTTTTTCTGAATGCTTCCCATTGGTTCTCTCTGGACCCGTTCCGATTATTCAGATGCGACCGTCGTTTGAACGTAGGACGCTAGTTGAAATAAATAATAACGGGGTTTGGACAAAGCTGCAATTAACTAACTATAGTATAATGGATGCCAAGGGTTACCATTTTTCGGAATTTCTTTATTTTTAATTGTAATAAATTTTTGTTAGTACAAAATAAAAATATGAAAAAAAATTTAGACATTAAAATCCTAATATAATAAATCCAAGGTCTCTTCAAAGTAATTAACCACTTTGGAACTATTTACATTTGTTCAAGAAGAAACACTTCCTCAAATCAGGGAGCATATAACAACAATATTAAGGGTAATTGCGACGCGAAGTGTTGAAGTGCATACAACCACACACCCAGATCTATATGTACATATGTATGTGATTATAAAATATTTACATGCCACAGTGACATTTTCCACGTGTTTTTCCAACCAAATATTTTCGCTTCAGTGCTAACACAGCCTTCGCCCACAAGCAACAGTAATAGGCAAAAACAAAAAGAAAAAACCGAAAAATGAAAATCTTAAAATTTCAATTACCGGCGGCGGGGCTTTGATCTTTGCGTCTTGTTGACGTTGAAATTTGAGAAAAGTGTTTTTCTAATTCGCTTCCACAACAACGCACACGCATACAAATACAACACAAGCAAAAGGGGGCTAACATACATACAATTGTGGATACACATGTGCGACATACAAATGGACACCTTGAAACAAGTGGCAGCACACCACATAAGCGTAAGTAGACTATTAAGAGTTTTCATAATTTTTTTATGATTTATCTTTTTTTGCATTTTTGTTTTGTAATTAACCGACTTTTGAACACAACAAATACTATAACACCAACAACGCAGCGGCTGTAGTAGGTGGGGCGCGGGGTGCACAAACTACCAAGCCAAGTTGAATGCTTAGCATTTGATATACTTGTGTGGAAGCGTTAGCGACTAACTGCGGCGGACGGACGGACGGACAGACAGACAGCGTGCACGAAAAGCGTTGCATATGTTTGCTCTCAACAATGTATCAAATTTCACCAGACACAATGTGCAGCAATGGCAGTGTGAGCATAACAACAACAAAACCAACACGGCAACAACAACAGCACTAACAACTAACAGCGCACAAAAATGCAATGTCGTTTGTCAGTGGCAAAGGACAGGGGACAAAAAAAAACAAAAAAAAAACAACAAAGCATTTCGAAGCAACAACAAAAATATTTCGAAGCAACAACAAAAATATTTTGTAGCAACAACAAAAACATTTCGTAGCGACAACAAAAACATGTGATTGCAACAGCAGCGCCAACCAATGTGACAACACATGTAATACTTTCCAAAAATCGCTTCACAAAATTGCTGAAATGGTGGGGAGGGGACCAGTAGAAATGCTGTGAACCACAGCGCATGGCGTCTCCCGCGCGCAAGCTGCGTACCAGCGTCGTCGGCGTGTCGTTGACAAGCACACGCTCCAAAGTGTAACCAAAGTGTCGCTTTGACAACGTTTTTGTTGTATTTTTTTTTTTTTGGTTTGTTGGGTACTTTCATTTTGGAGCGTCATTGTTGGCGCACTGCGTCCAACCATTAGCCGCAAACATGACAAGGCGCCTTGTCATAATTTGACATCAAGCGCTCGAGTAAATTTGATCACCTTCAACACTTTCTTCTGGCGATCTTCACCCTGCGCTTTTTTCGTCGTTTTCTGCCTCGAATATCCACATACATACATATATACATATATTAGAGTTGCTTCAAGCCGTTTTGATTTAATTTCAGCGCTGCAGCACATGGCGCTTCGTTTGGTGCATGCCACACCACATACATGTATGCTGGTGAGTATACGTCTGTGTGCTTCCTTACTTGTTGTTGCTCGTTTCTTATTGCCTCTCGCCTCATTTGGTCGATAATGATCGCGTTGATCGAGTTAATGGCAATCATTTTGGTTTCATGATCAAAGCGATTACATGCTTAGGTGTTGACAGCAAAATTAAATGTTGACGTGTGACGCAGAGATGTGGGGAATTCTTACGTGCCCAGTTTTGTTGAGTATTTCATTATTGAGTTGAACGGTAAATTAATATATCTTTATTTTAATTTAATATATGAGAAAGTTGTGGGGTCTCAAAAATATGATCTTCCCTGTGCTTACATCATTTTATCTCTTCATCTTTATCATCTGTTTTCCTCGGTTCTCCCCGACTTGCGGTGCCTCTGTCCATTTTTCAGTGGGTCACCCTATTTCTCCATGATTCTCAGAGGGTCGTTCCTCCGAGTTTTTAGAGGTTCTTACCGGTTCTCTCTGTTTCTCAGTGGCTATTTCTAGTTCTCCTTGATTCTCGGTGGTACTCAGGTGCTCTTCTTGGCTCTTTCTGGATCTCAATAGTTTTCAGTAGCTTTTATTATTCCAATTGCTGGCTCTCATTGGCTCTTCCTAATTCTCAGTGGTTCTGTTTGCCTCTCCCCCGTTGGAAATTGTTCCCCTTGGTTTTCTCTGAGCCCGTTACGATTATTCAGATCCATATCCACTCTACATTATATAATAGCGTTTTGACCCATAAGAGTAAAACTTTGTGAAGCTTTTTGTACGACATGTTTATCTAAGAAGCTATTGCAAGCTATAGATTCGCAGCCGATAAGCGAGATATCCTTAAAAATAATACTTCCGCCAGTAAAATGGATATTTTGCCTGCTGATCGAACACAAGAGAACTGCCAATATGCGAGAAATATCAAGACTTTTACTATACTATCCTATCTACGAATATACATAAAAAAACATCTGATGAATGTAGGGTGTTCAATACTTTATAAAGAGGCCACGACCTATAAAACCACTACCAGTTTATGACATCGGGATTCCCTGTTCATCTTCCTCTCACTGAAATTGCTTGGTTTGAATTCAATATCAAGATATACTAATACTTTCTAAGAGATGAACTATTTGAAGTATTATACTCCTTTTTTCTTTTTGGAATACAAGGCAAAAGACGTCTCAATAGTGAACAAAGTCTAACGGAGGCATGTTCCCCATATGTTTAGTGTTTTCGGTGATAATGTTCAAGCGCTTTATTTGCCTGGATATTTCATATATCGATTATGATAGCCATATTCCAGGGCGATACTCTGCGATATTATAAGATCAGCATTAGCCTGGAATCCTCAAGAAAGTCGAAATCTTGGAACATCAGCTAATACATTGAGACGGAGAGTGAAAGTAGTGCGCAGAAAATCATTATTTTTTTTAGAGAAATTAAAAAAAAACAGAGTATAATTTTTTACTGAAGCTCTTTGACATTGTGGAAAAATGTATATATATACTATATATAGTATATATGTAGTTATAAACTTACTTAATACATAAAGCATACTTCCCACTGTCTCTCACATCTCTTCACATACTCATGAACGCCAACGGAGAGTCAATTTAAAAACCATAAGTTACAAATTTTAATTGAAGGTTGTGGAACATAAAGTGCGCGATTTTGATTGGTCTGAAACCAAACTTTACCTGATTCCGTGGAATGAAATTGCGTCGTTCGCACAAAAAACCATGAACTCTGGCAATCTGGAAGATTTGCATTTCGTTGCTACTTCTTTACTTAGATAATGGAAATATCTAAGATTGTCTTCAAATAACAAAGGCTACCTCTGACCTTCGATCGCCTGGCGACGGCGGCACCTCAAGCTGCGAACAATAGAAAGGTGCGCCCAAATGCTTTCAAAATGCTGCTAAGGCTACTTTTCAAAACTAGTTTACCGAGTTCGACTATTGATGGCTTTGTTCAGAGTATTTTTCGTTTTGCAACTTAATTTACTCCCACATTTACTTATGTAAACGCGAAAAGGAGCTACAAAAGCGCTTCCAATGTCTTGGAAACATTTTACGTAATCAAAAAAGGGATAACGGATACAACGGAATATGGGTGTTATTTCCCATTTCGGTGTCGTTGTGAGTTGAACAATGAAAACATGTTTCCAGAAGTTAACTTTAGTCAACATAAACATAACTCCTTATATGTTGTTGTTGGAGAGTTACGCGACGTTTTGCGCGGATCACTTCCAATGACCTTGAATACATTTAAGGGGTGTGCTTTAGTATGTTGAATTTGAAAATGTCAAAAGTTTTTGCGCTGCTCTCTTAATTAATATTTGCGTCTCTTCTTTGTTCTTATAGACACTCGTGTGTAGCCGTGAAATGAAAATAACGCTGTGGACCTTTATTCCACAGGCTAATCGTTGACTTTCGCTACCGACGACACATACACATTCCAAAAATTTTAGTACATACAATACTATGGAGTCTACAGAGTTAACCAAGTATTAGCAACTGCGCGAAATGTATCCACCTTTTTTGCGAAAAGTAGACGTTCAGATTCGAAATTCTCCACTTTTCCCTTTTTCATTTCCTTTTGGCAAATTAAAGGAGACGCGGTACGAAAGAGTTAATTTTGTTTAGGTTCTTTACGCCAAAAGTCAAACCAAGTAGGCGCTCTTAAAGGATATCTCGCAGATTTAAGGGTTTTTTCTAATATTCGTGCAAAATTTTTGATCAGCTTTACGAACAGTTAATTCAAAAGGTTTACCGAATCGGTTTAGTCATTAACATAAGTTGCCTTTAATTTTTCGGGATGTGGCAACCCTAGTGCTGCAATCTGGCAACTCGCCACTGTATCGTATAGTGTGACATTTTCGATTTTGACATACGAGCGCCATTTTGATTTTTTGACATTAAGTTTAAATATTCATTTCGGCCATTTTAAGTTGTTCACAGTAACTGAAAATATTCATCTCGGCCATTTTGAGTTGTTCGCAGTAACTGAAAATATTTATCTCGGCCAAAAGTATAAATATAAATAACTTCGATAATAATTTCAATTATTTCGTATAACTTTCGACGTGAATTAAGTCAGTAACGGAAATCTCCTGATGCAGCAAACAATTACTTATACAAAATTTTCCATTTTAACCAATTAATTATATAAACGAGTCCCACTACATGTAAATAGATGGAAAAATGAAGAATGCACTGCGACCTGTGGTCAGTTGTGGCTTCCCCTGTTATCTCAACACTTCGTTTAATCCAATCAAATTAAAGAGCCCTTGTGTTAATGGTTGTAATGTGTCCCCTCACCGGATTTATTTGCCCGATAGACTGACTCTTTCCCCTTGCTATTGGAGGGCAATCAAGGAGGTGTCTCTGTACTTTGACTACAGCAGTATTCTTTTCAGATCGCACCTTCGCCTGTAGTGACCTGTATAAAATCCCACAAGCAGCTTTAGTTTGTTTCTGGCAAGATCTATTAATTCCTCGAATCGTTCGGTATCAAAAAAGTCTCATTTGTCGAAGTTCAGACCCCCTGTCTCTTTATTCTTTCCGTAAAGTGTGGAGGTTCACAGTGAAGAACGATTCCAGTCCTAACGAATTATTGGAGCAGCTGCTTTCTTCAGGAAATCTTCAAATTCATTTAAATTAATGCGTCTATGCTCAGGGATCCATGCTAGTAAGAAGTTATTTGTGTAGATATGGCACTTCTCTAAAGTACTTTTATGCACTTCAGTACCATCATTGATTTGATTTCAACGGACGAGATTGCCTGAAGTGCCGTTAGACTATCACGGAGAATAACAATTCGTTCCCATGATTGTTTTTCATAAGAAAATTCTCTACACAGCTACTAGTGGTATATAATTCAGCCTGCAAAATGTTTGGATGACATTTTGGAACGTGTTCCCACATACTTAGACGAGAAGAATTAAATTCACTACTTTTACAGGATCTGGTTAAACTTCATATTATGTTCTAAGAATGTCAGCTACAAGTTGAAGGTAATCAAACTGTTAGATTTACAAAAAAAAAAAAAAAAAAAAAAAAAACAGAAAAACAGATTGGCCCACAAAGTACTATTAACAAGAAATTTTTTGCTAATTTATTAAGTGTAAATGTGCAATAAACACGAAACGAAACGAATGTCTCAAATAGCAAAATTTTTGTTTAATAACACCAATGGAGACTTCAGTGTCAGCTAGCCCACAGTTAACTAGCGCATCGAGTGGTTGAACACCAAGTGGGCAGCTAATGGGTCAACGTGGTTTGTACAAGTAGATTCGAGGACATACACGCATCATACTTGCTGGCGTAGTGAGACCCACAAATGGCACTGGTTAACCGAGCGCCCAAATATGAGCATTGACCTTGATGTGTTGACAAGGCGAGCCAAATGCAGAGGAACAACACAAAGCCGGTTGAAGCAACAACCAATTTGTGGATCAACAAATAATTCACACTCCACGGCTCAAGGACATGCGCATGTACTATGCACGCATGCGCAGCAAACACACACCAAAAAATAAGAAAGACTGATGGATTTTATTAGTTTCTTTGTGCGCTCATTCTCTAGCTTCAACGCATCTACTTGTTCGCTTTGTTATGGTGATGATGATGTCAATAATGTGCGCAAAATCACAAATTACCAATCGTACGTTGCGCAGCTTGAAATTAAGGAACAATTAAGGCAACGCCTTGTCCGGCACACACGCTGCTGTTTGCTGTCTGTCGTAGCAGTTGCTGTTGTTGCAACGTGTAGACTGTATGTAGAAGACAGGCCAAGTGCTGTAATCTCCTGCCAGGCGACAGCACCATTAGGTGCAACAGTTTTGTTGTATATTCTCTATCGCTTTTGTGCGTCTTCTTCTTTTTATTGAAATGTTTGCTGTCAACGCATGCTGCTGACAACAGCAACAATGGAGTGGAAAGCGTTATAAAATGGCATTACAGCAAGACATCAAAGAGTGACACAGAATCAATGAAAGAAGCGGCTATAAATAGTTGAGGAAATTAGAAAACTACAAAAAGACGAAAATAAAATCGAAAATAAAACAGCTTGCAAGGAGTAGCAGTGCGCCACATGCATTCTTCAGCAATACGGAGTACCAAGCCTGGCTCGTTGCAAGGAAGTGCACTGCGAAGAGCTGGCATTGCAGTGTAGTGTTGGACAATGTGACAACACCGCAGGACAACAGCCTGTTAGCACTGATTGCACGAAAGGACATACAATTGACTTGGCGTGCTGGTGATTTCACCAAGCGTTCGACTAAGTAGTTGAGCAAATGCGTTGCCTCGCAGTTGAGGCAAAAACAACAAAGATATTTGGTCTGCACAATTGGAATTTATGCCTTTTAGCTGTGATGTATTGCAAAATAAGATCGATTTGGCATGTTTACGAACGTTGGCATAAGTATGTATGTATTGGTATGTATGTTAAGGTGGCACATTTTGTTGTGATAACCTTTTCGACTTGATGGAATAGACGCGGGTTCAAAAACGGTTGTAAGGCTAGTAAGTTTTGCAATACCTATCCAAAACATTTACCAAGTACGACATTCGGGAAATTAATAAGATCTCAAGAAATCGTTCTTGGTGAAATGTCCTAGGAATTCCAGTCTTTCGATTTTGCTTGATTATAAATGACCTAGCTAAAATAGAGTCACACAACTTTACACTACCTTTGATCGACCAAAGAACTTACGATATACGAATTGAAGGTGAACCTTAACCGATGCAATCCCAGTTTTTCGAGAAACGTTTGTGACCTTCATTTTAGATGACTAACAGAGGACGCTTAATATAAAACTGTTTTTTTTTTTGCTGAAGCGGGCTAAATTGAACTAAAGAGCCTAAGTTAAAAACCCAAAGACCATTATTCATGAAGTACTTTCTTTATCGCGAGTTTTACTTCCTCGTACCCTCCATTTTAAACAGTTCAGAGTGGAGAAGAGAGAGATCAACGCTGCAGACGTCGGTTCAGTCGCAAAGAAAACCAATGAAAGTTAAACGCAGTCAAAATAAAAAAAAAAGATCCTACAACAGCCGGTTCTACGTTTCCGGAATTTACTTGTATTTCATTCCGACGGACTGTTCTTACGGCGATCTAGTATACACAATAATGAAGTTTGTACTACGACCTGAGGTCTTTTGTGGCCCTCCGCTTTTTCACAAAGCCTCACAACTTAATGGATCCAAGGGCCTTATGCCTACCTCACTATATTGCTACTCGATCTAAAAGCAGAAGCTCTGGAGTTTCCGGTTACAGTCGCCGAACTGACCATTTGCAGAAGAGCTTATACCCTTGTTGAATAGCTGCTTCTTGAGTCAGCGGTGACTAGCATAAACTGCCACTAGTAGCTAGTGGGCACTAATTTTACGACATCGGCGCTATGCAACTCCTGCGATTCTGGATTAAAACTAGTTTAGTCCTGTTGTCTCAGTCTTTGATATAGGTTAGAAAACCTTTTAGTTCTTTCCTAATCCAAGTTTACTAATTTACGAAAGTTCCAACCACCCTAATGTATACTTATGTATAACATTACCAGGGCTACATATGAATTGCCCATATCCTCGTGCTATGATATCCTGTGCGTTGTTATTTGTTGCTACACTCGCTGCTAGTGTAAATTGCTGCTCTTTCCAACTGCGCATGCGTAGCCAAACGCGGCTGGAATGCTAAATTTCAATTCAACCAAAATACGTACGAGGTCTGCAAAAAAGGCACGGCCGTATATGGGGCGTTTCAATTGCATTTGTCATTAGTTACTGATACGATAAGAAACAGTAGGAGTTACTGTGGGTCAAACAAAAGAGTGCGAGTGCAAGTACGTTTATTGCTAAAATCAATTGAAAATATTTTACTACATTTTTGGCAAATGTTTGAACTGCTGTGGTTGCTAAGGCGATGTGTGCTAACATAAACTTAGCATGTCCTTGAGTTGTGGGTGTCCAATGTCATTACCAAATCAAGGTCACTACTTATTTGGACGCTCGGTTAACCAGTGCCATTTGTGGGTCACACAAACGCCCACGAACCAAGGTTCATGTCAGAGACGCAATAAACACTGTGTTCGGTGCTATTAACTGCCCACTTGGAGACAAACCACTCACTATAGGTTTTGCTGACATTGAAATCTCCATCGAAGCTGTGAAAAATACTGTTAAGCGTTTTATTCTGATTTCCACATTTATTTGCGCTCATTGAACATTGACACATTAGTGGCCGCAGACTCCCGCCGAACGACTTCAACCACTGGAAAAACAATTTTCTGTGGTTCCACCGCAGCCACACCACTGTTTGCGTATTTCTTTCGTGTTTATTGATTTGTAATATTTAGTAAAGTCTGTTTATTATTTTTTTTTCATTCCCATCATCATCCACACGCATTTCGTAGCGTCAACAGGGCGGCTTAATTGCGGCCAAATGTAATCGTTTGTTGGTCAAATTTTAATTCCACTCGAATTGTCGTCAAAACCGATTCATGCAACGCTCACTATTATGTGCTCATTAGTAGTTTAGTAGTGGCATGGGAAGGGAGCAACGAATGCTTGAAAGCGCTGAAATCGCATTGTATTCATTTGATCGGAAATAATCTTCAAACAAAACGTGCAGCAGCCCAACTTGAATTATACAAAACTAAAACCACATTTTCTATACGCTCGCTATGCTTTGTTGTTTGTTTCATTTGGTGCTGATTTGGTTTTCTTTTCCCTTTTTTTGTTATCCAATTTTTGTTTTTTTCCCTTAGTTATTATTGCTTGTTTTTCCAAATTCAATGCGAGATTGATTTTTTCACTCGACTGAATTGTAAGCTATACAAAATGTTGTGGCCAGTGATGCCCGTCTGCGGCATGCACCACTTTTTACTGTATTTGGGACATGCATGCGAGTGAATGTTGTGCGATGCATTTCTTAACAATGGAATGTACATGAGTGTCCATACGAGTGTTGTTTGTTAAGAGCGAGGTTTCCAAAACTGCATAGTAACAGTTGAAAAACCTCAAAAGCTTCGTTAAATGTTCATGCCGATTAAAATAATATAAATCATTTGTTCAAAAGTTGATGTGCATCATTTATTTTTGGTTTTAGAGGCTAACAACATAATACTTTGTACGAATTTCTGTGATCTGAGCAAAATTCGTCGAGGCTTTGCACACTTTCCTGGCCAAGGACAATTCATTAAACCAATAACCAGGAACAGGCAAACGAGTGCAGAACTCTAAACGTGATCTGGGGTTCAGATTGATCTGTGGACTAAAAATAATAAGACTTCTTAATTTATGTATATTTCGCTCGAAAAAGCATTCGTCGAAATATTTTGTTTCTGGCTTGGTATGAATGTCAGTGACATCTGTGCCATATGTCACATCAAAGCAATAATTGGCGTTTACTATAGGCTTATCTTTCCGAAGTACGGTCGGCGATTTTTACGATGAGTGAAATTATTCAAACGTTCAGAATGTTGGAAAAGTCCTTCGGAGACAATAATTTATAGTGAGCAAGTAGTTTTGATTGGTTCAAATTATTCAAAGAGGCCTGACGACGAACCACGTCCAGGACTGTCATCAACATCAACGGATGACTTACACTTCAATACAATAAAGGAATTGGTGCTTGAGAATCGACGTTCGCGATTTTGCTGTCATATTTGGAATATCGAAATGATCATTTGGGCCTAAGAAAATTGAATGTTTCGAATTTCGAAAAACAGCGTCGCGTTAAAGTATATGAAACAATGCTTTCCGACTACCAGGTTTTCATGAAACGTATTATTTTTGGCGACGAGTTTTGGATCTATACTTACGATCCGGAAAGAAACGATCAATCGACCAAATATCGTGGCAAAGGTGAGCCGAACCGAAAAGTAATAGAACATAAATACCGTAAGATGAATTATTAACTAAAAAATGTTCCGTTTTGATTTGAATCAAGAATGACTGCATTTCTCTAACGAAAATATTTAATTACCTGAAGCATTTACATATGTAAGATATTCGTTGCTTATAAAATCACAGAGTTATCATGCTACCTTCATATTCATATTTAGTGTAGTATATTTATTAAAAGAAACGAAAACTTCAAACGCCAAATTGTAAAAAAAAAAATTAATAATATTTTAAAATATAAAATATAACTTTCTGTAACTGCTAAGTTCGGACATTACCGAACATATCACACTCTTGTAACTTGCCAGGATCAACGCCAGGAAAAAACCTTCAGATGGATAAGGTTTTTTAGTTATATGAGGTCTAGAGCAACTTATCATACGATTTTCGATTCATTCTAAGCAAAAATATGATCCGTTATTAAAAAAACAATCTCAATTTTATTAAGATAACTCACATATTGGCGGATATGCGATAAGTCTTGCATACATATTTGAAAATATTTAAATTGCAGCTACCAAAAGTTAAATAAAAATGATTTCATATTGTCATGAAATTCATTAAAAATGCATTTAAGTTATTTTACTAAATTTTTAAACCGTATTAAAGTTTTAAAGCAAGTCAGTATTTGATCCATATTATAAAAAGGCTATGAAAAATGTAAAGAAACAAGTGTAGTATATGAAAAAGTTTTCACCTAATTAAGTCCATATATTTATAATATACATATTTCTATAATATATTACTGTAACCCATAGTAATACTGTAAAAACACTCACCATTTAACTCCACTACAATTCAGCTTAGTTGATTCTGCAGGCTTTCCAATATATTTGAAATAACGCAGACAATACATGACAGGAGTGACACCACTTAATTATACATACATGCATTCATACATTCACATACTATATCACTTTCTAATATACATAGTATGTATATTTTTCACCACTAACACTTTTTATACCCGAAATTTGGCGAACTTCACCTTTATTACACTATATACTCTAAACACATACCACGAAAGGCAGAGTACATGCTGGCAGAGCTTCAGCCTGGTCGACGTCGCTCTCTTCTGACGGCAAGCTCTGTCGACGCCAACCTCTGCTGACGCCACCCTCTGCTGCGTTTATTCTTTTTACTTACTAATTATTTGAAAGAAAACATTACTTGCATTAAAACTTTTACATCAACTGATTGAAATATGCTACAAGATTGCTTTTATTAACAAATTCTATTATTTAACACACAATTTACCACGATATTTCAATATTTTCACACACGACGCGCAACCGGCTTAATTTTTCTCGCTGTCACAAAAGGAATGGGAAGTGAAAAGAACTGTTGGAAGAGAAAAAAGAGTTGCATCAGTTTTTTTAATATTTTTAATAATGGTAATTAGAAACGTACAAAACTTAAAGTAATTTATGTTATTATATTTATTTAGAAAAGAACAAACTTTATAACTTTTTAAATAAGTAAATTTAATAAAAAAAGGATTTCTCGCAACAATTTAAAAGATAACATTAATATTTACTTATTTTATAATAAAAAAAAGTTAGTAAATATTTCAAAAACAGTTTTAATACATAATTCAATTTAGCGCATGTTTTTTAAGTAAAATACAATTGTTTATATAACTTAGGTCAGGAGTGATTGGTCAGCCACATATTATTATTTAAATTTAAAATGTAAATTCAACTCAAATTGTTTTCAGAATTTAAACACTGGAACATGATATCTCGATTTATATGTCATTAATACCGTTTTTTTTTTAAATATTTTATTATGTAATGTATATGGTTAATATGATTTTTTATTTTTAATTTATAAAGTACACAATTTATATTATAATAAAATTAAACTAAACATACATATGTATTTTGAAATATTTGAAACTACTATGCATGCAAAACATTGCAACACTTATACACCTTGCATTAACTACACACATCACATATGTATGCTAATAACACTTTCCATCGTAGACCACTCTCATTCTTACACCAAAAACACTTTTTTATCACCTTATTTTACTCCTTGCCTCAAAAAAAACTCACAATGTTGCATATATGTATGTATGTACATATGTACTCATTAGCGAGCTCTGTTGCTTGTTTCTGTTGTTATTATTTGCAACATACCCGAAAATCCGCGAACTTCACTTCCATTTGCTTTTGCTTATTTCTGACACCACATACGCACGCACACAGATTGCGCATGCTAGCAGAACTTTAGCGCTGCCGACGCCACCCTCTGCTTCCATATTATTTTTACTTGAGATTTATTTAAAAGAAAACATTGCTCGCATTAAAACTTTTATATTAACTGATTAAAATATGCTTCAAGATTGCTTTTATTAACAAATTCTATTATTTAACACACAATTTACCACAAAATTTCAATATTTTCACTAAGCAAACGTTACCGGTCAAATTTTTTCGCGCTGTCACAAAAGGAACGGGAACTGAAAAGAACTGTTGAGAGAGGAAGTAGGGTTGCTTAAGCTTTTGAGTTTTTTTAATAATGGTAAGTTTACATAAATCGATGATGGTAAGAAAATTTATTTATTGTTTTCAAAATATATATAGATAACAAATTTAATAACATTTGAAATCTACATTTCCTAACAGTAATAACAATTTAATTTTTAATTTTTTTTAAATTCTTTTATATATAATTTTATAAAATGTTAATACTTTTTTTTAGTTTTGATTTAAATTGGTTTTTTTAATTAAAAAATGTTGCTCTGAATGTTAATAGAAACATTTATTTATAGTTTTTATTAGTTTTCACTTCATTTATTTATAAAAAAGTTAATTTATAAAAACAAATAAATTTTTAAATTTTTCGTTACACTTTTTATCAATTCTCACTATTTTCTGAAAGAAAATAATTTTTAAAGTTTAAAACTTAAAATTTTTTATTTGATTATTTGTTAATAATATTATTTATAAATAAAAATTAAAATAATTACTTACTTCAAATTATTATGTATTTATTTTTTAATATTTATATTTAATAGAGATAAAGCTTAATAAATTTGGTATTGAAATCAGAATTTTCTTATTTTTAAAACAGCTTATTTTAATTAATTATATATTTAAAATTGTTTTAACGGTAGTAACGGAGAAAAACGAAGTCATATTATTTTTGTTCATTTTAATTAAATACAACATAGAAAAATTGAAGTTTCTTTAAATCAATATATCAACAATGGTTTTGAAATGTGTGAAGTAAACATAATAAAAAAATTAAATGTATTAAAAAAAATTCCACCTTGCATAGAATAAATTTTCGTTAAGTAATTAACACACAGTAAATATTAATTTAATTAGTATAAAACCATTATTTGCTTAAATATAAAATAATTTTATTTAAGATCATGCATTACTTTAAATTATACCATTTCAAAATTGATTGCAACCCTATTTCACCTTCCAACAGTTCTTTTCAGTTCCCGTTCCTTTTGTGACAGCGCGAAAAATTTGGCCGGTAATGTTTGCTTTGAGAAAATATTGAAATTTCGTGGTAAATTGTGTGTTAGATAATAGAATTTGTTAATAAAAACAAACTTGAACAATATTTCAATCAGTTAATATAAAAGTTTTAGTGCGAGCAATGTTTCCTTTTAAATAAATCGCAAGTAAAAAGAATATGCGCAGCAGATGGTGACGTCGGCAGCGCAAAAGTTCTGCCAGCAGGCGCAATCTGTGTGCGTGCATATGTGGTGTGAGAAATACGAGTATGCAAAAGCAATAGCAAATGGAAGTGAAGTTCGGTAATTTTCGTATATGTTACAACAACAACATTGTTAAAGTAGCAACAGCGTTCGTTAATAAGTATATGTGAAATGTTGTGTTGTTTTCAATAAGGCAAACAGTAAAATAAGGTGATAAAAAAGTGTTTGTGGTGTAATGAGAAATCAAAAAAATGAGAGTGGTCCTACGGAAAGTGTTATAGTATATGTGATGTGTGTAGCTAATGCAAGGTGTATAAGTGTTGCAATGTTTTGCATGCTTAGTTTCAAATATATCGAAAAGCTGTCAAAATCGTGTAAGCTAATAAAGTGTTTGTGTGTGTTAAGTGTAAGTGTTAATAGTGTTTCAATGCAATTCAATGGGTTATGTATAAAATGCTGATAAAACCTCTGCAGAAGTATCATGCTGTAAATAAGTGGTGAGTGTTTTTACAAATTATTTTCATATATGTACATACATACATATGTAGTAAAGTTATATATATTTATAAATTTATTTATTAATATTATTAGATATTAATCTGATTAACAGCAATAAGTATACATAATTACTAAATTTATTATTACATTTTTTTACCAAGAACTATTTTCAATTGTGGTTTCATAAAAAACATATTTGGGGACTCATTTAATTTACCTAAACAGTTACTAAAGTTAAATTCGGTTGCACCAAAGCTATAATATTATTCTCAGATCCGTTTTTTCTGACATAAAGGGGTATAAAAAGATCTTTATTGTGATTTTGATCGGTCTCATTGCATTATAGCTATGTACATACATACATATGTATGTGCATGCTATAGCGGTCCGATCTGAACAATTTTTTCGGAAATTCGTTGCTTTGGATAATAATCCTTGCCAGATTTCGTAAACAGATTTTCTCAAATGAAAAACTTCCATACAAGAACTTAATTTGATCGATGTCAGATATTTTATCTTGTGCCCCGATAGCAGCGTTTCCAATAAACTTCATGAGGAGAAAAGGATCTATGCAAACTTTCAGATCGAAATCTTAAAACCCAAAGTACTAGTCCGCATATATACAGGCAGGCAGACGGATATGGCTAAAACGAATCTGAACATCTCCCTAATAATTTATATACATATGTATGTATATAACGGGTGATTTTTTTGAGGTTAGGATTTTCATGCAGTAGTATTTGACAGATCACGTGGGATGTCAGACATGGTGTCAAAGAGAAAGATGCTCAGTATGCTTTGACATTTCATCATGAATAGACTTACTAACGAGCAACGCTTGCAAATCATTGAATTTTATTACCAAAATCAGTGTTCGGTTCGAAATGTGTTTCGCGTCCGTGTCCGATGAGCGATGAGGCTCATTTCTGGTTGAATGGCTACGTAAATAAGCAAAATTGCCGCATTTGGGGTGAAGAGCAACCAGAAGCCGTTCAAGAACTGCCCATGCATCCCGAAAAATGCACTGTTTGGTGTGGTTTGTACGCTGGTGGAATCATTGGACCGTATTTTTTCAAAGATGCTGTTGGACGCAACGTTACGGTGAATGGCGATCGCTATCGTTCGATGCTAACAAACTTTTTGTTGCCAAAAATGGAAGAACTGAACTTGGTTGACATGTGGTTTCAACAAGATGGCGCTACATGCCACACAGCTCGCGATTCTATGGCCATTTTGAGGGAAAACTTCGGACAACAATTCATCTCAAGAAATGGACCCGTAAGTTGGCCACCAAGATCATGCGATTTAACGCCTTTAGACTATTTTTTGTGGGGCTACGTCAAGTCTAAAGTCTACAGAAATAAGCCAGCAACTATTCCAGCTTTGGAAGACAACATTTCCGAAGAAATTCGGGCTATTCCGGCCGAAATGCTCGAAAAAGTTGCCCAAAATTGGACTTTCCGAATGGACCACCTAAGACGCAGCCGCGGTCAACATTTAAATGAAATTATCTTCAAAAAGTAAATGTCATGAACCAATCTAACGTTTCAAATAAAGAACCGATGAGATTTTGCAAATTTTATGCGTTTTTTTTTTTAAAAAAGTTATCAAGCTCTTAAAAAATCACCCTATATTTAAAACGATCTTGGTTATTGCAAACCTCGTGGCAAAGCTGATATACCCTGTTTAGTAGTATATAAATAGTATATACAACCTATACCATACAGTTCCTAACAAATCAGAACCTCTGATAAATTTGTTTATGCAACTTTTTTGTAAAACATACATACACCGTTAAGCCCCATAATATCATAAAATCTCAGATGCGATTAATTTGCATATCACACTTTATTAAATCAATCAAACTCACCTTATCGCATTTACCCGGTTTCCACATCTGCGCCACAAGGACATAATAAAATCTGTCAATTTGGCATAAATAAGCGACAAATGGGATAAACGGTACTAAACTGCGCATAACAGCAATTACTTAGTGATGCTATCAGCAGTCACATTCCTAAATGCAACAACAAATAGACCTACCACAGCAGCAGCAAAAGCCGTAGAGGACAAGGGGGTGGGTGGGTGTCTGACTCTCGGATCTACTAAGGGTGGGGGTTGAAACGTGGCATTGTCACCGTCAACAGTATAAATGTTAGTGTATTTTTTCCTAATGAATTGTTCGAATGTTGCCACAACAACAGTAGCAGCAGCAAAACATCCTGCAACGGCAGTGGCATTACCAATAGCCTCAATTGTAATAATATAAAAAGCAACAACATTTAGTAAGCGTTAAAGTGCCGAAGGCTTTTTCGAAATGGCACGAACCCGCTGGAGTGTTGAACAGCTTTGTGACCAAACACACAAATAAGGCAAACGCTTTGAGGCACGCACGAACGCCTCTTGGTTGTGGAAAGTATGTATATACATATGTACGTACATAAGCATGTACATACCTAGTACCCGTACTAATAGTTGGTAAGGGTATGGTTGGCACGTGCACGCGACACTTGTATTGAAGATGAGGTCGTTGTTGTTGTTTTATGGCTGTTGTGGAGGATGCTTAGATGAACGTGCTGTTGCTGGTATGGTGGGCTGTTGGGTTTCAGGTTGTCAACACTTTGTTAGGGGTCCAAACTTAATGCTGTGCACAAAAAATGCTTACTTGAGCGTAATTGCGTTAAATGCGTTTATTACAGTTACACATATGTTTTCACATGATTGTCATGCATACAACCTTCATATGCTTTGTGGTGGTTCTTGCTGTTGCGTTTGTTTGTTATTTAATGATGTTGTTGACAACATGACTGGCGATTCGAACGCGATAGCGATAATCCATATGATATGGATGTATGATAAGTAGTGGTGTGCAGTAAGTTGGTGTGAAAGTTGACACAACAAGCACGTGCCTATGTTTTGAATGATTATTTTACTAGTTAGACTTGTTCGTTGATTTGGAAATCAATTTATGGGTCGCGAGCATACAATTTTTGTTATTTTATCTCAAAATACTCAAAAGTTCTACATCTCTTGAACTTGCAATGGTGTCGGATTCTCTATTAATGTAGGGTTCATCAGCAGATATTACGAAAAAAACAGCAGTGTTTCTTTAAATTTGAATTAAAAGTCATCTTTTCCCAGAATATTTCATGAAAAGTTTAAAATCCTTTTGTTACCTTTTATATCCTGTAGAAAGTATATTAAGTTTGCTACGAATTTTCAAACACGCAGAAAGGAATTGTCTCCTATAAAATACTAACGATAATATAAAAGATCAGTGTAATGAGCTAAATCGATTTACCTTTGTTCATCAGTCCGTCCGTCCGTCCGTCTGACTGTATATAGTAGTCTCTCAGATATCGATCTAAACTTTCGCCACGTCCTTTTCTTTCCAAGAAGCCTTTCATTTGTCGGAACTGTTGATATCGGACCATTATAGCATATAGCTGTCATACAAACTGAACGATCAAAATCAGGTCCTTGCATGGAAACCTTTTTTATTTAACAAAATATTTTCACAAAATTGAAACAAATTGTTCTGATCGAACCACTATAGCATATACATAGCTGCCATATAAACTATCATCTTTCTATGAAGCGAGACATTTTATTTTGACCTTCAGTTTCCTGGCTTCTCTGCAATACTACCCTTACTTCTTGTGACCATACCTTCCTACGTGGGTTCTATCTTAACCCCCTCTTTTTTCAAATACCGCCTTCGCCTGTTAGTGCCTCTTC